>PVJL010000944.1:0-210495 GCA_004026885.1 Lyroderma lyra
CAAAATGGATCTAAGATCTAAACATAAGACATGTAACAATAAATTGTATAGAAGTAAGCATAGGTACTAAACTTATAAAATCCTTCAGAGAGGATTTTATGAATTTGACTCCAAAAAGTCAAAGCAAACATAAACAAAAGGACTTTATCAAATTGAAAAACTTTTGCACAGCCAAAGATACCACCAACAAAACAAAGAGGCAACAAACGGAATGGGAGAAGATATTTGGAAACAACACATCCAATAAAGGGTTAATATATATATATATATATATATATATATATATATATATATAAAGAACTTGTGCAACAATAAAAAAACCAACAATCCAATTAAAAAATGGGTAGAGGACCTGAACAGACATGTCTAAGAAGACATAGAAATGTCTGACAGATACATGAAAAAGTGCTCAACTTCACTAACTATCAGGAAAATGCGAATCAAAACCAAAATGAGGTATCACCTCACATCTCTTACTATGGCTATCATTAACAAGACAAGTAATAACAAGTGTTGGAGAGGCTGTGGAGAAAAAGGAACTGTCATACACTGCTGGTGGGACAACGTAAATTGGTACAGCCATTATGGAAAACAGTATGGAAGTTCCTCAGAAAATTAAGAATAGATTTACCATATGACCCACCAATCCCTCTTCCGGGTATCTATGCAAATAATCTGAAAACATTTATCCATAAAGATAAATGTACCCCTCCCTATGTTCATTGCAGCATTATTCACAGTAGCCAAGTAATGAAAACAACCAAAGTGTCCTTTGATGAATGACATACACACAATGGAATATTACTCAGGCATAAGAAAAGATGGCATACTGCCTTTGGGACAAAATGGATGGATCTTGAGATTTTTTAGGCTAAGCAAAATAAGTCAGACTGAGTCAAGAACTATATAACCTCACTCATACGAAGGATATAAAACTGAAAGCAACAAAGGTACAAGAGAGAGACAAAAAAAGAAACAGAGACTCGTGGACACAGCAGTTTGGTGGCTATCAGAGGGTAGAAGGGAGCTTCGCGCAGTGGCAGTATCGTAGCCAATGAGGTTTATCCGAGGCGCAATTATTGCTAATTGAAACAGAGGGTAGAAGGGGAAGGAAATGGTAAAGGAGCGGGGGGTGTCAAAAAAAAAAAAAAAAAAGGAAGGACATAGAACAAGAAGCACAGCTTAGTGACAGGACAGTATCAAGCACCCTCTCGAGATCCCCATAAAAGGTATGAGAGATGCCCTGGCTAAAAAGCCTCCAGTCCCAGAAGAGTCAATATTTCTTATTACAATGCCAGTTTCCATGAACCTCACTAAGAGCATGCCCAGGACCAAGCGTCAGTATACTCAGGGAAGCTCAATGTTCATTTGCCAATCATGGCTAATTTTTCCACAAGCAAGATTCCCTAGACAATATAAGGGCTGTCCAGAAAGCATCCAGCCGTGTAATATGACAAATAGAGGCATTTATGGCTGGATTTTTTCCGGACAGCTCTCATATACTCTACATTTTAACAGTACTAGACAGTAACCCTCTTCCCACACTCTCCCTGTGGTTACTTCTGGTGGAACAGTCCTTTACATAGTGGCCACAGCCTGTAGAAGCCTGCGGGATAGCAACACATGATACATTACAGTGTCTAAAAGAAAGTTCATAATGACTGAAGTTATTGTGAGTTTGGGGAGAGTAAAGGGTGCTGGGACTAGCAAAAGTACAGCCACAGAGAAGCAAGGGAGAATATATTTTGCAGGGCTCTAGTTTAGTGTGAAACCACTAAAAGAAAATGATTTAGTCATATTTACATGTGAGAAAGCTATCTGTGGCCACTCTATGGACAGTAGACTGGGAGAGCATAGAGTCTAACATATGTTTGCCGCTACAGATCCACTCTCCAACCTCCCTACCCTGTTCTATTCCCCAGGGGCTCATGTGACACGCTATGAGTTCCCTACCTTCTGGCTTTTAGGTTCAGTTTATGCGAAGTCCACATAAGAGATCCAAGGGAAGGAAGAGAGTGAGGCTAAGGTATGTATTCCACTGAACTCCTCCCTTCACGGTTTCCTGAGGTTGGTTCTGTCCTTCAACCAGGTGTCATCGCCCCTTTCTCCCTGAACAGCTCACTCACACCTGGGTTCTGGTAAGCAAGCCTCCTCTTGAGATCAGCCCCAGGGTGCCTAACTACATCTTCTGGCTTCTCTTCCCATACCTCTGAATATAATCTTTTAATCAAACCTTCTTAGCATTATTCTGATTTTTCAGTGTGTCATCTATTTTCTACTGGATCCTGCACTGATCTCAGTAAGACATAAGCCAGGCAGCAATTTCGGAGATGCTGGTATTCTGCCCAGGAACCCCTTGGAAACCTCTCACTATTTGTGTGCCCCCGCTCTCTCTAGTGTGCTTCTGCTCACAAGGGAGTCTGTAACACTATTAGGAAGCCAGACATCAGGCTCCTGGGGCTGCTTTGCCAGGACATGCAGGCAAACTGAGAGCCTGCAGACAAGCACCTCCTAGAAAATGGCCGGCTGGTGCAGGAGTATATCATAACAGCCCAGGTCCTTGCCCCAGCTCAGGACAGTTTCTGAGGCCTAGTTCCCCTGTATAATCAATTCAAGTTATCCCACATGCAGGGCCCAGGCAAAATGAAATATATGTCCACTTTGTTCAAAAAGCAGGAAAAAAACGGCTATGAAAGGTACTAAAACATAAAATATTTTCCTTTCTTCTATAGTCTCTCTTGACTTGTTACGGTGTTTTTATTTTTTTATTTAAGTTCTAAGTTTTAAAAAACTGTTTATTTTTAGATTGTGTGATGCCTGTTTTTAAGTACAAATGTAAAAGCAATTAGCTCATATACAGAATCACTAAAGTTAGATGACGGCACTGCCCTTAGGGACATGTACACACATAGACACACATGTATAAGGAATTATAACATAATATGCTCTCAACATAAACAAAGTACTTTGACAGCAGCAAAAACAAGTAGTGATCAATTTCAAATGAGATTATGGAGAAGGAACTATATTTAATGGGACCTTAAAAGATGAGACAGATTTCATGAGAAAGTGAAAGAAGAAAAAAAGGATGAGCAAGCAGAGAGAACCCCAGAAAAGCATAAAAGCTTAGGGAGGTGTTCAATGAAGAGAAGAAGCCATTAAAACTGAGGAAGAAATGAGTTGTGAAGAATAGTGGGTGATGGTCTAGGTTTGTGTTTTAGGTACAACAACATTAATTTTACTATGAATAATAGAAATCAAAATGCCCATAAAATAAAAATAACACCAGATCCTTGCATTTTCAAAGTCTAGCAAAATATATGACACACTTTACAATGAGAAGAAAAAACATTTTTGACAAATTAACATTGGGTATCTAAATGTGCATTGGGTTTTATGGCATTGTTTTGCATTACATTTCATGCACTGCATTTGTTTTATATCTATGCTTTTTATTACCTTGGGGATAAGCATTTATATGAAGAGCATCATTTCTCCTAAAACACTACTAGTAGCAGTAGTTGGCATTTAATACCACTCTAAAGAATCATTTTCATAACCTCTCTTTAGGGAACTACGTAAGAATAGCAAAAGTTTGGGGAAAATAAAAGCAAAAATGAGTATGCAGAAGCAAAAAATAGTGAGAAATTGCTTAGTGAATCGATCGCATTCTACGACCAAAGTTTAAGTGTAACTAGATCTTAGGTATCCACCTTTATTTATGGTACAATTTAAGCTCACTAAAAAACAAGTTTGATTTGTCCACATAATAAAAGAATTTCTACCTCACTACCCATACATGATACCAACAATATAACACATGTAAATGTTCTTTTAAGCTGTATAAGTTTTTCCATGTATAGTAATAATAAATGCTTACTGAATAATACAGAATGATTGATTTTGAATAACTGAATAGAAATTTTCCAATAAAAACTATTACAGAATATTTTGAGTGTATTCTTTGTCGAGCACAGTGATAAGTACTCTGCATACATCCTCTTACACTGAAGGTAAGTAGAATCCTACCAAAATTCACAATTGAGAAAACTGACTTAGCAAGGTAATCTGGCCTGCCCAAGAAAATATAGGAAAGTAATATAGAAAAGGTAATATGCAGACAATAAAAGAAGACCTGAATCGAAGTAGTACTAATATCAAAGACCCAGATATTAACCCTAAGAAATCAAACAAAAAGAAATGGCCCAACATCTCAATGGACAGAAGATTTGAACATACACTTCACCAAAGATATGTGGTTGTAAAGGTGTATATGAAAATACACTCAGCATCATTAATTATTCTAGGAATGCAAACTAAAAATGCAATAGGTTCATATGTACCTACTAGAATGTCTAAAATTTAAATTTCAAATTTTACTTAGGTAACTGACAATGCTAAATGTTAAACAGTGAAGTGAAGGAACTTGAACTCTCACTTACTGCAGATGGAAATGTCAAAAGATATGACCACTTTGGAAAACAATTTTATGTTTCTTAAAAAGTTAAACATACACTTACCACATGATTCAGTCACTCCATATAAAATATTATCCAAGAGCAATGAGCACATACAACCACACAAAGATTTCCACAGGAATGTTCACAACAGCTTTATTTCATAGCCCAAAACTGTAATCAACCAAAATGATCTTTGGTGGGATAAACAAATTTGGTATATCCATACAATGGAATACTTCTCAGCCATAAAAAAAAAAATGATTGATAAACTACAACATGAATGGATCTCAAAATAATGATGCTGAGTGAAAGCAAGCAGGCAAGAGGGAATGAATACATACCAATTCCAATTATATAAAATTCTAGAACATGCAAGCTAATTCTGTTTAGTGTGGAAAAGCAGATCAGTGGATGCCTGAAACGAAGTGGGGCAGACAGAAGCAGAAAGGAGGGAGTGAAATGCAAAGGGGCATGAGAAAACTTTGGGAGTTGATGAATACATTCATTATCTTGATTTTAATGATGGTTTCACAGATGTATACATATGTCAAACCCTATCAAGTTGTACACTTTAAGTATCTGCAGCTTATTTTATGTCAATTATACATCTATAAAGCTGATAAAAATGCATATGTTTCCTTTTGTGTATCTGTGATATATTTTTACATTATTTTAATGTGTGAGAATTACCGTCAACATTTCAACAATGGTTCTGAGTATAGAATTAGTATGTGTTGAACATTGCTCTATGAGTTAATCCTCGTTTTTCTCAACACACTACAATAATTATAGTCTTTTAAAGTTCATTGCTATTTTAAATTTATTTTTAAATGTCCTTTTTAAAAGTAGGTATCTGCACTACTAAGGAAAGTAACATCAAGTTTAAAACTAGTTTATATATTCCTCCCTCTTTCCCACAATATCTGATTTCTTTACAACAAACAAACTGGGTACCGAAAAATAAAATGTCTTGTTAAAAGAAAACACTGTCTTACTACAGACTCTTGAAAGTCTGCCCACTATACTGGCAAATATTTCCATACTTAAATTTGTTAAAATAATCAGAAAGTCAATTTATGAACACCCACTTTGGAGGTGGACCTTTACTCCGTTAGACATGGTGACACCTTCTGCTGTATCCTGTTTCACCTCTTTGCCTTCCCCATCCCTTAGTTCCTGGACAGAAAAAGGTCGGAGAGGGGTGGCAGGCATGGCTTGGCTCAGCCCTTTCTTTTTCAAGTCACAGTTCCTTATTATTATTATTATTTACAGCATTTTTAACTCTGTTGAGATGCTAAATTATAAACTCCCAAGACCGGAAATCTTGCGTCGACGACGGGGCAAGGTCAGGATCCGTGGAGTTGTGTAACTGTCGTCCCTCCTGTGCCCAACCGCGACGGGCGCGCGCCCCGGCCGCCACCCGCGGGGAGCTGGGCGCCGCTGGAAGAGGAGGGGCGTGTGACTGAGTCGCCGTCGCCTAGGGCCTGGTTCTGATGCAGACCTGACGCCCCGGAGTCCGACGCGCGGAGGCAGCTCCCCCACTTCTGAGGAGGAAGAGCCATGCTGTCCTGCCTCTTGTTCCTCTCCAAGCACATGGGCACTTCGCTGGTGTCCCGGCGCGGCGCTGGCTTCGTGCTCCCGCCGCGCTGGGCCCCAGGGCGCCCCTCGAGCCCCCGGGCCGCCGCCCCCTGCCGCCTGCTGGCCGCAGCCGCCGCCTCCGGGGACTCGGCTACGTCCTCCCGCTCCGCCTCCCGGGTACGCCAGAACTTCCACCCCGACTCAGAGGCAGCCATCAACCGTCAGATCAACCTCGAGCTCTCTGCGTCCTACGTGTACTTGTCCATGGCCTATTACTTCTCCCGAGATGACGTGGCCTTGAACAACTTTGCTCGGTATTTCCTTCACCTGTCCCGGGAGGAAACTGAGCACGCAGAGAAGCTGATGAGGCTGCAGAACCAGCGGGGAGGCAGGATCTGCCTGCAGGACATCAGGAAACCCGATCGGGACAACTGGGAAAGTGGGCTGAATGCCATGAAGTGTGCTCTGCTCTTGGAAAAGAATGTGAACCAGTCGTTGCTGGAATTGCACACACTGGCCGCAGACAAAGGTGACCCCCATTTGTGTGACTTCCTGGAAACCCACTATCTAAATGAGCAGGTGAAGTCTATCAAAGAACTAGGTGATCACGTGCACAACTTGATTAAGATGGGGGCCCCAGATAGTGGACTGGCAGAGTACCTTTTTGACAAGCACACCCTTGGAAATGAAAACAATCAGAACTAAGCTACAGGCTGACTTCCTCACCACCCATGGTGTGCCAGGACCCAGAGTCAGTTGTCTCCTTTCTTGCCCTTAAATTGCACCTCCATCTTGATAGTCCTCTGTTACACTGTTCCTCCAATAAAGTGATTTGCAGAGAAAATGTATTTAATCCCATGTTGACAAGGACTTTTTGCCCAGCATCAAGATTATTTTTCCAGCCTAAAAGGTAGCTCAGGATACAATGGTATAAAGGCAACTGCGTAAAAGCTACTGAAAGTAGAGGCAAACTAACTTTCTCTAGTTACCAAATATTATTCCAGACCATGAATCTTCACTAAAAGTCTGTGATTTTTCAATTGAACAAGTACCTGTTATTTTCAAGACCTTATGCTAAAGCTGAAGTGGGAAAATGTGTAAGATAAACTTACAAATATCTACAACAAGAGGAAAAACACATGTAGTACTGTAAAAATCATACATACAAAATTCTATGACAACTTTTACCCTTTCCCAAAGTGTGTCCCAAGAAACAGTAATGTCGGGAGATGACCTGTTTTTAGAAGGATTTTGTGGATCAAATAAATTCAAGATAAGCTACTAAAGGTATCAATGCTGGCCTTGGAAAGTCATAGTATACATTAGCATTTTAAGGGCTCTGGGGAGTCTTGCAATTAAAAACCAACCAAACAAAAATCTTGGATTACTTTTGCTAGCTCAATGTTTCCCACCAGTCTCAGCTAGTTTTTTTGTCATTATTATTATTTTGATGGTAATATAACCATGCAAGTCTGTCTGATTTTAGACTATGAACTGAGCCATATAGCTTGAATTTTAACACAACAAAAATAGTGAATACACTGCAGAAAACACCCTTCTAAGGCCTTTAAAATAGAGAGGAAAAAAACATAATGGGGTGGAAAAGTCAAGAAGGGATCCAGAATGAAGGAGGCATCACCTGGGCTGATGTTTCCTTGTGTGTGGGTGGGGGGGAGGGGGATGGAGAAGGAAGGCGTGATAAAATGAGTGGGAGAATATTTGGTCAGCAGCCCTGGACTAGATGAAGAGCACTGGGTGGTATTTGGAAAACATGGGCTGGAGCCAAAGTGTGGAGAGGTTAGGCTTAATTTAGTGAGCAGTGGCAATGATGTGAAGCATGCTCAAGAGAAGAATGCTTTGTTAAGAGTTGAGCAATCAGAAGTTTAGTTAGACAGAATAAAAATCTGTGGACCACCTAAATGTCTCTTGAGAAATCTATTAAGGAAAACAGAAAGTCCCTTTAGAGAAAACGGGAAAAGAGATAGAAGAAGCAAGGAGAGTCCTCAGACTCCATGCCTGTCTGAAAGGAAAAGGGAAGGAAAGAAGGAAAAGTTGTGCATAGGTCTAAGGAAAGTTCTTCAAAACTGACTGACGGGAGACCTCCAGCCAAAGTTGCTCCTCAGAGGAATCCCAAGTTTCCAAGAAATGGGCCTGCCTAAGTACATTTCCAGCACTCAGTTATTGACAGGAATCCACCCACAGGAAGTACAGTCTTGCAACAAACTAAGAGATGAAGTAATTTTAGAGCCCAGTAATTTTAGAGTCCACGGCAAACTGTGCTCCCTGCAATCCCAGATGTGAGAGGCACACTTATATGACTCTACAAACTCAACAAAATGGTTTAGATTAAAATACTATACTCTGTAGCTATTACATATTATTTTATCAAACACAAAATGATATGGGCAAAAATTCAAAATTCAATGATGAGAATGTGTGAAGTTTTCCTGTGATTACTTCTAAATTCTCAGTGAAATAAGAGGATTATCAATGGACAGAGAGGGATAAGAGATTAGGAAATGTGAGATGAGAATGTGTAAAATAATTATCTAGCATAATGGTTATGAAGTGTTTTTGATACATAAACTAAGATATGTCACTATTCTGGATGTAAATACATGAACACACACACACACACACACACACACACACACAATTTTGTTTACTTTCACTTCAAATTTCAGGAGTCAATACCTTTCATTTATTTTCACTTCAGTTCCATTTCATAGCAAGGGAGTTTCCCTGGAGGTGTAGTCTCTAGGCTTCCGTGCTCTCACCACCACAGCCTGGGTTCAATTCCCAGCCAGGGAACCACAAAAACAAATCAAAACAAAACAAAACAAAACAAACATAAAAAACAAAACGGTGGATAATGACTCAATAAATTCCATAACACACAAATGGGTTGCAACCTATAGTGTGAAAAACACTCATCTAGAAGAATTAAAGAGAACATTTTCTGATTCCCTGTGCAGCAGAAGAAACCAATTTAAGGATCAAATGTACAGTGGGATTGATCAGCATAATCAAAAGTAAACCATTATGCACTCCCCAACACCAATTATTCCTCCTATTAAGATCCCTATTTATTCTTGGCTCCATTCTCCAGTAACACAGGTTTGAGATCTGCCAATTTCCTTCCTGTACCCCATTTCTGTAACTCTTCTCCATTCAATTGTTGGCATAATTGAAAAGATTCTGCCTCTATACTCTAGCCATCATCTCTTTGCTTTTATTTCCAATGGTTTGCCATGATTCAGGTCCTTATTGCTTTATATTTCATATTTTTATGTTTCTTATTATGATAATAATAGATGTCCCTGATAAGAAATTTATTTTAAAATGACACGTAACAAAAGAAAATAAATATCAATCTCATGAAGAGATTGTCTGGCTTCTTATGTTGATATATATACTTCTATATGCATTCATATTATATAAATTTCTCCGTAATTATATATTTACAATCATATAGTGTAACCCTATCTTGTATAATAATATGTGTGAGTTATTACAAGCATATTTATTATTTCTGCTTCCTGTCTGCAATTATTCTGTTCTTTCTTAATCTCACCCCCACCCCCAAGTAAGGTTGTGTTCACTATTCACCACCACACCAGCCTTTTTATTTTATGTTAAAATCATCAGTGATTTCCATGATGATAAATCCCATGGTTATTTCTCAGCCTTCCTCTACTCAATCAGCTGGCAGGACTTGTCTTTTATCTCTTGAAATACTTACTGTTCTAAATGTTCGTTTTCCTTTCTAATTCCTCCTCATCTTCCTGAACGTTAAACAGTAGAGTGTCTCAGAATTGTCCTCACATCTGAACCTCTTCTCTATGCTTGTTCTTGAAAGATCTCATCCAGTCCTATGACTTCTTTTTAAATATACATATCTGTTGACAGACAACGTGCATATATAGCTAAATATTTAATTGATATTTCCCCTCAGATGTTTAACAGACATCTCATATTTAATATGTTTAAAACCATACACTTGATTTCACCATCTTCCAGAACCTATTTAATCCCAAGTCTTTTTTTCATATTAAATGGAAACTATTCTACCAGTTTCTAAGTCACAGTCAGTCTTTACTACTCTCTTTCTCTCATACCTTCATCAGTTCTTCAGTAAATCCTTTCAGGTCTTCTTTCAGGATAGATCCTGGATCTTACTTCTAACAGTCTTCATCATCGCCATTTTGGTATAAGCTCCCATCTTCTTTTCCTGCATTATTATATTTTTTGTTACACTCTTGACATGTCCGACTGATTATACACTTGAGCACATACAATAATTTTTCCACAAAGCAGCCAAAGTGCTTCTTTAAAGTGTAAATCAGATGTTGTTACTTCTTGGTTCAAAACCCTTCAACAGCTCTCCTCTCATTTGGAGTCAAAGTCCAAGTCCCAACCATGCCCCACAAGTCCCTATGTGATTAGAGCCCCCGACATCTCTATGTATTGTACCTCATATTTGTGTGTGTGTGTGTGTGTGTGTGTAAAAGAGTATTAAAAGTGGTAAGATAAGATGTTATACACACACACATACACACACATATATACATGAGGTTGGACAATTAATAATTTTGCAAACTCATCCTAGGAAAAGTGCTACATACCTTCATGCCAAGGTCATGACACCTTACTGAGTTGTTTGTACAGTGCTGCTAAGGTAAGCGCACGATGGCAAGATCATAAACTTAATTGTCAGATTTTTGGTGTGACAACAGCTCTGATGGCCATTCCAGAAAAAGAGTTCCAAAATTGTTTTGCAGGTGGACTAGGCACTGGCATCAGTGCATAGTTTCCCATGGGGAGTACTTCGAAGATGACCATAGTGATCTTCACAAAATTAACTGTCCAACCTTGTATAATGAGGTGAAAGTACTATATCTCTCTGTCTCTCTGTCTCTCTATCTCTGTCTCTGTTTCTCTCTCCATGTCATATATCTCTACCCACATATGAAATTGAGAGAGAGAGAGAGAGAGAAACACCTCTTTTATTCACTTTATTCATCACATTGGCCTCCATGTACCTCAGGACCTATTCCTATTGTTGGAAATACTTTGCCCCCAGGTGTGAAAATGTTTTTCACTCTCACTTCCTTCAGATTTTTGCTCAAATGGCACTTTATGGAGAGACTTCACTGATCCATCTAAATTAATCTCCATCTAAATTAATCACCACAAACCCATCACTCTCTATCCTTTTACTTGACTTGTTTTTCTCCATAGCACTTACCACCAACTGACACATATAATATTTTATTTGCTTATACTTCCTTCTCTTCCTAAAATGTAAGCTCTGTGGCACAGGGTCTTTATTTTGTTAACTATTGTCTCCAAAGCTCTAGAGCAGTACTTACCTTTTAATAGATTCTCAATGCATGTACATGAATGAGTGAGGGAGTTAGTGAGTGAAGCTGTCCAGAAGCCAGTTGGAAGTGCTGGTTCTGCATTTTTCAAAAAGTTAGTATCAGATAAGTGAATCTGAATGTTATCCATATAGCGATAGTAAGGAAAACTGTGAAGAGGTTGGATTGACAAATAAGAGGGGAAAGAAGAAAGTCAAAGGGATCCCAATATAGAAACTTGGAAAATTGAAGGAGCTCTCTACATTTAGGGATGATTAGATAAGAACCATTGACAGGATATGCAAGACAATAAAACAACACTAGTCTGAAAGCCCTGAGAGTATTACCACAGGCAAAAAGCGCAGGGCAGCGTAGAGAAACTGGGGGAGGAAAGGAAGGAGGAAGTATGGGACACAAAGAAAAGAGATGAGATAATTCTCAAAAAATAGGTGTGGATATAGCTAATTGTAATACATTATAATACTATTAGCTTTGCAGGCAGGGAAAAATTTCTACCTCATGTCACCATGACAGTTCCTAAAAGAGAATCCCTCCTCCCTAAGGAAAGCAGTGGCCACGGACAGCAGAGACCTACCCTGAAAACACATGCTATGCCACCCCAGAATATTTCGCTCCCTCATTCATATACAATCCTAAATTTCTTTGGTCTTCCATGCAGTTGGCCTTTTTCCTGGCCTGCCCACACCCATTTTTTTGGGAGTGCATTCTCCTTCTTTTAATAAATCCTCAGCTTGCTTGGTTTTGCTCACAAGGCTATATTTGTAAATCCTGGTATGCCTTCCTGAGAGGATACAAGAATCCCCTTTTTCTCTGGCAACTAAAGGAGAGAATCTCCTACAGATGCTGCAGAAATTTTAATGAGATTATGATTGAAAGGCCATCAGAGTTGGCATCAGGAAGTCATTATTTTTTTTTTTCAGAAGTGACTTTAGGAGTGGTGAAGATAGAAGACCAAATTCATAGAGTTAAGGTAAATGAGATGGAGAATAAAGAATTCTCTTTTGGGAAGTTTTCCTTTTTTAAGTAATTGAAGGTGCAAGAGAGGAGAGGATGTCTGTGGGTGTTGTCAGGATGAGGAAAGACTTGAGAAGTAAGTGATGGAAAGACATTCCAGTGGGGAATGGAGCATGAGGTAAAAAGTGCAGGTATAACTTGGAAGGACATGTCATCCAAACCAGCATGCATAAAAGAGGAAGGAATTGACAGGAACTTTAAGATGAGAATCATGCAAATTGAGGGTGTTTACACTAAGTTCAAATTTCTGAATAGAATAGCATAAGACCTTCAACTTTATAGCTTTAAGTTCCATTTCTATTTTTCTTGTTCCAGGGCTACACTGGTGACATTGCAGCTTATACCTACATTGCAATACAATTATGCCAAAAAAAAAAAAGAAAAAAAGAAAAAATTTTGCTGATTCTGTCCACAATCATTCATTCAGATCAGGGTTTACCAAGTGCCAAGTAATAGGACCACACATACGAGTTAAGGCAGCTCCTCCTCTCAAGAAACTAATAATTTAATGGAGGAGATTATAAAATAGCCTCAAAATAATCACAATTTTTCCTTTAATTCGTTTTAATACAACATAGGCCTAATCGCTTTGATTTTGCATGCCCAAATGCATATATAAATCAGGAAAGAGATGTCCAACATTTCCAAAGACAAAAACATTACTCATTCAGTCTCATATTACATGGTTCATCTATGGTAGCATGTATTAGAATTTCATTCCTTTTTAAGATGAGTAATGTTCCATCCCATGTATGTATCACGTTTTGTTCATTCATTTGTTGATGGGCACTCGGGTGGTTTCTACCATATTGTTAGTGAATAATGCCTCTATAAACATTGGGGTACAGATGTCCACTTGAGTCCCTGCTTTCATTCTTTTGAGTGCATGCCTAGGAGTGGAATTGCCAGACCTATTGGTAGTTCTGTTTATCGTTTCGAGGAGCCACTAACTGTTTTCAGTGGTGGCTGTACTTTTTCACATTCCTACCGGCCAGGTGCAAGAGTTCCAATTTCTCCACATTCTCACCAACATTTATTTTTTGTTGTTGCTGATTATGACAGCCATTCTCATGGGTGTTGGGTGGTGTCTCATTGTGGTTTTATTTGCATTCCTCTGATGGCTTTGGATATTGAGCATCTTTATAGTGTGCTTATTGGCCATTTGTATAACTTCTCTTGAGAAATATCTACTCAAATTCTTAGGCCCTTTTTGAGTCCGGTTGTTTGTTTTTGTTCTTACTGTTCTTGTTGAATTTTATGAATTATTTATATATTCTGGATATTAGTTTTTCTCAGATAAAAAAATATAGCATAAGAGGCATCTACTGAGATATGGCTACCTCTATGTAGAACTCTTTTAATTTTATTTATCAGATATTATTACAAAATTGTAAATATAAGTTATTTTACAAATAGGATATAATCTTTACTCTTTGTCTAATATTTGAAACAAAGACTGGTGCTTTCACAAATTAAAAAGCATGCACCTGAAATTGAGCCAAGTGGAGGCTATATTTCTAAACAAAAGCCTAGTATACAGAAAGAAACAAATCCAAACCCTTAAACATCATAGTAGATTGTATTCCTCTTCAACACAAACACCCAGGGATGGCCAGTTCCCAGGCCTTCAGACTCGCAGGCAAATGCAGCAAATATTCTTCTCCACTAGCCACTCTTGAAAATCATTACCGTTCACATTCAATTGTTAATCAGGTTTTGAGCAGTTCACTTAAAAGGTTAAAGCTTCCTTAAAGAAGTACTTAATCAGAGAGAGAGAATTTCTTACTGAAGGCAAGAAAGTTCACTTGACTTTTCAAAAATTTGAAATTCACCTTCAAGCTGTCCAGTCTCAGATAAAAGACAGCAGAGAAAACATTCACGACCTCTACTGTACAAAGGGTGAGAGGTATGTGTAGTGGAGAAAAGAGAGGAAGACAGGCTCCTTCAGGAAACACACTTTGTCTACTCCCTCTAAGAGTGCACCAAGAGATGCATTCAGGAAGCAGAAAACTAGAAAAGATGTACAATTGCTAACCAGGACTGACAAACAAGGGAAGCATCTCTGCTTAAGCCGGTTAAACATAAACTGTCAAACAGCACTCGGTTTATGAAATCAGAAACGTGCACAGGCTTTGGAGTATGTTATTAGCCTTCCAAAACTTCATAGTTCTGTTGAGAATGATAACACACTTAATAGGTATATGTGTTTTGAATGAATAAATGAACAAACATCACATACACACATGCGCACAGATACACACACACACACACACACTCTCACAAACACACATTCTCTCTCTTGCTCGCTCGCTCTCTCTCTCTCTCTCTCTCTCTCTCTCAGTGTCAGATGAAATCCTTATGCCTAAGAAGAAGAGGGACTGGACTGCCAGACAGTCGCTGAGAACAGACCATAGACAGGCACTCAGAGTTGGGCTCCTTCCAAGCAAGCTGGCCAATTTCCCAGTGCAGATGGTGACCAAACAAGCTCCTGAGAGAGATTCCTAATGCTTTTGGACATGCCTTAGTCTCTCACAAACCCCCTGAGCACCATATTTTCATAGGCTAAATTATCAAAAAGAATTTCCAGTAGCATAAAAGGCTGTTAGACTACTAAAATGTTATTGCATGACCTACACAGTGTAATCTGCTCATTAAGAGCCTGCACTTGAGAATTCAGACTACTACCTAGGTGAGAACAGCTCTTCCACAACATACCAACTGCATGATTTTGGGAAAAGTTAAACTCCCAGAGATTGATTTTCTTCTGTTGTAATAACAGCCTACTTCAAAGTTTATCCAGGGATTAAATAAGATACAGCACATAAAGTTCAGCACATTGTCTAGTATATAACAAATGCTCAATAAATGTCAGTTGCTTAGAACTTGTGTTTTAAAAGGAGAGAAAATTATGTGAGTGTATTTATGAATATGTTGGCTTGTATACTCATGTGCAGACTAACTCTGGAAGAATAATATCAGTTGCCTTTCATGAAAAGAACCCAGCACTTGGGAAATGGGCATACTAGTAAGACTTTTTTCATTATACAGCCTTTCCTATATTGTAAAATGTTAACCACTTGAAATCATCTTTTCAAAAATTTTAAAATTTAAATATAGCAAATAAATAGAACTTGCTATAAATTTTACTCATTTCTTAGCAGTGCACACAGGCTGCATTTGTCTACGAGTATAATGTGTTCCCACATTAAGAAGTAATACAAACACAAAGTTAAAGGACTCATATTACTATTCTTTTGATCTAGCCTAAGAAATTTCCCATAGTTGTTTGTTTTGCTCTCTCCTTAGGCATTGATTAAATATACAGGCAGTCCTCACTTCACATTGTTCCAATATTCATGAATTTCAGTTATTAGTTTAGTTAAATAACAAAGGTCCCTTAACAGCATGGTTCAAATTTCCGTTACTATGGTACACTTACTGTTAATAAATTATGTAAAGAATAAACTTTGCTACTAGCTCCTTAATTCACAAATCACAACATAAATAGCAGATGCACATCATAATCAGTTACCGATCATGTTAGTTCTTTCAAAATCGGTTGGTGATTGGTCACTGAGCATGTTATTCAGTTTACCTTCAAACGGTAAAGCATATAGGTGTGTTGCCTTCTTGTCTCTCAATAATAAACCCATTTTTATCATATTGGATAATCCAAAGAGAGAATTGATCAAAAAATAAAAATATAATGAAGACATAAAAAACAACATTGCTGGAAGTAAAATTGGATATTATTAGACCTTACTGACCAAAATGAGCAGTTACGATAAAAAGAATCAAGATATCCCAGAGAAGTTACACCAGTCAATGTGATGCTTTCTTTTTTATATTAAGGGAACTAGTTCTGGGAGATAAGCTACAACATTTGAAAGTGCAAAATATAATACTTTGGAAATGAGTCCAAATTTTGAAAGGACTATCACAATTCACCAAAACATAAAAAGGATGTTGGCTTCCTATACTAAGTTATATTATAAGAAAAAGGCAAGCATTGATCAAACTGCCCTTGGATTTTTTTTAAAGAAATAAAACACTTTAATAATCAATGATTCTAATGTTTTAAATCACAGTATACTAAATAAATATTAGTTTTTTATTTTTTATTGTCCTTTACATTTATAACTAGCAGTAAGAGAGTTTCATGTTTTGACATAAAAAAATTAAAGCTCACGCAACAATTGGAATTTTTCCCAATGATTATTAAGATGACTTTGTATGGTTTCAGCTTGCAAAATCATTTTTATGGCCCTGCACTACCATGAAAAACCAGAAATATCTGTATATTCACTAAAGTTGAAAACTGATTTCTCTGTTAAGAATGTCATTCTGAAGATTTTTTTCTGATATTTGTCAGGCACTTTCTCCACTTAAATGAGCATTTTTGAATTATTATAGGTAGTGATATAGGAACGAATTTATTAGAATCACAGACAGTGCTGCAGTTCAAAGTGTAATAACAATAATAAATAATATTAGCATTGTACTGAAATAAATCACATTTATAAAGTACCTTTGCATACATGCACTTATTTCTCATAACCATCCTACAATTTAAGTATTATTTTAATCTCACTGATAAAGAAACTGAGACTCATTAGTGGCACCAGTAGCCAGTAGTTAAGTCAGATTTAAACTCTGAGGTTTCAATTTCAAGTTCTGGGGGTTTTCTCTACATCATTTTGCTTTCTAGGAAAGGAAGACCAAATCCATGAAGAGTTCCTCATGTGAGGAATTAAATACAACCAGTGAATGTACACTTCATGCTTCATTTTAAAGAATAAATGATTCATTAATGCAATTATAGTCAGTAACAGAATGTAATGATGTCACACTTAACCATTAGATGTATTATCAGTCACATTAATTGGCACTAAAAATGTAACAAATGTCAGTAGTACCTGAATTCAATTTCTTGGTTGTTAATACTCTACTGTCATTTGTGATATATTTTATATATATATGCAAAATGATTTTCCTCTAACTAAGAAGGATCCACAAAAAATAATTGGAACTCCTTTATTTTCTTTTTTATTGATGTGAGTTCAGGAGAGATTACCCATTAATAAAACAGAAAAATATTTGATAAACTTGCTTCAAACATTTTCTTTATAAACATTAATAAGTACAAAATATGTGGACTTATTTAACAGTTTTAGGATGGACTATGCTATTTTTGGCTACTCTGCATTTTTTAAATACCCAAATATAGCATGTTAATAATTTTGAAAGGGCAAAAGATATAAATTTCTTTGATAACCAGAGAAGTATTTATGAAGAAGGTAACAAGAGCAGCATAGAAATAAATGGGAACTGTAACTGGGTAATTCAATGTCACAAACCTGAAGGAATTTTAATGACCCCAAACTTGTAGTTGGTGGCATGCTATTTCCATCTATGACTAATTTCACACAGATTGCATCCAAAGGAGAGGGTAGCTAGGGAGAAGTAAAGTCTTGTGTGACGAACCTAGAGGAGAAAACTCTTGGGTAGAAATCAGTGAAACAATGATTTAGTAAGGAGGAAAAGGAGATGAGTTCGTTATGCAGCACAAGGAAACTGGTCAAGCATAGGTAAAATGGTAATTACGATAAATGAGGGCTTAAGAGAAGAGTTAGTGGGAATATAAAGAATTACAATTGTCAGGAAAGGACAAATGAATCTCCCCAAAGTGCTTCTTGTAGTCAGAAAAATAATGATCATGCTTAACAACTCCCTTTCCCTCAACTCCCAAGTCCAAACTGACACCAAGGTGTTGATTTTTACCTCCTAAATAATTTCTTGATTGTGTCCACTCTCTGCAACTCCACCTTAGTACAGTAACTATGACTTCTCTCCCCAGTTTACTGTCATCAGCTTCTAAGTTATCTTCCTACCGCTCCTCTGTCCCAGCCTGCTCTCCAACAGGAGAGTGATTTGCAGGGGGGAAGAGGGGCAGGCACCTATGATCAGATTTCTATGGTGTTGCATTGCTATTGGCATAAAGACAAAGTTATTTAATTGGGCATAGAGTGTCCTGCATGCTCTGCCTTGTACTACTGCTACAATATCATGTCCCACC
Organism: Lyroderma lyra; assembly: GCA_004026885.1. Lineage (NCBI taxonomy): Eukaryota > Metazoa > Chordata > Mammalia > Chiroptera > Megadermatidae > Lyroderma > Lyroderma lyra. The sequence continues at coordinate 18,510 of PVJL010000944.1, forward strand.
TCTTGGATCTCTCCATCCTAGCTGCACGGGCATCATGTTAGTCTCTAGATTCACCACGTACCCGCTGCTGCTTTGCTTCATTTACTTGGAAAGCTCTTCCCGTTCCTCCTACTTAATCTAGAGTTCTGCAACTACTGCTTACGCAAGGAAGAGATCTTCCATTTATCCCTCCAAACCCACTCTCTGCTCTTCTCCACCTTTCTCCATTCTTCAAGATGTCTCATATTAATGGGCTCATCTACACTGTGGTCTCATCAAGGTATTTTATTCTCCCAGCTCCTGCCTTTCAATATCACTGCAAGTTAGCCGCATCCTTCCATAGAAGCAATGCCTCCTGCGAGGAAAGAAATTCCCTCCACTTAGCCCCTCTTTCTCCTGGCTCTAATAACACCCTCCAACTTGCTACCATTAGGCCTAGGGTGGAAATGCCCAACCCCTGCCCTAGTACCCTCCCTCATCTTTGTAAAGAGCTGTTTTATTATACTCTTTTCAATTTATTCTATTTGACTGTGCCTTATAGTTCCCTTCAGAACCCTGACTATAACCTTATCCCTGATGCCTTCTTCAACATGACCTCTTGATGATACTCATATCTTCCTCCCAATCCATACAGTCAAGAGGGCAACACATTGGATTAATTACAGTCAAGAGGGCAACACATTGGATTAATTACAGATCTTCTTCCTTATTTTTCATTTGCTCCAATATCCATCCCAAAATTCAGAAGGTTCCTCTTCCTGGAAACTCTGACATCCTCACCCGACAACTTTCCGATTTGTGTTTGAGCTCCCCTAGAACTCTACCAGCTATGTTATAACCTTTATCACTCTATGGTTGCCTATTTATTTGTCCATCAAGGCTCTACATGACTCTAAATCACTAAGTCTCTATTTTCTAGACTCCAGGACCTAATAAACTGCCTAGCATATGATAGTTATTCAATAAATGAATCAAACTACAAAACTGTGTGTATAGTCTAGCTAAAGTAGTTCACAGTCTTACTGTAATACACTACAGCCAAGAATATTATCAATATGCTTACCTATTTACCCAAAACAATTTTCTCCAAATTTAGCACCTTAATAAGAACATGATAACTATCATAGCCAAAATACTGCAATAAGTGTACAGAATGATGTAACCTCCTTCATCAGCCACTTAATCCTTCTAAAAATAAAATCTTTAAGCTTACTTCTCAATCCTCCTTTACTGAGAATTTTATTCCTTCAGTTGTCAAGGAAAATCCAGTACACTGAAAAATAAAGATGAGCTAGAAAATTGGGTCATAACAATTTTGGAAGGTTTTTCCAGGTAAAACATGAATTTTTCATAGTATTGCTACTCCCACAGCACCTGCAGTATTGATGCATATTAACCACTTGTTTAAATGCTTTTAGAAAAGTTATTTCTCTCTTTTCTCTCTTTCTCTCTCCACCCCACTGCGACAACATTAATCTTCAGTTTTTTAAAGGCTGTTATGGTGTGCCAACAAGATTTCCTTAACCCCTTTCAGGACTGAAGTGCTTATTCCTTCAGTTGACAGTTGATGGTTCACAGCTGAATCCTTCCAAGGACGATCCTCAGCTGAAGAGAGTCCCAGACACATCACACCTCCTCTCTAGGAGCAGTCCACACCCCGTGACAGGTCAATGAGGATTGGAGTCGCTGCAAAACAGCAAGGGGAGGGCAAGAGTGCCCTGTGCTCCAGTTTGGAACGACAATGCAGGAATGTCTCAGCTCCAGGGGTTCCCATGGTTTCACTTAGGCCACTTTTGTGACCTTACCACAACTCAGCTCCTCCTTCAGCTTAATCTGTTTTCCTTCATTTGTCTTGTCTTTCCAGCACCTGCTTTCCAAGGAATGGACGACAAGAGGCCTTAAAAAGGATCCTGTGTTGATAAACGAATATGAATTCTTCCACGACTATTTAATCATATATTATACTAACATATACAGGCATATGTATTATAAATATATACTATTTTTCTGTTTTTTAAAATGGATTCTTATAAAATCCTTCATTTTCCTGTTCTATAATATATATAATATACATTCCTTGCAGGCAATTTGTATAGTTTTATTGCTTCAGTTCATTCTTTTAGCAGCTGAATAATACTCTATAATGTAAATACATCATAATGTATTTAATAATTCCTCTTTCAAAGATCATTCATCTTGTTTACAGTATTGTTTTGTTTTTGGCTTTCATGAACAATGCTGGAGTAAATGTTAGAATACATACGCACTAAGACCTGGTACTTCCATTTCTGTATAACAGGCTTCTGAAAGCAGAACTAGGTTCAAAAGGACATACTGCCATATTTATTTCCAAAATTCTATAAAATTCACTTCTGTACCATTAACGCAGAAAATAACTTACGAAGAGATTCTATATATCACACTTTGATATATTTCTTTCTTATCTCCTGATATTTTATTAACATTTTTTTTCAGGATAAAAATATTTTAAAAGAGCTCAACACCATTCTTGTTAACAACTCGTAGCCCGGTAAAGTAGAGATAACATAAAAATGGAAAATGTCTTCTTAAAAGGAGAAGTACTACTTTCAGTTGTAGTTTAGCTTTCACTTAAGTTTAGTGTTCTAATGGAGTTAGACGTTATTATCAGTCTACTTAATTTTATCCAAAACAATTTTTTTTAATTCAGATGTTCTTAAAAGCAGTAGATGCGTTCAATTTCTTTTCTCTCTAGGATTTGATATAAGAAAGTCTCAATGTGTGTTCAAAAGTCAGAAATTGATAAGGAAAGAAGCTAGAGATTTCTTGGGATTCTGGGAATAAGTGTTACTTTGGAAGCAGAAAACAATGGTGTTCAATTCAGAAAACGACATACAACTTATCATATTCAAATTTGAAATGCAGTCATGTGCAAGATTAACTCAATTTTACCATCCCTGATTTCAAAAGCGAACCATTATGGTAATTTTAAAAAAGCATGATAAATCTTAGGTTCTTATGTGTATCCCTGATGACACAAAATAAAATGTGTATCACACAATTTGGCTATTATGTAACTTGAAATTTTCTTGTGTTTTGCAAGAAAAACAGTTTTCCTTTCTGTTTTAGCTAAATTAGAAGTTAATGAACTGAGTATTCCAGTGTAGCATTAACATAAATAAATATAAATCTATGACAAAGAGAGTTAATCAAATTGAGTTGAACAACACATTTTCTCAAGAACATTTTGCTCAAAACCACAGGCCGAGGAGTAATTATTTTTATGCATGGGCACTTGGCATTTTCAACTTGAAAACATTTTTGCAAAGTAAAGTCAATTCCTTTTTTTGTTTTTTTGTAAGCTCAACCTATTGGTTGCTGATGTTAGGACACCATCTTGTGGATAAGGCATTTAATTTGGAAACCCATCTGGAATCACATAGTAAAAGGTAAAAAATGTTCTAAGTATTACAAAAATTAATCAGTATCTTCACCTTTATTTTATTAGCATGTCTGCTTAAGAGTAATGTTAAGGAAGGAATACGGAATAATTTTTATCAAAAGAAAATTTTCCCATTCTCTGTCAGCTACAAAGCAAATGTTATGTTCCAAAATACATGTATGTGTTAGAAAAACCTTTTTTTTTTTTTTTATGTGGGTAGTTCCCTGGTTGGGAATCAAACCCAGGCCACAGCATTGACAGCACTGAAGCCTTAGCCACTACACCACCAGAGAACTCCCTAGAAAAACCTTTAAATAAAAATTTTTTACAAAGAATTAAGGAAATCCATAGTAGTTAGGGTAACCTGTCATCCACCACTATAACATATTTTTAAATGTAGGTTCATTGCCCATATATTGTTCCTCTGTTTCATATGATCAATAGACATAAGAATATCTGGGTATATGAGAATCTCAAATGTCATAGTGATTTTCTCTTTAAAAAGTATTAATATCTTTATTAGCCTGCCTATACATCTAAAACATAAAAGGTACTCAGAGGTGGGGAATTAGCTCAAGTGGTAGAGCACTCACTTAGCATGTGAGAGGTAGCAGGATCGATGCCTGCATTCTCCAAGTTTTACCATCCCTACATCGGCCCCCTAGGTGGCATCCTCAAGTCCGCTCAACCACTTGAAGCAAAAGGCTTTAATACTTACAAGAATATTATACAATTGGCTTTATAAAGCACAAGCAGGTAATCAAAGCACTGTACAACGGTCTGTAGGGCTGACCATTACTTCCTCTGGAACCAATCAGCCACTCATCTTGGTCAAATCAATTCACTTTCTATGTGTTAGTTACCACAGCTGTTAAAAATAGTAATAATAGTGGCAGCTTAACCAGCGAATTTTTGGAAAGATATAAAGTAGTATGGTAAAATTTCTGCTCCTACCGTAACTCAGGAAATGAAAGGAAAATGGATCTAATTTTATTACAGATCCTGGTTCTAATCCTTGATCTCTGAAAAAACTATGGTTTTTTTAAAGCACTTTTTAAAATTCCATGGATCATCCTTATATACCTTCAGCACACTTTTCTTTTTTTCTTTTTGGCTTTTTGGTATGTGGGTAGCTCCCTGACTGGGAATCGAACCCAGGCCACAGCGCTAACAGCGCCAGTGCCAAAACCTTAAGCCGCTACACCATCCCACACACTTGTCTTTTAGTAAACTGTTTTAAGCTGGGTTCTGTACTTGAAATAAATCACCATGGCTTATTTTTTAGGAAAGTTATTATATGACTTTGGGAAAGTTATTATATCCAATTAATGGAGGGATTAAAAATGCAGATTTTTATTTAACCAGTCTGCATTTGAATTCTGATATCTTTACTTAGCTAATGTGATAATTTGGGTCAGTTTTTGAGCTTTCCATGCCTTGGTTTTCTCATTTTTCCTCACTGCATTCTGAACAGTGCTAAATTAATGTGTATAACGCATTTATTACAGCGACTGAGCTATGTCAAATGGGATATGGCAAAAAATGGTAGTTTATCATAATTATTATAAATGGATATAATTTAATGTGACCTCCTCTCAAACTTTTGAAAATAGACCAGTGTGTGAAATACTTATCATTCATAATGTTTGTAAAAGAAATAATTTTATTCTGCATTGATGCCCACAAAGTATCCTGTCAGAGATATAAATGGTACTTTGATGGAGTCTGAATTGATGTCCTCTAAATGACTGAAGCTTTAAAACAACTTGTCATTTCCCAACCATACTACATAACAAACAATACATTGAACTCTTCGAAAGATTTGAATCTTCACAGACCATTAATCCATAATGAAAATAATTTATGAGAATCTTTGACTTACAAAGGTGACTTACCTTCCATATAATGGATTTGAGGCTGCTGCAGTTAATGTGCTAAGTTAAGGTTCAGCAGACTGTTCAAATAGATTAGTCACAAAAGTGACCAGATCTCTTGCTGAAGGACCTAGAGAAATATAAAAGATAGGCTTTAGTCTTTCTGTTTGTACTATTATATTAATATATAATGCTTTAAAGAGTAAAAATCTCACTTGGCTATTTCAGAAATGTGATAGTCCATGGTTTTAAGCACATATGTGAATATAGATTTATTGAACTCTAAATTCAGTTAACTAAAAAACAAACATTTTACAAGAACAAAAACTTTTTCAGAAAACAAGTCGACATGCCCCTCCCCCATCATCCTTTTTTTTTCTTTTTCTAATTCAAATCCTAAACTCCCTTTAAGGGCCAGCTCAATTCTTCACATTTCCCTGAATTCTTCCTTACCCACCACAATTGCTAATGACTGTTCTAGTCCAGGTTATACTTGATTTTATCCCATGTCTGTAAGTCAGGAGAAAGTCAAGATATCCAAAGCAGGATTAAAACCTAGATTCCATCAAATCTAAAGATTTTAAGCATAAATTTAGTATTTATCTCAGAGGAAGGAAAACTTGATTTTATGTTCCTAAAAATATAAACCTTATTTTTTTCATAGTCATACTAGACAATTTATTCCATGCCTACTATTTGAACTCATTTGCATTGTCATACATTTCACATGTTTCTCATCAATTATAACTGATTCACATTACTCACATTCAAAAAAACTGAAGGTAATGCACAGGTCTATGATCCAATTTTTTTTTTCACTCAAATGTGTGTGATATTTTTTTCCTGGCTTTTATATCAGCAAAACATTTCCAAACCGTCTACAGTTTTCGTCCTTGCTAGCATTTTCTTATGCAATAGCCTGAATAAGCAATCTATTGGAGGCATATTAAAGGGCTTAAAATTTAGAGGAAATACTCTTTTCTAGTTGACGATATTCTTTCATTTTTCATTTCCAGAATTTGTTGATTTTAGGTGATGCACAAGGTTGGTAGCATAGCCTTAACGTTACCCTCTGGGCCTTGCATATTGCTTGTTTAGATGAATAATGGTTACAAGCATTTTTTATATTGAAATTTTTAGTTGTAGAGATTGACTATGTCATTACACAGCATTGTGTAAGGAGTCATGTTAAAAATCCAAGGTCACTTACAGATTGGCTTTTTGGGTATCCATCCCATTCCTTAATCTAAATCTTCTGAAATTGTCACCTCCTGTTACACCTTTTGAATTGATCCAGGCCAGTGACTTTGACATTCTCAAAAAGCAAGTGGGTCAAGTGGTAACTGTTTCAAGACCATTTCTGTGTGCCTATCACATGCCCCCTGATACTGATAAAATCCTCCAGGAGGAGTTATTTGAAAAATCCATGCTGCATTCTGTTACATTCCATCCCTACCCTTTAAAATCATTATCCTAGCATGTTAGCACAATGATGAGCTACAATAGGCACTTAAAATGGATTTCAGAAAGATTTTCCATGAATCCATTGCTTTCATTCCAATCTTAGATTTTTTTCTTCCTGTGATAAAAACACCTTCATAACTATGCCTCTTGGCAAAAGAGTCATGGGCTTCAGTAAAATATATTTTGTGCTAATTCCTAACCAATACCTTTTAATAATTTCAAATACTAGTATTTTTGCTGCTTGGTTACATTATTTTTTAAACTAAACTTTCATATACTCACAGTATGCACTTAATAACTTTTTGTTGAAATTAATAGTGCATTGTATCATGAGCTGATTCATTGACAGTAAAGATTTGAAAGAAATAGTCTGCATATTACAGTATTGCTTTCAATTGAATCCACTTGATCCAGAGCATTTATATCATTGAAAGCAATGGAGCTAAGCCTAGATTAATAATGCCCCATTAGTTTCTAAGAAGTCCAGTCATAAAACATTATATTTAACATCAGGGAATTCTTTCACCTCCCACCTCCCTACAACAATATGTGTAATGTCCTTTAACCCAAGACAATTCAATCTTTTCTTATTTTCATGGAATATTTCCAAAATGTATTGCACAGAAAGTGGAGGTCTGATCAAGAGCACCAGATGATCATTGCTATAAACTACAGTTAGAAATAATAAGTTAAAAATCTTGTTGTTTACTTTTTTATTGAGGTTCTTATAACCTGATAATTTTACCATTTCTCTTACATGTCACAGTCTAACAGCTGAGATAATATTACAAGACTGTCATTGGAGAAAAAAAGCAACTCAAGTTGCTTTTTCTCCAGTCCTGGTTATGGGTTATGCTAAGTTGTTCACCCATCTGATGCTCATTTCCAGTGTGACAGGGAACACACATTAGAATCTAGAAAGTGGTTGAGAGGAAGTATATAGTTTGAGAATGATCAAAGAAGAAAGAAGATATTTGCAAAAATTCCTGAGTCACATAATGCTAAAATCCACTATTTTGACTTAATTAGCATCACATTTGAACTAAATTATGAGACAGCACAAAGCACCAAAGAAGGAGATGGAGGTGGTCTGTAGCTCAGGGCCTTCCTGATTGTCAGGGCTCACCATGGCCCAGCTGACCCTGGTTCCAGGTTAACAGAACGGATTACAGACTATCCTGAGATGAACACATTACTAGTCAGGAGTGGCTCAGGGGCTAGGCAAAGCCACACTTTGGTGCAGGTCTTACAGATGGGGTGACCAGGTGGGGCTGTAAGAAGCAGGCCATAATGAGATAAAGATGGTTTATTAAAAGTGAATAAAGTTAGTGATATCTGATGAAAAGGTTTAACTATTATGTATACTCTACTAAGATATTTTCCAAGAAAATACCTCCCTGGATTTAAACACACTCTTCCACGTCCTTGGGTTGTCCTTTCCTTTATTCATCCTTGGTAAGATTGTTTTTTGCATCTTAGTTCTAGCTAAAATGCCATCTATGTTCTAGGAAGAATTCTTGGGTCTATAAATAGGTTTATGATATTTTTACAAAATTCTAATTTGAGGTAAGTATTTATTTTTCCTATAGAAAGCATGAACAATTTTTAAATCACACTTTCACTGCATGGAATTACTTCAAGTTTCTTTTTTTCAAAATATGACAAAAAGCCACAAAAAATAAGAAGTTGATATTTTGACTATTTTATGCATTTAATAATAATATTTGAACTGCTTTGTGTATAAATGACATTATTTTTATTTTAAATTTTTGTTATATAGTAATAAATTTACCATTGTATTGAATTTTAGCAAAAACTACTCAAAACATGCTAAGGGACATCAATTAGATTTAAGTATAGAGAAAGTAGAATTTAATGGCATTAATGACAAAATATTACACATATGGCACACAAAACATCTTTGTTGTCGATAGTGCAAGCCACAGAGAAACATATTTAAAAATCTTGTAAATGGAGAAGAGTCCTTCAAATAGTTTCACACTGAATAACAAAGTGTCTTGGAGCTTGTCGGGTAAACTTGAATGCAGCAGTCAGCAGACAGAAATATTCATTTGGCTGTATCCAAACATTGCAGGCATACTAGAAATAATTGCTGAATGAATAAGTGCCACGTCCATGAAAAGTGTAGTTCCTTCTCTGGATGAAATTATTTAGATCTAGCTTTAACATTTTAAGTACTTATGAAAAATGCTTCAGCTGAATATTAAACTTCATTATATGAAAAATGCTTCAGTTGAATATTAAACTTCATTAGTATCTGAGACATTGTGTGCTCGCCTTTACACACAAAATTAATTCTACTGCCAATGTACATGAAATCTCCCCAAAATGAGAAAGTAAAGAAAATGCAGAGAAGGTGAAGGGAAAGGAAGTATATGTCTCAAAACTCAGCTGTGGGGACATATTTTCATATCCCTTAGGTACTCTTTTATGGTGTACCATGGCACCTTAGCTTGTATTTGGAAAATATGAATAACAAGAACTCCATTGCAATGAAAAAGAAAATGTGCTTAAGTGCTCTAAAACCCTCTGTGGGAGGGGGCACTCTAGATTCTCTGTGGTTGATGAAGTATCATTCTCTGCTTTATTCAGATGGCTCTTTTGTCCAGATCGAAAACTTGAAAAGTATTTTTCTTCTCTCTGATTCCTGAAATTCTAGCTTTCAGCGCCCCCAGTCGTTAGCATTATCCTCTTAGGAAACAATTCTTCCTCAACAATAAATAATAATACACAGCTTATAACGTATATACCTGAAATTATTCCATGTAGAAGTAAGTTCTATTTAAAATACAAAATTAAAAATACTTTTTAAAGGAGTGATTTGTGATCATTAACTTTTTCATCTCTTATCTATAAAAACAAATTTACCCATAATTTAAGTGAATTTCAAAATGCAATATAATCGTAACAGTCTATTATCTCATAACATATTCCCATGTACAAGTTCAAGAGGAAACCAAGGGGTTCCCTGGTGGTGTAGTGGCTAGGCTTTGATGCTTTCAACACCGTGGCCAGAGTTCGATTCAAAGCCAGGGAAATAGCCCCCCCCCAAAAAAAAAATTTTTTTTAAGTCTTAACAGAAAACAAATAAAATAGTCAAGAGAGAATGTTTCATAAAATTTCAGATAAACTTGATGGTAGGGATTTTGTGTTCTGAAAAATATGTCACTATGTAAAGCACATTTGTGCATATCTTGGAAGAGTGGCCTTTTGGAAGAAATCAGACCTGTTTCCTTTTACAAAGATAATCAGGAATATGAGGGCTGTCCAGAAAGTATCCAACCGAGTATAATAATATGAAGTTTTTATGGTTGGATTTTTTCCAGACAACTCTCATAATCCAAACAATTATTTTCAATGAGCTTGTAAACTTTCTATCAAATAAAGCTGCTGGTTCATTTATAAGAGTGAGAGATGATTCCAAAATCAGGGTAACCTGAAGGATTCCCTTTTTAAATTTCAGAACCTCAAAGCATGTTATACGTTAGAGCTTATATAGTAACAGATAAAACTTTCTGCATAAACTATCTTTTTCTTTTTCATTAAGACTTTCTCATAATTATGTCTCATTATGTACCAAAGAATGTTTCTTTCCAAAATGTAACCTGAATCATCTTTTTCTGAAGGAGTAAAACTAATTAGCAGAGTGTCATCCTAGTGATGTAGTAAAATTTTCACCTAATTTATCACTTGTGTTTTTATTGTACCTTTTTAGAAATGTAATACAACCACAAACTTTCAGATGGTCCCGAATTCCATGAAGACATATGAAATAATTGACCATTTCCCCCTAAAGGGAGAGAGGAGATAATGGTTCCCAGTGTACCACAGATGCTTTCTAAAATTCTCTCCTTAAAAGTCTCTCCTCTCTCTTCCAGAACTTTTTTGTTTTTAATCTTTAAAACAGTGTTGCTTCATTAGATTTTAGATTAAAACTGAGAGACTCTGGCCTGGCTGTCTCTTATGACAATGTGGACATCCAGTCCATTGCTGGAGGTACAGAGAAGCCAGTTCTGTCTATGGTACACGGGTTACAAGGAAGTTCCTTTCCCCCTGGTTACTTTTCCCCATTCCCTTGCCCTGCAGCTCAGAGCAGGGTAGGATCTCCAGCATCCTGAAGCTGAAGGAATCAGTCATTTTAGGAAGTGGGTTCAGCAGCAGGAGCTGGGCTCTTCCACTTCAGCCATTGAAACCAGTTACGATGCATTTCACTCTTCTACTTTACACCTGCTCTAAAATCCAAGGGATCATGTATTGTGTTTATGCTGTGACACAATAAATTGTCGAAATTACCTGAAAACGTACCTAAAATTCCATGCCTGATTCTTAGGTCTTCAGTTGTGATCAAAATGAAGTTGTCTCACTTGAATAATCATGCTTTCCACGTGGCAGTTTACATAAGACAAAAGTGTATTTATAAACTTCTTTGTCAAAAGGGAAAAAATAGAATAACCCAGTTAGCAGTTTCCGTCATTTTGTGAGCTACTTTTAAAAGGTAACATTGATTTTTATTTCTTCTGTACTTGGCATAAATTTAAATGATGTGGCAAATGTCCAGCACCTAACTCTGGGGTTTTCCCCAAATTTCTCAAGGCTGTTCTCCCCCGTGGACCTGCTGCCCCTTCTTCAATTAGCCTCTCATACCCCAAACCCAGTGTTTGCCAAACTTCAGAAATGTACTGACACCTTTCAATGGAAAAAAAGTTAATCATCTCTGAGACCTTCTGGTGTTGACAAATGACTTTTATTATTATGTTTGTTAAATATTTATGAACATAAAACTAAGCATAAATTCCTTATGCTTAGAGCTTAAGCTTAGAGGTTTAATTCTACAACCAAAACAAATTTACCAATATATATACAAACAAAATTTAAAAGGAGGTAAAACTCAAATGAACAACATTAATTTAGTATGATAAATGATGTTATTATGCTACAACTACATGTAAATATGACACTTAACTGCTTCAGTACAGGTTTGTCACCTTAGTTCAGAATGCCTGTACTATCCCATAATATCTGATGATTCAAATATTATTAAAACTGTTCTGAAAACTTCAATTGTACCTGTACTGTGATGTCATTTGGCCTTTACCTATGAGGATGAAATGTATAATTTATGTATTAAGATCTGCCTCTGTTCTTTTCATATTATCCCACATTTAAAAGTATCTCTTCGCTTAAACCCATTGTTAGACACCAGTGCACAGTGGTTCTCCATCTGGGAAATTTTGCCTTCCTGGGCACATCTGGGAACACCTGGAGACATTTTTGGTTGTCACAACTAGGAACAGCACATACTAACGTCTAGTAGGTAGAGGCCAGGGATGCTGCTAAATATCCTACAATGCACAGAGCAAATACCCACAACAAAGAATCACTGAATCTGAAATGACAGTAATGTGGAGGTTGAAAAACCCAGCCAAGGCAAATGCCAGCTGCCAAATGTCCAATCCTACCTCAGTACTTGCTTACAAGTAGCCCTCTGGACGATCCAAAATATGTTTGTATCAATTAATTTTAGATTTTTATTTGTAATTTGAAAAATGAGGGACCATTCTGTCTTTCTGAAAAATTTCTGAACTCCATTAGACTTATTATAAAAATTAAAACTTAAGAAGTCAATAAGAGCTACCCTTTTGATGAAGTTAATTTCCTTACATGAAATTCTCACTAAGCTCTAGGATTTCTGACTCTTCACCTGTTTAATTTTTAGCTTGTGTATTTATACACATGTAGAATTATTCTAAAATGTTAGTAAGTTCAATCATCATCAGAAAACATTTGCTAGTTACTTAAATGGCTGTGATACCATACGTAGGACACATAATACCTGCAGAATTCATGTATTCTAACCTCAGATCTGTATATACTTTCTGAGAAACGGGATGGGCATGAGAAAGTTTATAAGCTATAATCAGTATTAACTAATCAGAATAAAATGAGATAGCAATTTAGAATCCTAATACATCCTCAGTTTATTAAAAAAAAAATTGCTGTTCACCTGTTACATGCTATGGTCATTTTAAAGTTTAATCTCAGGTCAAGTACAATGTGTGTTTTTCCTCTCTACCAGTATTCATGTTTAATGGACTCTAACAAGAATGCCTGGAAAATAAAGCTTTGCCAAGGATAAGGAAACAGAGTGCTTTTAAAGCCAAATTCTAGTTTGCTGCAACAGAAAAATTAAGTTTCAAAATAGTCTACATTTTAGTTCCTTTTCAGTGTCTTCTAGCTAGTTGCTGCAAATTGCGGATCATCTTTAATATAAGCACTTGCACATCTACCCTACTCGAAAAAGCAGTATTAAGACACCAGCCTAGAATAAAGCAGCCTTCCTCTGACTTCCCATTGTCCTAATAACTAGCTGTGGGACCTTGGCAAAGTTATTTATCCTCCATATAACCCATTTTCTCATTTAGACAATAAAGATAACAGTAATACTGTTTTGAGGGTAAATTAGGTAATATGGAGAAAAGTAAGACTAGTATTTAGCACTTGATAAGCTCTCAGTAGTTCATGTAATTATTTCTTTATTTTAACCATTATAATGAGGAATAATTAAATGATTATAAAAACAGCAGATAAAGATTGAGGCTACATTTTAAAAACACAACTAAATAATTGAAATAAGCAACATTATTCTGCCAGAAATAAACCATTTTGTTAATTCTCTCTGAACAAGAGTTCCACTCAAAATGTTCCCATTTACTATTTTTGAATCCAAATATTATTTTTTTCATTAATTCAAACACATAAACATTTACTGAGCATCTCCAAAGTCGCCAAGAAGATAGAGTCTAATGTGAAGATTTAAAGATGAAAAAGGTAGAGGTTCTGCCCAAAGAAGTTAATGGTCTAAAGGAAAATTAATATTTGCACAGAATCAAACTACTCAAAAAATTGCTTCAATGCATTGCCATATGCACAGGCTTACTTTAAAATGTATTAGTAAACATTCCACAGTCAATGAGAATGCAGAGAAAACAAAAGGATAAAAAATTGCATTTTTCATGTTTTTCTCTGCCAAGAACACTCTTTGTGAAGACAGATGTTGATTAAGATTTGGGGAATTCATTCCAAGCTTTTTATGTAGGCAATACTCTCTCTCTCTCTCTCTCTCTCTTTCACACACACACTATGCTTAAGGCATATGGTGTTTTGATTTTACTCTCACATAATGTTCAACAAAATACTCAGCAAGGTTTCACTTCAAAATGGACTCCAGTGTAATAGGTGATTAAATCGGCCTCAGTACAGAAAAGACCAAACAGAGAATTGAAATTATAAGCATTGAATTTAGAACACTTTTGCCATTTGTTTGATTTCCCAGGGTTGTGAAGGAGGCTTGACCTGCAAATACTCTGTGTGTGCTAGCAGGCTTTGTCTGCTATGAAATCTCCAAAGGGATAGCAATGTGACAAGGTGAAAATAATAAAGTAAAGCTCTGTGTAGAAGGGTAGAAGTTTATACATTAACTAAAAGAACAAACAAAAAATCACCATGCAATTATCCTGTTATAATATTCCTTGGGAGGATCGTTTTACCTGCAGCATTCAAATTATTGTCCATATTTTTGTTATATTTATGATAATAATAGTAATAAAACTGTATGGCTTTTGAAAAAATTTGGAAACAATTTTGGTATCATGGCACTGATAAATAATTATGGAAAGTCCACAATTTCATGTCACTTGGTTCTATAACAGAAAATCAATTCTAACCCCTTGTATCTGTCCAAAACTATGTAGGGTTTGAGATGCTTCCTGTACTTGCAAGCTTGCAAGTTAGTCTGACAGTTTCATGGGCACAGTTTCAAGATACTACACTCCTGAGTCAGAAACAAAGGGCAATTCTTACTTGTAGCAGTAGCAGCAAAGTGTTATCATTTTTGCTCTAGTTCTCTGAGCTCTAATTCCTATGGGTCCCTGCAAGGAGAGCCAGGTGACACCTGCACATAGAGTAGGGTATATTACAGGAAAGAAACTCTTGATTTAGGAAACACAAACCTTTTGGAGCAGGCAGTAAGCCTGGTTGAATTTTGCCCCAGTGGTGGTCATCATCTTTATTATAGTAAACAGTAAAGCAAGCTGTCCTTTGCTCTGGAACTAGACATTGTTCCTCTCTTCCAAGGCTGTTTACTATTCACAGACATTCTTAAACAGGTAGTCTAAGCAAGGCAGACAGTGCCTTTGTTCATCAAAGAATGTAGAAAGAACCATGGAGAATTGTTGCAATGAAAAATATAAGGCATCGAAACCCAAAACAAACTACACTATGATTATAGTTTCTGTTCTTTCAAGCCAATTCAACCACTGAATCAAGCTGATGCCCACTCTTTCATTAATGGAAATCTAGAAAATTTTCAGCACACATTTCCATTTCTTTTTGCAGTAGATCTTATCTTGACTTTTTTATTACCAAAGATTTCATACAGCCTACAGTTGGATTTGTTATTGGGAGTGGGAACATTCTTCTTTTCATATTCCTTCCTACCCCAACTATAATACTAGAATGGAAATAGCTTTGGCCAAAAGAATTTTGGTATGGTTGTGTGTGTGTGTGTGTGCGTGTGTGTGTGTGTGTGTATACAAATCCATATTGATCCTATTAAATGAAACAAACATGGCAATACTGTGTAGAGGCTGCACTAATCTTCAAATGAGACTTACTACCTGCCTTTCAAAAACTAACATAAACATAGCAAGAGGTTGGGAAGAATAAAACAGGTAGACATACACCAATCACAATAGCAGAAAGAAGTCATAAACTAGAAGAGATATAAAGTTTTATGTAAAAACACCCAATTTCATTTTAATTAGAGCAGGCTAACTTAGTAGATAAACGTTTTATGTAAAACATCAATTTCATTCCAATTAGAGCAGGCTAAATTAGTAAGTGTCTGCTTCATGGACTTTGTGGAAGATTAATAATTGAATTTCTGTTCCATGATGGCTCACTGAAAAAAAACTTACTTATGCAGGCTCCTAAAATCTTCAAAATAACAGAAAAATATAAAACTAAGGTTACATAGCAAGGAACTTTAGTAAGAGTATTCAGAATATAATTTTGATTTATTGTTAATCTTTTCAAGAGAGGCTGCCATTTGAAAAGTTCTAATGACTTCTATCAATGCAGGCAACAAATAATCTTAAATTAGGAGGGGAAACTTGACATAAGAAATGTTACAGTATCTGACAAAATTTCTCTTCAGGCCAGACTTTAAAATATTTTTTTTTTGCAGTAAGTTGGAAATTTCAGGATACCAAAAGAGAAAGAGGACACAAGTCATGAGAATTTGTACTATACCTTTATTTCTTATCCAAGGCAACATCAAGAGAAATTTAGAAGAGTCTTCTTGCTTCTTCCGAAGTTATAAGTTCTCAACCAGAGTTATCTGGAACCCTCAATTTACCTATTTCACTGATGACATAATGGCAAGTCAGAGAGGTCTGCCAACACTCATTCTGGCTCCATGGTGTCAAACTCAGTGGCTGCTTTAAAAGTAGAAAGTATTTCCAAACATTTTTACTACCTCCCTGGCAGAGACTATATGGTCTTATGGTAATTCAATTATAACCCTCTTAAATTATTTTAGGCAGGTTCAATGGTCTTACTTCATTTAGAGTAGTGAATGGAGAGACCGTCTCTGTTCTTGGATAGAAATGAAACCACAAGCTGGTATAATGGCTACACAAAGAAATATTTCTCAAAGAAATTTTACAAGATTTATATATTACAGCCCCTTGTTGCAGTATGGATAACAATCCCATCTGTGCGGAGACACACACCAAGCTTTACCTAGGAAACATAATCAGTTCGGTAAACTCATTTGTTTCCCATGAAAAAGATGAATTGACTTGTCATCTTGTTAAAGGGCCCAGAAATTTTGCTGACAGTATCCTATAACATCGCAGACCATTATGAATGTTGTGGAAGATACTAGCTCACAGAAGAACACAATGGAAGAGAATCAGGACTTCCTTCCTATCCCAGCTTCCCAGTTGGGGCCACAATGCCTCGTAGTCACAATCTTAACAGCCTCCAAACTAGTCTGATGTCCTTCAGTTATTCTTCACATACCAATAATCTTCCATGCTGTTGCCAACATTCTATTTCTAAAAATGAAGCTCTACGAATATTCATCCACTTCAGTTTTTCTCAACTACTCCCTACTCCCTATGGGATGAGCTTTATACTCCTTAGCATGACACACTGGACCCTTAGATGAACTAGGGCTAATGCACTTTGCCAGTTACATTCTCTTCATTCCCCACCAAGCACATCAAGCTGAACTACTCACCCTACCCTGAAAAAAGATTAAATATTTTAAATTCTTTGTTTGTTTTCCAACACTCCTCTCTGTATTTGGAAACCATGATGTTTGTTCATCTACCAAGTTATGTGACTGTGCCACAAAATAAAGACTAGAAAGCAAGTACAAGCAAATCAGATGTGTGGATGTCCCCAAGGCAGGGTAATGATGAAGCAGAAATTCCAAAAGTTAAAGGGTAAGATAACATGATACAGTGACTAGAAGAGTCTAAGCTGAACAGAGACAAGTGAAAGCCAGACATCGCTAGGTGACTGGGAAAATAGTGAGACAGCGAAGCAACTGAGGGTTAAGGGAAGGAAAACAATAGGCTCCATGACAAACAAAAGAACAAAAGCTGGAGATCAAAGATATGAGATCTATGAAATCGAGCAGTTCCTGATGATGACAAGTTTTAAATGTTGAGTGGGAATTGCTAAAATTGGACAGCTATCTAAGATTTTTTAAATGGAGAAGGTGAAAGGACCATGAAGAAAGGGTTTTGAAAAGCTCATATAGATCAAAGCCAAATGAAGATAGAAGTTAGAGTGAAAAGGAAAATTCTGTCTTAACTGCCAAATCTTCCCTGAATATAAAGGAGTTCTAGAGGAGGGGAAGAGGAAAACATGAAAAGTTGTGAGCATCCTATAACTATTATAGGTGACATGGACCTTAACTCATTGAACCACCTAAAACCGAACTGAAATACATCAAATTTAATTCCTTTAATAAAATAATTCCCATTTAAAAACAATTTCTCAAAAAATACTGATAAAATTTATATTTTTATAGTTAATTAAATAATGAAAGCTACAATTTTAAGCAAATACTAGAGAAATACATCTCCTGGACCAAATATAGAAAGAGAGAGACTTTACATTTAAATTATTAAATTTAAATTTACATAACCATGTAAAACTCCCCACAGTGAAAAGATTCCTTGTAATCCATGTTAAGATAACTAACCCTTTAATTTTTGACAAGATTTAAAATGTAGCAATAAAAATGGTTTGGTAGATTCAAAAGAGACTAGATAGAGAACCCTAGCCCCTGCTGTTTGAGTCAACTTATTCTCCAGGATCCTTATTAAAAGCAGCACTGCTGACAGTCAGTACTATTTCATGCTTTGGCTGTGCCCACCCACAGAGACATGAATAGATTTTTATTGGATATATATTAGATAAACTGAAAATACTTTAGGCTGTCTGTCAAAGGAAAGAAAGGTGTCATAAATCATTATGTTACAAGACAGAAAAAAATGTTATTTCAGTCAAAACCTTAAAAATGACTATCACTTTAAAATCAATATTAAAGCCTACACATGATAACCAGATTTTACTACTATGGTTGCTTATCTCTACCTTAAGAACTGAATAATCATTGAAAAATCTGTAAGCATAACAAGTAGGTAAAGAAAAAATATATATGTATATTTGAAATGTATATTCAAATCCAGAGGCAGTTCTTAAGTAATTGTCAAATTTTAATAAGTTACTCCCCATTAATTGAGATATTGCAGAATCCACAGTGTAGACTGTTTTATGAAGTTAATGAAAATTGGAAAATAATATATTTCAAGTTGAACATTCTCAAAACCTGGAAGGCAACACGAAAAAACTGCATTACAAAATGATTAACTGATGATATAAGAAACTGGGAAATAAAACAATAAATAAGACACTGGGAAATAAAACAATAAAATCAATTTGATAATTAAAAATTTTCAAAACTTTTCTGTAATATGGTAATGGCTTTGGCCACCTAATGTTATAAAATGCATTGTGTCTGCTTACCATTACATAGTTATCAATAAATTACAAAATTATGGTATTGTATCATTTCTTCATAAATAAATTGTTACTTAGGGTACTATATAATTAGGATATTTTGATTTATGCAGATAAAGAAGTATCAACTTGATGTTTTTATTCCTATTCACTCATGCACTTCTTAATTGTACCTTAAGAAACAGTATGATTTTCCACAGATGATTGGGGTCCCTTTGTGCATTTAGGTGCTACAAGCTTTGTGTCACTGATGCTTCACAATAATCCTTTGAGAAAGACATTAGATGTGATCTCTGGTCTCAAAGAATCATGATAAAAAGCAATGGCTCCACCATTCACAAGCTGTGAAATTTAGGGCAAGTGTCTGCACCTCTTTGAGCCTCTGTTACTTCCTTTGTAGTGCTACCTCCTAGGGTGTGCTGAATGGTCAATCTTATAAAGTTTGTTAAACTTCAGCACAGCACCTGACTTTAAGAAAGTGCTCAATAAATGACAGTTTGTACTATCATTATTATATAAGACCAGTGAGACGGCAGAAAAGGAGATAAATATCAAGACTAAGTGTCAACAACAGAGGTAACAAGCTTTGCAGGAGTTTGTAGCTGGAGGGTAAGCCAGGAACAAGGCAGTTCCCAGAGACATTTTCCTTGACATTTTGCTGCTTGGTTCGGCTTCAAAGGAGGAAGAAAGCTCACAACAGAGTGGTGGGAAGGGGAGTACTCCAGGCAGAATGAAGGTAGTGGCGCACATGCGTACGATATGTTTAGAAAGCACCTCCGTGTGGTCAGAAGGATGCTCTCAGGAAAGATTTTGGAATTGAAACATAATGTAGAAATAAAATAGAAGGCTGCAAATGTCACAGCAAGGAGCTGGAATATATTCAACCAATGAGAAATGAACAAAGTACGCTAAAGCCAGAATATTTATACAGGTGCATTAGTGTGTATTGCTAAGTTAATTGTCAAAAATTATTTCATGAGATTTCTCAAACTGGACCTATACTAAAAAGTTGAAAATATAAAATCAGGCTTATCCTTCCTGGCCCTTAAAAGAGAAATTAATGCCATTCACAAAGCTAGCACATAGTAAGTAAGTACTCAACACATGATTCTTTAATTGTAAATGAATTTTTGTTACTGATAATAAAAAATAAGTATGTGTGCATCAAATGTCACAATATAACCCTAACCATTATGTTTTCCCACAGTTTAACCTTTCCTTACTCTAGCAGCCAACAAGGAGGAAAAACTGAATGATCAGAATTCATCTCCTCTCTCTTCTTCTACTGGACATGATAATGAGCAGAAAAACAGCAAAATGCAGGAATGATGGGCTAGAGGTGAAGTCAGTATATGACAAAAAAATCACAAAAATGAATAATCAGTCCCTGAGCAATACAGTTGATTGTGAAGTATATGGCTAGGTACCATTTCAAAAGCACTTCAACAATGAAAATCATTTGCGAACAGCTAACTATGTAAGGTACATAGTCCTAGAGGGCTCGCATCCTAATTGCTCCTAATTGTATTTGTTCCTGCCAAACTAATCTATGTACAGCACAGGTCTGGGATCTTCCCTTGATGTCAAGGATATGACTGGGGTGGCACATGGCAGCCCACTCAGTGTTAAATAGGACTGGGAGGCAATAAGGAATAAGTGAACAATCATATAGTCAAAGGAGCCAGACTGCCTGGGTCAAAGACTGATCCCACCCCCGACAGGTCTTAGGCAAAGTTTCTTAACCACTTTGTGCCTTAGTTTCTGATCTGTAAAATCTGAAAAATAATGGTGCCTTCCCATATAGTGTAAATTCATACATGTAAAACACTTGTAAGAGTGTCAAGAATATAATAAAAGTCAATAAACTTAACTATAATAATAAGCTGCATAAACAAATGATAAAAACTTTGCAGAGCAGGAAGTAATTACGTCCACATATGACAAGGATTAAGAGTCAGGGAAGGCTTCAAAGCAGGGGTAATGGTTAGGCTTGAAGTTTTGTTATGAAGGAAAATGGAGAAAGGGTAATTCAGTCAGGAAAAAGAAGAAGCAAGACCAAAGGACATAAAGGTGCCTGATATATTCCAATGGAGGGGAGTAGACCTGTCCTTTGGAAGTGGTGGGAAGTGAACCCAGAATCTTGAATATTGGAATGCAGCTTACAAAAGATCTCAAATAGCACAAAACTTTAGGCAACTGGAGCTCTTGAAGGTTTTTAAGCTTGAGAGAGATGTGACTAGACATTAAGTTTTAGAAAAGATTTGGGCAGCATTATAAAGGCTACTGAGAGAAAGGTGAGATAACTGTAGTAGCCAGATTCATTTAAAGTCTGTGAGTAAGGCTATCACTGCTAGTTATTTAAATCCTATGGTGCATCAGGCACTGTGCTAGAAACTATATATATGACAATTTGACACTATACATTGAATAAACTAAAGATAAACAAGTTTAAGTAATCTACCCAAACAAACATAGTCAGTAAGAGGCAGACATAATCTTCAAACACCCAGGTCTACTGAGCACCAAAGCCCCCATTCTTTTTCCAACCTCTCCAATCTGTTCTATGGCATGCATCTAACATAGTCAACTATAAGGACCCAAACAAGGGAGTGAGTAATGCGGATGAAGAGTGGATAACAAATGCTTCTAAAAACATTTGACATTTGGAACTTACATATGTTTTGACCATGCAGTATGTAAAAAGAAAAGATAGTAAAATTAATTCTAAAATTTTTAGCATGAATAATGAGCTTCTGGATGAGAGGAGGATGTTTGATGAGTAAAAGAACACAGATGATTTGGTAGGTCTAAAGTGCCTGTGGGATGCCCACTTGGAAAGATCCAATTGGCAGGTAGAAATAGAGCTTAAAGCTTAGCAAAGAAGTTAGCCTGCAGAGAGACTTATAAGATATCAAGCATTGGGTGATAATTGAGAATAAGGAAAGAAAAGTTTTCACAGAGGAAACACATAAAGGAGTAAAAGGAAAAGAAGAGCTTTGGTGAAAGGTTCTGGAGTAAGTTTTTAGTCCTTGAAATACCAGCAATTTTAATCCATGTAAATAATTTCACTATGCCAAACTACTGAATTGTTATAACATCCATTAACAAAAGACATTTTTTTAGTTCTTAACCATATTCTGAACATTCAAATGTGTTCAAAACAAGAAAAGCAATGAACATAGGGTACATGTATCTTTTCTAATTAGTATTTTTGTTTTCTTTGGCTAAATGGTCAGAAGTGGAATTGCTGGATCATATGGTAGTTCGACTTTTAGTTTTCTTGAGGAATCTTCATACTGTTTTTCCATAGTGGGTTAGACCAATTTGCAGTCCCCAAATCACTGCAGCAATATTAACAATAGCCAACATATGGAAGCAAATTTTATGTCCGTCAATGGATAAAAAAGATGTGGCATCGTATAGAGCAATAAAACAGAATAATATCCCCCCATTTGTGACAACATAGATGGACCCAAAGGGTATTTTGCTAAGTGAAATAAGCCAGACAGAAACAAATACCATATGGTTGTACTTATATGTGGAATCAAAATAAATGAATAAACAAACAAACAAAAAAAGACTCATAGAAACAGAGATCAAAGAGACAGGCACCAGAGCAGAGGCTGAGGGGACGGGGGGGGGGGGGGAAGGTGAGGGGAATATTGTCAATATGATTGTGATAAACTTGCACAACGACAGAAGATTATTAGAATTAGTAGGATGATAACATTGTAAGGTATAAAAATGTCAAGTTAGTATACTGTAGACCTGAAACTAATATAACTAATGTTAATATTATAAACCAAATATACTGAATTTTTTTTAAAAAATGCAAAGCATTGTCTAATTTACCAGGCACCCTCTGAAAGAATTCATTTTCCACCAAATTCTCTCTACAAGGAAAATGGCAAGAATTAAAATAGGTATAGCTTAAGAATTTGTGATACAAAATAGGAGCTCTGCAAAATTACCTGTACAGCTGAACACAAACTCAGCTCTCCTGATTTCCACTCCACAGCATTATTCAGTGGAGTGACTGCATCTGTCAAAACGATGTGCATTTGTCCCTTCCTGGGACTGAATTGAAACCAAATCAGTTCACACTGTTGTCTTAATAGCTCTAAAATTGTAATTGCTATTTAATCAGTACTAAATTGAGCTTGGCCTTGATTTCTTGGCAAGTTTTATTTCATTAGTAATATACTGAACTTCTTTCTCTTTTTTTCTACCTTCTGCCAAATATCTCTTTCTAAAATGGCAATATGTAAAGTATTGCTTTTTTAAATAAAATTATGACTACAGTATAAGGCAAATAAGATTATAGTTAAGTATCCTTTTTTTATTTAAGAAAAAGAATGGTATCATTAAGCATCATAAAAAAATAAGACCAGTGTTATACTGGTAAAAATGTTTTTCTAAGTACAAATTGCTTTTGCATGGCAAATCAACTTCACTAATACATAATATGTAAATTATGAAACTAAAATACATCTCACATTTGTGTTTAAATTATATCAAATTTCTGTTCTACAAACACATTACATTGCTACAGCTTCTTTGATAATCATATTCTTACACACAGTGTAAAGGAAGCATTTTCAATAGTTTAATAAGGAAAAACAAAATTTATGGTATAATTTTGTATTTTTATACCTATCTAGGAATAGCAAATAATGCATACATGTTTACAATTTATTTTAATATTAAGAGATATTTTAATGGTATTAAAGCATAAAAATTTAAACTGTAACCTTAGCTGAATCATTCTAACTTCTAGCACTCAGCTTCCTCAAGTATAAAATGAGTTACTCTAAAATAATTTTGATACTTCATATACATCATTAAAAGTCTAGTATAGAGATGCTTTAGACCAAATTTCCAATAGCACTTAAGACCACTCCCACATGAACAGACCGAAGATGCAAAAACAGTGAGCTACTGAACAAGTGTAGCTTGTGGCCAAGTCAAAGCCCACCCATCCAACAAGATTGCTGACCCTGACCTTCGCTGATGTAGACATTCTAGAGCTGAACTGCTCACACTTTTATTCTTTGGTTCCGATAGTTATTACATGTATTGATTAATGAGACTTGTCTCAGAACAAGTATTTGTCAATTAAGACACATTTTAAAGTACACCATAATTAGGAAAGGAAAATAAGCATTGTCTTCTTTTCTATAATCCAAGAAAACTACAATAAATGTTATAATGTCTTGCTATTGTGTACATTTTAGATTTTTGTCATTCCAAAACTAGATCCACAGTTGCAGTTTAGAAGTTTTAGTATGGGTCCTGTGAGAACACAGGCACTCTGGTAATAAGACTTCCCTTTCAAGGTTACTGACCCATGCAATTGAAGCACTTGAGAGCTGATTTTGTATTTGATTTAAGAGACAGAAGAATTAAAATAAGCATATTAGAAGCACTAGATGCTAAATGACTCATTCAGTTTCTGTAACTAGAAAACTCGAATTAGCTAGTGCCCCGGGCACTGATACATTAAAGTTTTAATAACAAAAGTTCTGCTTATGACTTTGCCCTGATGACTTGTCACTCATTGCTTTAAAAAAGGCTATATGAAAAAACACACCAGGGTATGGGCAATAAGTAATTAACTGCACCTCATCTAAAAACTTTTATCATACAAGGCGGAAATTCTGTCTCCCAATGACATTAACTTACTTAAAATGAATAATACATCACAAGGAATGGATCCCTGAAGTTCACAAAGGGAATTTGACTCTTTTTAAAGCACTGTGCAGACAAGGCAAGGACAATTCTCATTAAAGTGTTATGCATATAGTCATAGATCAGTAAGCCACAAAATAATTACACATACCTCCCAAAAGTCAGAAAACATTAATAATGTTACCTCAAACACACCTTAAGGATCAGTACTGAAAGAAGTGATTATAGCATATAGCAATGATCTCTAAATGTTACTGCAAGGGGTCTGATTAAATTTGTATGATATTCTGAGAGATTCTTTCCTTTCATATATTTTGAAAAGATGCTGAGTATATAAAGGGTTTATGGAAAGATGAAAATAAAGAAGAAAATCATTTTTATTCTTTCCTACTAAATTATTTCATTGATTTATTCAATAGGTAATATATTTTTTCATCATTATATATTTATGTAAATAACATCTGATAAATTCTCTTAATGGGCAACTTCTAAAAAATCAAACTGAATAGTAATTTCAGTTACAGGCTAAAATATCTGACTGTTTTCTATAAACAGTGCATTGGCAAATTTAAGCATATCTTAGATTAGACAATGTTTTTAAAAGTTCTGCAGTGAGCGTATTTCATAGCTCACTTTGGTGTCTTAGTTCATCTAAACAGTTTACAACATAATTCTATTTTTCATTGGGGTTCTGAATAATTATTCGGCAGTTAAAATAGATTGTGTATTCAAAGGAGTCGTTTATCATAAAGTCATATATATTTTAAAAGGGGAAATATTTCTTGCTTTGGGATAATATTTTCATATAAAATTAATGCATATAAAACTACAAATAAATTTCCTACAAGAACATACTTTAATAAAATTCAAATAGTATTTTAATGAAAATGTTCGTTTTTTAGTCAGTAAACTCCATGAGATATCTAAAACTTCAAAATGTAACATTATTACATATTTATGACATCAAAAGTGATTAAGGCACAGATTTCTCATACAATCTCTTGAAGGCAAATACTTTAATACATTGTTTTGTCTTGGAGTACGGTGTTCTAGCACAGGACAGGAGACAACGGAGAATGAACCCAGATATGTGGTCATATAGAGAAGCTTATTAATATCACAGAGCTCCCGGGTTGATGACTGTTAGCTCCTTCTCATCAAAAACTATCATCAGAAACTCTAATATCTACTTAGGAAATTGTTTTTTAACTTCAAAAGTGAAACAGAAAGAATGGTTGAGCTCTCCTATTATCAGGTGTATAATTGTTTGAATGCAAAAATATGGAACATCAGTAGACAACTCATTAAAAAGCAATATGTGAAAGAAATCCTTGGTTAGTTGTTAGAAAGAGATATGCCAAATGTTTATGTATGGTCACATTCCCCCATTCTAAATTGGTAATGTTTTAATAGATACTGAAGAATGACAAATGATAATTGTTTCTTTTTGAACATCTGGACATATATCACATCCAGGTTTGATTCATTATGGCTGAGTTTAGTACATCTAGCTAATTCATTTAATCGTTTATCTGATTAAAAAAAAAGGTACAATATAGGCTTTAGTCAACCAAATAAACAGTTTTGGGGTTAGATAAACAATTTCAATTTCAAAACGAATCAACAAAATGCCTGAAAAGATCTCATTCTTATAAACTCACTTGTACAGATATCTGTATCGTGCTGAAATGCTCTCATCTATCTGTAGCGATAGCTAGCCTACGTCTCAGGTAAAATACTCTCCTTTCTCTGTACGAAAGCATTTCAGGTGAACGTTTACACAGATTTGAATGGTAGGTAAAGCCAGTCTACTGAATTACTAGCAGGAAGTTTATCCAAAGTATTATAGTTCTCTAGTGTTAGTGGCTAAGTTTCCTGAGTTTTACCCTGACAGATTTTGATTCAGTAGATATGGAGTTAGATCCAAGAACTTGTTTTTAATAAGTCCTCAAGTTGCTGGTGGTTTTCAGGGTATCCTTTGAGAAGCACATGTAAAAAGTTGGAACCAACACCTGGTTGACTCTTACAATCAATCTATATTGTTCATATGATTGCTTAGATTGAGTTGTTGAAGTATTTAAAATTATGTAAAACTTTTGTGTAAAGCATGGTTACCTATCAATGTTTATTCTCATGTGGATTACTTTGTCAGAGCCTTCATGCTTGTTTGCTTTTTTTCTCTTTCCTGTGGTGTGTGTGCCTGTGTGTGCACATGCATATACCTCCCCCCACCAACTTATTTATTGTTACATTTAAAATTTTTAAAAATTGTAAGTCACAAGGTTCAAAATTATTCATATAAGGCTTTGTGGTATTAAGATGACCAGCTGGCTTTTTGAGGTATTTGAACAGCTGAGATTTCCCTTCTATTAATCCCAACTAAAGTGATCCAGAAAATCTAAAATGTAAAAACATGTATTGGAAACTAGGAAATAATACTCACCGAATCTAAAAACTTCAAAGAGCCATTAATAGACAGTGGGAAGATGAAAACAGACAAAGAAAGTTTATGACAGCTCAGGGGCATTCAATCTTTTGACTCCCCTGTGCCACATGGGAAGAAGAATTGTCTTTGGCCACACATAAAATACAGCTGATGAGCTAAAAAAAAAATCACAAAAATATTATAATGTTTTAAGAATGTTTATGAGTTTGTGTTGGGCCGCATTCAAGGCTTTCCTGGGCCAAAGGTTAGAGAGCTAGATTTAATGAAATGAGTAAATTCATGGAAACAGGACTTAACAAAGATTGGCTTAAGAAAAAAATTAAAAATCTGAATAGTCTTATATCTATTAAATAACTCAATTAAATATTTTTCAACAAAGGAAATTTCAGGCACTAGAAGTATTACCAATTAATTCCAAGAAACAATTAAGAAGAAATTAGGTATATCACAGACAATCATTTTTGGAACAGAAAAATGAAACAACTTAGATTTAAAACACCAGCATAACTGATAGCAATCAGTAAAAGCCACATCAAGAAAATAAATTTGGGAGTTCCCTGGTGGTGTAGTGGCTAAGGCTTCGGCGCTGTCAGCGCTGCGGCCTGGGTTCGATTCCCAGTCAGGGAACTACCCACATACAAAAAATAAAAAAATAAAAATAAAAATAAAGGCTGAGCGATATTCCATTGTGTCTATACATTATTAAAAAAAAAAGAAAAAAGAAAATAAATTTATAGGCAAATCTCTCCCAAGAATATAGGGACAAACATCCTACACAGTATTTTGGCAAATAGAATCTAGATAGTCAAGCATACTACAAAGTATGAGTTCTGTCCTTAAGGTGAAGGGACAAAAAATGTTGGAGATATGTAACTAGCATCCTCTGTCATGGTTGTTAGTATTTTACCTTTTACAGATAGAGCAGTTTTGGGTGATGATAATGTCTAGGAGTATTAGTTTGCTAAGGTGTAAAAAACATAAAATATATTGATGTTGAGGAGCTTGGAAATATTATACTTGAGGTGAGGAAGTTGGATGGATACTGACATCACTCAGGATAATAACAGGATTTACAAAGAATGGTGCTGAACCCATTCCAAAATCCTCACTGAATTTTAGGAGAAAACTGGAAGTCATTTAATAATTGTATAATCAGAGGGTGTGACTTTTCATAAGTAGAGCATTTTGTAACAGGATGGAAAAATCATGGTATAGACTGAGGAGACTTCCAATTTCATACCTCCAGGCTAGGAGAAGCAGAAGCTAAGGATGAATGAAGAGCTCTCAGAAATACTGATAAAAAAAAAAAAAAAGCATTGTACACAGATTGGGGGTTTAATTATCACTCTTTCCTTCACTAGTTTTGTGAAGGAAAATCCATTTTGTTTCCTCATTTATGAATTGAGAATAATTCCTATCTCAAAAGTATGTGGTAAAGATGAAATGAAATAACATAAAATATTACTGAACTCATAGTATATTCTCCAAAAAGATTAGACACATGCTCTCCTCCATTCTACAGTCTTCAGTCTTCCTGTAACAGGAATTTATTTTATTTTTGTTAGTTTTGAGATTATAATCTTTCTGGAAAAATCAAGAAGACAAGAATACCATAAATTAAAATGCATTAAATAACCTTGATTTACAAAGAAGGTTCATATTAGACATAATTTATGAAGAACATATGACCTTTTGTTAGGTCATAAATTCAGCCATTTGCTTTTCTTAGTACCCTCTATTAGACATTAGGAGAGGGTGCTGTGAGTCTCAATGCCATGTACGAAGAGTAAGCAAATATCTTCCCAGGGTTCCACTTTGCTAAAAGTCTGCCATATGTCCATGATGCACTGAAGCATTAACAGCACATCTCATTTTATATCCCCACTTGACAAGCACGACTTAAAGCAAGGATGAGCTTGCACAACATGTGCTTGTCTAATTCCCATTACTGCTAATTATATGGACACAGCAGGAAGACCATATCTCTTCAAAATAAGGCATACTTTTCAAGACAGAGATTATAAATGTCAGCTAACTTTCCAAGTAGTGAGTGATTTCTTACATTTATAAGCACTTTATATATCTGTGAATATATTTTATTTTATAACCTTAACTGTTAATTCAGTTGTGGCCACATACCCTATATGAACTTTTTAAAAAATAACATCATTTATAACCTATTGCCTGGTAAGACCTAGTGGCAATTTGTCTTCATAAAGAAGCCTGCTATGCCATTTTCTGAACTGCAGAATACAAAAATTTTCTCAAGGCTAAGATGCATCAGTGAAAGGTATAAAATACATAAAAATAAAAACCTTTCCATATATTTTTATTTGAAGTCCACTAACCTAGACCATGCCATTTGTATAGATAAGAAAAATTTAAACCAGTTTTCCAGATTACGTTTTACTTTCATCTTTCTAAATATACAAGGAAGTATTCATGAAATGCTTTGACCATAACAACAAAATGCACGATATTATAGGACACACTGTAAACACATTTCTTTGTGCAGTTTCCCTCAGGATATTTATGATGCAAACAAAAGTTAAAATCTAACAAGTTTTTTTTTCAGTCTTTCACCATGGGTTATGTATTTTTAAAGTCTTTAGGACTATTTTGATAAAATATAAGAATATATCAGCAAACCTGCAGAGCTTCACATTGTCACTATGAAAACCAGATTAAGCACATTTTTTCATCAAAAGCTGCCTACATTTTAGAGAAACCCATGTTGTTAAGGAATATCTAGTAGCATAATAAAATACCTTCACACACCACAATGTAGAAAGCAAAATAAGCCAAAACACCCAATGATTGGAGATGCATAGAGTTTATACTTACTTTCTTTACCCCTACTTGACTGAATATACCATTTTATTTTTATCCAAGTCCCAATTCAACTCTCAATCTCTGAAAGCTGCTTAATGCTATTGTGCTTTTTTGCCAAATGATCTTTCTGCAGATTTCCAGTCTGTGGAAAATCTTCAGGTTCTATATTTTTAGTCTCTCTTTTTCAAACTTTATTATAATGAGTGTATGAAGCATTGTAATGAAAGAAAAACTATGTCTGCCAAATGTTACCTTTGAAGTAAATTTTCATTAATGTGTATCCTCAATTAAGTGAGGTGAAATTATTATGCTCAGTTCACAGGGAAGGTTAAGTGCATGCCACAGAGGAGGAGGAGAGACAAGTGGTCAAGTTCATGTACGGTAAGGACTGAACAACCTTTCTTTTAAGCTAGGTGCTATTCCTTCAAATCATACACCATTTCATCTGTGTAATCTTCAAAATGGAAAAATAGCAAAGACAAAAACCTATGCTTTATCTTATTTTGGAGGTTAAGATTTTCTACTACTATCAACACATGACAGTATGGAAATCTCAATTCAAAAGCAGGTTTATTATGCATATAAAACTGACCCCAAAACTTTATTAAATTATAGCAGTTATACCTTTTCTTTGGAAGATTCAAAAGATACAGTCCTAAGTCCCTGAGAGGGCATCTCTGGTTATTTGCCCCCACATTAACCTCAAGTAAGCTCCAGAAGCTGCGAAACCAAGGGTTATTGATTCTTCCAAGGAACAAACACATAGGTATACTGAAAAACAAGAAAATATCCACCTTTCTTCTACTTCAAACCATTCATTTTTCCCAAGCCCAAAAGATCAGAATCAAGTGTATTTTTTTATACCAGTTTTAGGACGAGGTCTAGAACGGTCCAGCAACGCACACTATCAATGAATAACAGTCAATTCACTAAGCAGCTTCCACAATTGAATAAAAAATGTGAATGCAGATCGAGTGAACATGTTGATTCTGTCAATATTGCAGAGCAAGCAAAATAAGACTTTCAAGAATAAATAAAAAGCAGTTGTGGACTAGCAATATTCTTTTTAAAATGGGTAAGTGCAAAATAATGTTTTAAAGAGGCCTGGAATTGGTTCAACCTGGTTATTCTAGGCATGAGTGGGATTAGTTGATCCTCTCTCTTTTTAAATGAATTACATAAACAGGCAGAAATTGACTGGGGTTACAAATCAAGCTTCTGGAATGAGAATAAGCAAGGCAGTATGAAGATGCCTCATTAAAGACTCAGCCAAGTTACCTGGCTCCAGTCTGGCCCTTCAACTCACACTATTGACCAGCTGCCAAGACGCTCCCTTGAGGGTAGCCATTAGGCTGCTAGCTAAATGGCAGGAATTACAATATAAGCAGCCTTTTCTACATATTTCTTCCCTACCTCTTTAACAACCCTCTCCTGTTAGCATTATTGAGAAAAAAAAAAAGAAAAAGAAAATTAATGTGATTTCTAAACAAAAATAATTTATATTACATTCAAATAAGCATATTTGCAGAAAAAACTAGTTTTTTTACACCTGCATGAAATAAAATTTTTTTAAATTCATTTTTATTGTTAGACTTATTGGGGTGACATCTGTTAGCAAGGATTACATAGGTTTCAGGCATACAATTCTACAGTGCATTGTCAGCTTGTTGTATAATAAGTTCACCACCCAGTGTGAGTTCTCTTTCTGGAAAGAGAAATAAAATTTATCACACATATTTACCCACTTTATTTACTTATTAAGTATTAATCTTTCCTTTAAAAATAAGCATTTACCAGCTGAAATTCATAAGCTACATTTGTGTCTAGGCAAAATTTGACTTTTTTTGTGTATCTCCTAATTCTGACAGTGGCACCAATCATCCAAATCCAAAGCCTTGGAGTCACTTTTGCCACATCATTCACCCTTATATCTAATGCCAGCCCTCCTCCCATTACCATTGGAGTTCATTCTCATTCAGACTGCTCTCAGGCCGAGTAATCGTCTCACTGCAACTTCTCTGACTCTGATACTCACCTGCAAGAATGCAATCTGCACAATCCTGAGAATAAGCATTCCATGTCTTGCTTCTGACTATAATTCCTGCTCTAATGGCTTTTATAGTTCCTAAAAGCCTGTAAAATAAAGACCAGATACCTTGGTAAGTATTCAAGGAAGGCATTCAAGTTCACGCTCTGATCTGAACCCAACTTCTCCCATACTTTTTCCCATTACTCCCCTTCAAATCATGCTATTATCCAAATGATTAAATGGCTCTTTTTGATCTGTCCTGCAAACCGCTCCTTCTCTTGTCAAGTCCACTATATCCAATGCTTGAAATGCTTCTCTTCCTATAGTCAGCCTCCTCAACAATGCCATGAATGAATTTCTTGCAATTTCTCGCTAGCTAGCCTACTTCAGCTTTCTGCTCAGATCTCATCTCTTCAGGAAAATCTTCCTTGAAAACCAGAATAGGTCAGCTCCTCTGTTTCATAATTTCCTGATATCCATATTTCTCCTTTGTAGCACACATAGCATGTATAATTAATTAAATATTTGCCTAAGTACTTGTCCAATTCCATTTCTGCTATAAGACAGCATGAGCCATGAGAGCAAAAACTGGTATCTATTTATTCTCCGTATTCACAGCACCTGGGGTTGCAACAATCATTACCCCTTCTTACCTCCCATGTACAATTTTTCTGTTCCTATACTAGAGTAGTTCTCAAACAAAATGTGCACTGCAGTGATGTGTCATGATGATGTGTGTAGGTCTTATCTGCAGTCTTCTGCTTTATGCACCACTGTCTCTCTGACCGTACTTTGCACAAAGGTACCTCTGCAGCTGGTACCTTTGAATGTTTGTTCAATCTAGTGAGTGGGGAAATCAATGAATAAATGCTTTTTAAACACTGTAAAATCCACACATAAAAACTGACCTTTGGCAGATTGAAATTATTAGCTCTGCCTTCAGATAATCAGTATAAATCCTCCTCTAAGTGAGAGTAAATGAAGTTTACATTTTCTGCCATTACATTAAAGAGGTCTTAAACCCCGAACCTCTCTAATCACTTCAACATAAATTCATTTTATGTTTATTGTATTTACCCTGCAAATTGAATTTATTTTACACTTGTATAGTTCAAATTCCTTTCAAAGTCTATTAAACTGTCTTTTTCCTATGTATATAAATTAGATTTTTTTCACATAAAAATATATCAGTATGTTAAAAGTTCATATTTTTTTAACAACATGAAATATTTGCTACTTGTAGATCTGTGGGTCTCCCTATGTCAAATTCATCCAACTGGCTTTTTTTGAGGGTCAACAGTTCCCATAGCAGCTCCAGAATTCCTATATGGAAATACAATAAATAGTTGAGTGTAGCTAGAGAACTTGTCTTGAAGGTACAATTTCCTAATAAGTGTGCTATTTTTATTTAAATTCTATGTGCATTTGGAGTGGCTTGGAAGAAAGGTGATATAGAGTCTGGGATACATCCCATAATAACAAATGATGGCACCACAGGCCAGGTCAAGACCTAATACTACTGTAATTACAGCCAATTTTTGAATTTTCCTTAAAGGCAAAAATTAAGGCAACCATTTTTCTCCCCCCCACAACTTCATTGAGGAATAATTGACAAATGTAATTGTATATAGTATATTTAAAGTAAACAACATGATAATTTGAGATACACACACACACACACACACACACACACACACACATTGTGGAATGATTACCAAAATTAAGATAATTAACATATCCATCACCTCAAATAGTTAACCTTTTTGTGTGTGTGGTAAAAATGCTTAAGATCTATTCTCAGCAAGTTTCACATATAAAATATGATTATTATTAACCATAGTCACCATGTTGTACATTAGACACTCAGAACTTAATCTTATAATAGGAAGTTTGTACCCTTTCACCTGTATCTCCCTATTTTCCCTTCTCTGTTTCTATAAAATCTACATTTTCCCCCAGATTACACATATAAGTGACACCATACAGTATTTGTCTTTATCTGGTTTATTTCACTTAGCATAATGCCTTCCACATTCTTCCATCTTTCAAGAAAGAATCTCCTTATTTTTATGGCTTAATAATATTCCACTATAAATATGTACATATATGTACACATCTGAGGTTTGACAATTAAGTTCACAAACTCATTCTAGAAAAAGTCCTACATACCTTATTGTTTAATATCACTGTGGTCATCTTCGAAATACACTCCTTGGAAAGCTATACACCAATGTCTGTGCCTAGTCCATCTTTCAAAGCAATTTTGGAACTCTTTTTCCGGAATGGCCATCAGACCTGTCATTGTATGACGCTTAATGTCTTGAATGTCATCAAAATGTCTTCCTTTCAACATTTCTTTTATCTTTGGGTAAAGAAACAAATCATTGGGGACCACTGAAGTGAGTAAAGAGGGTGATTCAATACAGTTATTTATTTACTGGCTAAAAATTCCCTCACAGACAGTGCCCTATGAGTTGGGTCATTGTCCTGATGCAAGAGTCATGAGTTGTTGGTGAAAAGTTCAGGTCATTTTTGTCTCACTTTTTCATGCAGTCTCTTCAGCACTTCCAAATAGTAAACTTAGTTGACTATTTGTCTAAATGGTACAAATTTAAAATGAACAATCCCTCTGATACCAAAAAAGATTAGTAACACTGTTTTGACTCTTGATTTAGACTGATGGAAAACTTTTGATCATGGATAATTGGCTGACTTCCATTGCGCACTTTGACCCTTTGTTTCAGGGTCATATTGGTACCATCTTTCACCACCAGTGATAACTTGGCCCAAAACATTGTCTTGCCTCTCCCAAAGTTCTTGGCAAATTTCAACTCTCCTTTGCTTTTGTTCATCAGTAAGCTCCCTCAAGACCATTTTTGCACACACTTTTCTCATGCCAAGATTTTCAGCTAAGGTTTTCCTAATCGTTTCTCTATCAATGTTTACTTGGTCAGCTATGCCTCCCGTAGTCAACTGGCAATTTTGATGCATGTTCAAAGAATTTTTGCAATCTTTTCATCACTTCTGCATATTACTTGCCACCCTGACCTCTCTTTATCAGTGACGCTTTTTCTCTTCTCAGAAAAACACATAACCAATTTGTACACTGCCATTTTCTTCATGGCTTTATCCCCATAATCTTGGACTAACATGTTCCTGATTTCACTTCCACTCTTTCCAAC
Source organism: Lyroderma lyra (assembly GCA_004026885.1). Lineage (NCBI taxonomy): Eukaryota > Metazoa > Chordata > Mammalia > Chiroptera > Megadermatidae > Lyroderma > Lyroderma lyra. The sequence continues at coordinate 53,545 of PVJL010000944.1, forward strand.
TTTAACAAGTAATTTAATGTTTGTTTGTTGTTCTAATTCAAGCTTCAACATTCTTGCAATGGCGCACAAAAACATGCAACAATAATGAACACTGCTCAGCAAGAACTGCCACATCTTGACACAAAGACAGCTGTAAGACACAGACATGCCAGGGTTATGCAACCTCACTGAGTTGTTTGTACAGTGCTGTCAACGTAAGCTCATGGTTGCAAGTTTGCGAACTTAACTGTCAGATTTGGGGTACAATGACAGCTCTGATGGACATTCTGAAAAAAGAATTCCAAAACTGGCATCAGTGCATAGCATCTCAAAGAGAGTACTCTGAAGGTGACCATAGTGATATTCAACAATGAGGTATGTAGCACTTTTCTAGGATGTTTGCAAAATTAATTGTCTGATCTTATATACAGGATGGATATGCTGGACAAAGGAATGATTCATGTCCTTGGTGGGGCAGAATATGATATGCTATTCAGAATGGTGCACAATTTATGAATTGTTTACTTCTGTAATTTTCCATTTAATATTTTCAGACTGTGGTTGACCATGCATAACTGAAACCACAGAAAGCAAAACCATAGATAAGGGGGACTATTGTACCACATTTTCTTAATCCATTCACCCATTGAAGGACATTTATGTTGTATCCACATTCTGACTCTTGTGAAAATAGTCAACAAACTATATTTAACTATATTCAATGACGATATTGTCAATCAAGTATTGTGAATGTTGCAATGAATATGGGTGTGCAGATATTTTGTCACGATACTAAATTCATTTCCTTCAGAGGCAACCATTTCTTATTCTTCCTCAGTCAACAACCTTGTAAAGGGGATAGTATATTTACTAATAAGAAATTGGGTACTCTATTACATTGGGTGAAAATGTTAACTTATACAAAGTTCAAATTAAAATAGTTTTCATTAACAATGATTGAGTATTCAAGTGTGAAATCTCATAATGATTATCTTCTCTTAAAAATAAATCAGTAAGCCTACTTTTTTAATTTGGAAAAAGAGTGCTTCCCCAATTTATAAAAATGTATTATATAGTAAATCATCTATAAAAAACAGTTTTTCCTCATTCCTAGCTACCTAATAAGAACCTTGGTAAGAGAAAAAGAAAACTTAGCCAGTGCTGTTTGCATGCACTAATGACTGCTGAACCAATTAAGTCAGGGAGAGAGGGAAGAGCTGAGCAGAGATAGAGCAATTTTTCTAATCATAGTGATGATCATTCTGATCCTTCCATGCTTCACCTGCTCTACAACTAGATTGCCTAAAGCAATACTTCCCAATTAGGATACCTTAATTTAATTTAAGATAATTTTTTAAATAATGTATTTATTTTGATAAAATCTAAAGTTTTATGCTTAAGTATATTCTGTATACCCACCTTATACTTGAGTGCAGCTTCATATTTCAGGACTTTTTTCATTTATCTTTATCATCACAGTGAGACCAAACAGTTCACTTTATTTGTTGAGATTAATGACAAAAACACAAATGTGGTGGGTTCTGGTCAAAATAGCAAAGAAGGTAAATGCTGTGCTTGCCTCCTCCCATGATATCTAAATTATAACTAAATTATAGAACAGTTAACCTAGAGAACCATCTGAAGACTAGTTAAACAGAAGCCCTCTAACTAAGGATATAAAGAAGCCACAGAGAAACTGGCAGGAGGGGTGGAGACTTGAAACTGGCTGACCCCACACCCACATGTGGTGGTTGAGAATCAGGAAGGATATCTCAGCTGCAGAGGTCCATCCGGAGTAGGGAGGCATCCCAACCCGCAATGGGCTCCCCAGTCCAGACCACCAGTGCCAGAAAGAGAAACCCCCACAATGCCTAACTGTGAGAATCAGCAGGGATTCCATTTGTCTGGGAGAGATGGATGGCTGCGGGAAACCCGGGCATTTTCTTAATGGGTCCGCATATAAACTCTTGTGCTCATGGGCATTGACCCTGGCTTTGGCGGAGGGGTGGTGGCCTGGGTTACACCAGAAAAAAACTGAGCTTTGTGTCCTTGGGGAGAGGGCTGGAGGAACAGTCACCAATGTCCCCATGTTGAGTCTGCTCCCACACAGCCAGCAGGTGTGTGCCACCTTTCTTGTGTTGATCCCTCCCACTACATGGCCAAATTTGAATCTGCATCACCCTGGTGAACTCCTCTTGCTGCACCCCGATGACTCGCTCACACCCTGCCCCACTGAACCTGTGCGCTGCCAGAGACTCGGCAGCATGGCCAGAGCTAGTCTTTCTTTAAAAAAACTCTTCCAGGTACACAGGCCCCATGTGAGCAGCAGCTGGCCTCTGTCTGCCCTCTGGCTGAATGTCCCTAGGCCTTAACATAAACACCACTTGCCCTACCCTGGTGACTTTATGAGACCCCTTCTCACACAACTCGTATGCTGCCTGAGGCTACGTCGTAGAAGCTACCTGGTGGCAGCCAGCCTCAGTTTGCAATGAGATCTCTCTCACATATCTCTAAGTCCAGCATGGCAGCTACCAACCATGATTGCTCTGTAGTTCCTACCAGGTAGCTTAGTGTCAGTCACAAGCAGCAGCTGATCTTGTACTTATCACAACACATGAAAGAGAATATTGTTAAGTCACTTGGGAGGTCATAAACTGTCCTTAAATAAGCACTTCCCTCAAGGTGGAAAAGGAAGCAACTATGCTGCAGATCACTTCAATGAAGCATCATTCCAAGAAGCTAAACCATCAATCAGTAAAAAAAAGAACCGTTAATTGAACTTTCAACTGATTCTTCTTTAAATTCTGATTTTAAAAGAAAATACTTTATTATCTTCTGGGTAGATGTCAGTGAGGAATACGAACAGCTCACTGAGAAGGCATTCAAATACCTCTTGCCAATTACTAATAGTGAACTAGTGGAGGAAGCTTTTCCTTCTTACACCTTCATAAAAAATAAGTGCCACAACGAGCTTAATACAATTCAGATTTAACACTGTATCTTGCATCTTTTGAGCCTGATTTCAAGACACTAAGTGCATTAAGGCAAGCTCAATGATCTCATTAACAGTGTTTCAGTTGGCTAGTGATCTGCATAACAATTATTCCAGACTTTTCAGATAACAAAAACAAATATTATTATTAATAATAAATTAAAAGTTTGTCAAATACTTAATCATTATAAATATTTATGTTATAAATATTACAAAATTAAATCTGTGGTTTGTACTTTTAGTGCAGTAATTTTTCTTTCCTAACTTATTACCTTATTTTGACTATTTTACATTAAGATAGGCACTGGAAAAAAAGTCAGTATTTAAAAACAGTTCTTTTAAAAACAGGGGTATGATTTATAGAAATGGGTTTAAAAGGGGTACACAAGTGGAAAAATGTTGGGAACCAGAACTTAACTTCAAAGTAGCAGAATAGACCATATTTTGTCATATGTAGTGTGCACTTTTTTGCCCAGATTTGTGGGGGGAAAATAAGGATGCACGTTATACATGGGAAGTACTAATTCCATATCTATATAAATGGTTTTAATTCTTTTATTTATGCTTATGAGTTAAAAGTGTAACTCTAGGCTCTTGAGCCATTTTCCTGCTCAGATCTGCTCCTACCTCTTGGGAGTGTTCTTTCCCTTTTACTAAACTGTCTTTTGTTTTACCTTATTTTCCTTTTAATTAACTGCTTCCGAGTTTCACTTCTAAAAATAATAATAAAAATAAAATAAAAGTGTAACTCTAGAAATCAATAACAATATCCATATGCAAAATAATACCCTGGAATACTATAATCGATTTTTCATATAAAAAATTTTTACACAAAATTTCTTGTACCTTGTATCTGTTCTTGTGTTTTGCAATTATTTGTTATATAAAATTTCTTGTACCATAATATGTTTTTTAAAATGCTAAAATTCCTTTTGAATACAAAACACAAGTACCTAAATATAAACAAATAAAATTTTGAATTAAAAAATTACAATGAAAGATAGTTCCCTGAAAATTTGGGCCTAAAATATGGGTGCACATTGTACATGGGAGTGCATTACACATGGCAAAATATTGTACATTTTTCTCAAGTGCACATGGAACATTTCCAAAGACAGACCACATGTTATGCCAAAAAATAAGTGTCAATAAATCTAAGAAGATTTAAATCATATCAAGTATACTCTCCAACCACATTGTATGAAACTAGAAATTAATTACAAGAAAAAACTGAAAAACACATGAACATATATAGGCTAAATAACATGCTACTAAACAATGAATGAGTTAACAATGAGATATTTTTAAAAATGAAATAAAAAAAGATACCTTAAAGTAAATGAAAACAAAAACACAATGACCCAAAATCTATGGGACATAGGGAAAGCAGTCCTAAGAAGAAAACATTTAGCAATACAAGCCTAACTCAAGGAACAAGAAAAATATGATAAACTAACTCTACATTAAAAGAACTAAAAAACAAGGCCCAAGTGAGTAAAAGGAAGAAAATAATAAACATCTCAGAGGAAATAAATGATAAAATCTAAAGTAACAACATAAAAGATCAATGGAACCAAGAGTTGGTTCTTTGAAAAGATAAACAAAACAAATAAACCTTAAGCCAGATTCATCAAAGAGAGAAAGAGAAAGAGAGAGAAAGAGAGAGGACCCAAATAAATAAAAGCAGAAATAAAAGAGAAGCCATGACAACTGACACCACAGAAAGAGAAAGGATTAGAAGAAAACATTATGAACAATTATATGCCAATAAATTAAATGATTTGGAAGTAAGAGATAAATTCTTAGAAATATACAATCTTCCAAGACTGAATCAAGAAGAAATAGAAAATCTGGACAGACTTATTATTACTAACAAAATCAATCAAATTCCTATCATTAATTAAAAAAACTCCCAACAAACAACTTCTGGATAGAATGACTTCACAGGTGAATTTTGCCAAATATTCAAAAAAGAATTAGTATACCTATCCTTCTCAAACTATTAATGTTTCAAAATAATTGAAGAGCAGAGAAGGCTTATGAGCTAATTTTACAAGGCCACCATTATCCTGATTCCAAAACCAGACAAAGACAATGAAAAAAAAAATTATAGGACAACATCCCTAATGAAATAGAAGTAAAAATTCTCAACAAAATATTAGGAAGTTGAATTCAGCAATAGATTGAAAAGATCATACGAGATCATGTACACATGATCAAGTGTAATTTATTCCTGGGACATAAGTTTGGTTCAATATATGCAAATCAATTAACATGATATACCACATAAACAAAATGGAAAATAAAAAATCATATGATCATATAAACGGATGCAGAAAAAGTTTTTGCCTAAGTCTAGCATCCATTTATGATAAAACTCTCAGTAAAGTGGAAATAGAGGGAACACACCTCAACACAATAAGGACCATATATGACAAACATACACCATACTTACCTCATACTCAATGTTGAAAAGTAAAAAGTGTTTTCTTTAAGATCCGGAACAAGATAAAGATGCCCTCTTTTATTTAACATAGTATTAGAAATCCTAGCCACAACAATCACACAAGGAAAAGAAATAAAAGGCATCCAAGGAAGAAGTAAAACTGCCATTATTTGTAGATACAATTCCACCAAAAAACTATTAGAACTGATAAATGAATTCAGTAAATTAGCAGAGTATAAAATTAATAGTCAGAAATTGGTTGTATTTTTATACACTAAAAATGAACTCTCAGAAAGAGAAATTTAAAAAACAACCCTATTTATAAAGCATCAAAAATAAATAAATAAATAAAATATCTAGAAAAAAATTTAACCAAGTTAGTTAAAGATCTGTACTAGAAAAAACTATAAAACACTGAAGAAAGAAATTGAATAAGATACAAATAAATGAAAGCATATACCAGGTTCACAGACAAGAAAAATTAGCACTGTTAAAACGTCCATACTACTCAAAGTAACTTATCAATTCAATGCAATCCTTATAAAAATATCATTGCCTAAGTGATACTTTTATAGGCAGCTAGAATCAATAATTTTAAAATTTATATGAAATGCCAAAAGAACCTGAAGGGCCACAGCAATCTTGAAAAAGAACAAAGTTGAAAGTATCACGCTACCAAATATCAAACTATATCACAAGGTTATAGTAATCAAAACAGTGTGGTACTGGCTAAAAGCAGACACATATATCAATAAAACACAACAGAGGGTCCAGAAATAAACCACACTTATATGGTCTATTAATCTATGACAAAGGAAGCAAAATTATACAATGGAATCAAGACAGTCTACTCAATAACTGGTTTGGGGTAAACCGGATAGATGCATACAAAAACAATTAAACTATGCCACCCTTTTACACTTTACACAAGAATAAACTCAAAATAGATTAAAGACTTAAATATAAGACCCAAAACCATAAAATTCCCTGAAGAAAACATAGTAAATTCTCTGACACTACTCTTAGTAACTTTTTTTTTTCTGATATATCTTCTCAGGTGAGGGAAAAAAAGAAAATATAAACAAATGGGACTACATCAAATTAAAAAGATTTTGCACAGCAAAGGAAGCCATCAACAAAATGAAAAACAACCTACTGAACAGGAGAAGATATTTGCTAATGATACATCTGATAAGGGGATAATATCCAAAATTTATAAAGAACTCTTACAACTTAACACCAAAAAAACAAACAACCCAATTAAAAAAATGGGCATAAGACCCGAATAGACATTTCTCCAAAGAGAACATACAGATGGCCAATAGACAAATAAAAAGCTGCTCAAGATCACTAATCATCAGAGAAACGCAATAAAACCCACAATGAAATATCACCTCACCTCTTTCAGAATGGCCATCATCAATAAATCATCAAGCAAAAAGTGTTGGTGAGGATGTGGAGAAAAATAAACCTGTTGATGGGAATGCAAATTGATGCAACACTATGGAAAACGGTAGGGAGATTTCTCAAAAAATTAAAAATAGAACTACCTTATTGACCTAGCAATTCCACTTTTAGAGATTTACCTGAAAAACTCCAAAACACTAATTCAAAAAGAGGGTATTATGCTAAGTGAAATAAGTCAGACAGAGAAGGACAAATGCCATATGATTCCACTTACATGCATAATTTAAAGAACAAAATAAACAAACAAAACGGAAATGGACTCATAGATACAGAGAACAAACTGATGGTTGCCAGGTGGAAGGAGTTGGGGGGACTGGGTGAAAAAGATGAAGGGATTAAGAGGTATAAATTGGTAGTTACAAAGTAGTCATGGGGCTGTATAGTACAGCATAGGGAATAGAGTCAATAACACTGTAATAACTATGTGTGGTGCCACATGGGTGATAGACTTACCAGGGGTTTCTAAATTATAAAAATGTCTAACCACTATGTGGTACACCTGAAACTATTATAACATCAAACAATGTTGAATGTCACCTGTATTTGAAAAAAAAATACATAGATGTGGACTTAATATAGTAATAGGAGTAATATTTTCATGCTAAATGGTTAAATGGATGTCACTGAACACTGTTAAACCAATGGTTATGAATTTGTTTCCATGAAGAAAAGTGAGGACAATTTTGAGTTATCCCTTAGGCATATGGTGGTACAGTCGTGCCAAACTTAAAAGAACCTGCCTTGTTGCAGTTGGTTTTATAGTTGTATTTTGAGAAATTATTTAATTTCAGAAAACATCATCTGTCACAGGAAAGCAATGTTAAAAAATAAAATTTTATGTTGTCTTTTAGTTTGCATGTGATTAATAAGATTATTTTGGAGATAAAGGGAGGGGAGGATTGTATGATAATAATGGAGAACTACAGTATAATACTCTCCACCCCAGCTACCAGTTGACAGCACTCTAGTCAAGACAACAGAAACACAGTACTATTACATGTAATTTTTCATGTTGTTTTAAACCAAGAAACAAAAATTAGTCATCATTTTTCTATTCTTCCAGATTCAACAGCCTTATAAAAGGGGGTAGTATATTTATTAAATACAAAATGGGTGAACATTAAAAAATATTGAACATGATGAATAAAAGTAATTCTAAACTATATTGAGTAGGGGTGTGATCATTCCTTTTCATTTAAAAGGGGTCACACATTTCCCAACTTGGAGAAACACTGTTTTCACCTGCCCAGCATCTTTTTTCCTGTCTTTGGTGATAGCATTCTGCTCTTCCTTTGGAAAACCACTCTTCTCCGCATGGTTCTAACTTCAGTCATGCTGCTGCATCTTCTTTCATCCAAGGTACAAATGAGCACCTGACTCACATTAGAGCAATCAGATTTTCTCTTCCATTAATGTCATTATGGGTGGAGACACAAAAAAGGTAGAAGACAGATAGAAATGCGGTATATCTAAGAAAAATGATTATGAGTCTTCACTACTGAGATCCCTATAGCTGCAGTGGGCTTCTGTTTTCCTGAATCCTTGCTGTTGAACTTTGGTTTTATGTTAATATTATGCATTATAAATTGTTTATTCCTATAAATTCCTCTTTCTTCTTCTTTTTTTGCTTAAATTAATAAAAGTTGGTTTCTACCTATTGGTTATTACCAGAATGCTAACTGATGCACTATTCTAAATAAAACTAATCCAAACTTACACAAACATCAAAGAAGACCAAAAAGCACTCAAGAATTTAAAGAGGTTGGAGAAGAGGAAAGTAAGACTGAATAAGCTTATCTTCCTTTCTCTGATTGACTCTGCATTCACTTATTAATACATTTTAAAACTGGCATCTATTCAGCTCTGTAATGTATTGTATATGACTTAAATGTTTCTTGAAAGCAAGAATTAAATCTTATTCACGTGGTATCTAGCATCTCACAAAATGCTTTGCACACATAGTAGGTAGTTGATAAATAGTTTTTGAACTGATGAAAGGTTCACAGATATAACACTATGTCAAATAAACAAAGTTTTTAAAATTCATGGAGTTTAGTGTAAAGAGATAATGTAAATGAATTTTCTAGTTATTGGAGAATGATCTTTAGGAAGGTCATTATTACTGTCATGAACATCCTTCAAGCTTACAGTAAGTGCCTGGTATGTAGATGTCACTCAGTGACTGTTTGTTTAGTAAATTAATGTATATTGAAACTAGACATATCACTCTGGAACTTCCATGACAGAAACTAAATGTGACTTGAATTTGAAGATACATTTTTATATTCTACTCTAATTCATGCCTAATGTTCTGGCCAAATTGTCCGTATTGTTTAACAAATTCCTGCTTAAAGCTATCAAGTATGTCATGCAGCAGCATCAGTTCAATTATCTAACAATATACTAGTTCTATTGAGGTCTAAGGTGAGAATCACGGAGCACTGAATATTAATTTAATTGGTAACACTGACTCGGGTGAACTGCCATTATCAACTTCTTTATTAAGACATTCTATATCATTTTTGCTGAAGCACATAATACAGAAATCATTTTAAGATATGCTGAGATACTTATATTTGTGGTTACTTATTTTCATTTTTCATATTTGTTTCTTAAAATGTATCAGATAAATAAGTTGATTTAGGGACTAAATATATTTTTCTCTAATATCTGGGATAACACATGACTATAAACTTGAGAGGTATGAGAGCAGCAAATCTGATTGTACATATTATGCAAAAAAGAAAAGGTCAAGAATGAACAAGTAGGGTACTGAGTCATCACTTCATAGCAGAATTTAATTGACCATAGCAGAATTTAATTAACCCCCAAAATGTCACAGGGTTGTCACCTAAAGAAACTCATGGCCGTCAATTTAACAATAAAGAGCTCATTTTCACCTCTTCTCAATAATCATCAAAGGATGTTGATAAATTACAAAAATTACAGTGTTACACTTGGGCTTTCACAGCTCTGATAGCTATCCTCTTGGCTCCCCACTGGAGAGCTTGTTTACATGATGATTGAATGTGTTCAACCCACTGCTAATGTCTTTTCAATATGGTAATAATAACCACGAATCTCTCTTCAATTACTTACATACAAACTTTATATATTCTTAAATCATGCCATCAGTTTTAGTTTACTTCATTTTCACTGTTTATTATTATATTACTATTTAAAATAACAGCTTTGGTGGAGTGGTTACTGTATCCCTCGATCTATGCTAAGAACTTTATGGAAATTATCTCATTTAACCCCAACAACAACCAAATTAAATAAGTGCTGTTATTATATTCATTTTATAGGTCAGAAAATCGAGGCTTAAAAAGAAATTCTTAATCTGGTTAGTGACAGAACCTGAGTCTTTTCCAGATGTGTCTGATTCCTGAACTCACACACTTGGCTATAAATTTACACTGCTTGAATAAATAAAGTGACCATACGATTTGAAATCTCATATTAATGACTATTGTTGTCCCTAAAATATTCATCTTATTTTATTGTTAAGTTATACTATAAACAGGAAAATGAAATTCCTGAAATTCAGAAAAGCAATAGCTTTATTGAGCAAAACTCTAAAAATCTTGATTTTTTTCAGAGTACTGCCATTAGCAATTTACATCATAAAATCCTGTACCAAAGATCAGAGCAAAATTTTCTATTCAAGTCAGATTATTCCATAGAAATAGATGCTTTATTAAAACATACATGCAAAATAATTACTGAACATTAATTTCTAAATTACACACACTACCATATTATTTTGAGCAGGAAAGAGAATCTCATAAGATCAAATCTCAGCTTTCTCTAACAAGTTTCAAACATTGCATGGTTCAGGATAGTATTCTCTAAGTTGGAAGATGTCCGATACATCCTAAATCTCTTAAATCATACATGACATTTCCAATGAATTGGCTTCCCTGAATTCCCTAATTTACAGATTTTTTTTGTAGACTGCAATACAGCAAAAGTATTCAATTATCCTCCCAAGGACTTTGAAATTCTATCTACCTATGTTTACAACTTACAGAATATAACCTCAGTTATTTGTACAATATCTATACTTACCCAAATCTTCTCACATCTGCAGAAATGGAAAATTAATAAGCACCATGCAAATATGACTTTTAGAAAAATCCCATGATGGCTATTGTTTACTTATCAGTATCCTAGATGGTCATTTTTCCCATTTTGAGAAGCTTTATCCCTTGTTTTTCTGATTCTTATTTCTACCGACAAATAATTAAAAATGCTACTACTGACAGCAAGCAAGATTTTGCATTTAAGGATTTCCACAAAATTAATATGTATTTTTGTGGAACCATTCCCCATTTGTCTACTACATCATGGTATCTTAATTTACATTTTAATCTAACATACGATTTTGAAACAAAAATTTAAAGTAGTTTATTTACATTCGTCTAAGACGTCTATACACTGAAACCGATGATTCCACTGATTGACCCTTTTACCAGGTTTTAGTAGCCCCACGATGGCCAGCCACCAAGACTGTAGACCTGTATGGCACTTTACTAGGAGACTAGGGATATGTCCAAAAACCTCATTCCACCACAACATAATAACTCATAACTTAATAGGCATTCCCAAAAGTTAGTACACGAACACTGAGTACTTGATACGGTTTGGTTAGTACACAGATAAACATTTTCAATTCTAATGGTAATGTGTTTATTAAATATATAAAACATATTACTAATTCATCAGAAGTGTGATACCATTACAAGGATAAGGCTAAAATAGTATTTAGGTTTTGTTTTCTTAGTATCATATTTTGCCATGTATAATGCACACTTTTTTGCCCAAATTTGTGAGGGAAAAATAAGGAAGTACATTATACATGGGTAGTACTAATTCCGTATTTAGATAAATATTTTTAATTCTTTCATTTATGCTTATGAGTTAAAGTGTTACATAAAATTTCTTGTACCATAGTATGTTAAAAAATAAATGCTAAAATACCTTTATAATACAAAACACAAATACCTGAATATAAACAAATAAAAATTTGAATTAAAAAATTAAATGAAAGATTTTTTTCCCTGAAATTTTAAGCCAAATATGTGGGTGTGCATCATATATAGGAGCACATTATACATGGAAAAATATGGTAAGTCTTTTTAACAGAAGATATTAAGTAAATAATAGGAGGGGTGGTGGTACACAGACAAGGCAAAATTTATGAAAATTCTATAAGAATTACTTAAGTTTGAAAGACAATGACATAATTGCAAAATAATTTAAAGTTGACTATAGTTTCAAAAGAAGCATCAAAATTAAGCCCAACTAAGTTACTATAACTAATTCATAGTTGTTATTGAAGTTTAAAAAAAGTAATTATGTTCTATAATAGAGGATAATATCTTCAGGCATAGCTCAATGCCAATGTGTTATTCCATGTGACATTAGAAGCATTAACTTTTACAAATGAAAACAAGAAATAAAATGTGCTACATTTTAAATAATATGTAATACCCATATTTATAGATTTTTCTCCCACTCGACTATGCACTTTATAAGGACAATAAATACCAAGGGCCTAAAAAGATTTGTAAGTGCTTCTTAAAAGGTTTTCTGGAAATTGTTTTGATTCAGAAATATTAGGAAACATATAAAGCAAAACTGAAAATAAAGTAGATTCCATTCCTGATGCTATCTAGTAATAGGAATGTGAAAAGCAGATTCCATTTAACAGGAGCAAACGAGAAAGTGGTAGAATATCTGTAGGTCCGATTAGGTAAAGTTTTGAAAATTTGTCTGTTCTTAGCTCCCTCAAATTGTGTGAATTTGTGGCTTTTTTATTTACTAGGGGGAAATTAAATAAAATTAATTCTCCAAAATAAAATTCTTAAATAGAAGGTGAATTTTTCTTTTGTTTTTTATTTTGGACATAAGCTTCCAGCTTGAGCAATTAATTTTTAGGAAAAAGTGCCAGGTGTTAAATACTATAAATATAAGCTAAAAATAGACTAAATTAGAGTATTTTAGATATAATTACCAATGGTCAATAATATCATAATTCAGAAGCAAATAACACATACATGATTCTCCACTCAGAATTTGTATAACACTGCATGAAAATGATACATCAATAAAATAACTCAGAAAGAATTATAGGAAGATATGTAATAAAACTGGTAGGAGAATTATAGAATTAGCTAACTCCTGATAATGGTAAGTGCTGACTAAAAATTATTTCATAAAAGTAATCCAAAAGTAACATGCTTTAAAAGGCTTTGTCATAAAAATTGTGACAGACGGAAACTGCTGGACAAATTAGAGTACTGAGCCTTAGGCACTTTAAGTTGGCTTGTAAGATTAACCAAATATACGACTGGTGAAACTAAAATGTACAGCTTCAGTACAGCAAAGGAATTGGCAAAGTCACTCAGGCTCATAGTTAAAGATACACAACATGTATATACAGCAGGGACCATCAGAAATCCATCACCTTGATCTCCCTTCTCCAATGTCCACAACAGAAGGGGCAAGTGGGAGGGACTAAAGACAAAAATTCTGTTTGGCTTCGATTTATGGAAGTAGGGTGTGGATTCATTGTTTGGATTCATTTATTGTTAACACTATGATATTTTATTGATAAATATTTATTCCTCTTTCTCACATGGTTCTTTCAGTTACCTTTCCTATCTTTCCCTCCCTCCCTCCCCTTCTATCCATTACTGCCCCCTTTTCTTTCCTTCTTCCTTCCTCCCTCCCTTCCTTCCTTCCTTCCTTCTTTCTCTCTCTCCCTCTTTATTTCTCTCTCTCTTCTCTTTTTATTCTTCTCTCTGTTCCTTCTTTGCTTCTTTCTGACTAAATTCAAATATTTCTTGGATTACTGTTATAAGTATCATGATCACCAGTATCCCTACAAAGCCTCCTTGGTATTGTATTTCTTGTTATATTATATCTGCTTCATCAGTTATTCCCAACCCTCTTCATTTATTCCCTTCAACCAAGCTCCATGTGTTAGTTGCCTACAGATTTATAAATGAAATGCAATAGTTTTATACATGAACATAACATATAATTTAAAATGATGGTGTTCCATAAATCTTGTTTCTTACTATTTCTATTCAAATTATATTTATTGAAGTCTATGTTGCCATAGAATCTATGTTCTCTCCTTCTGTCGTCTACATAGTATTCCAAGTACTCATATGACACATTTGTGGTATCCAATACCCATAGCAGCAACCAAACTTCCTAGGAGATAAAAACATTAACACTATGAGGTTACTCTTGCCATGGTTTAACCACACAAGCTGCTAACTCTGAAATAATTTATTCTTTCTAACTCTTCTACCCCATAACCCTATATCAAATTAAAGTACTTTCATTTTTGAAAATCAGAAAGATATACAGAATGAATAAATAAAGCATGCAGTTAATCTTTCACAACTAACCTTTAGCAGAAAAATATGGTCAAATTATCTTCTTCCCATACACTTCATCACTGTACTTTAGCTTCTGAAAATGTGGAGAGAGATCCTTGATCCACATAGCTTCAGAAGACACATTTAGCGAATTCCTAAGGATATATGAAATGTCGAAGAAACACTGCCAGTGGACATTTTAGTACCTTAATAAGATCCTTTAACTCTTTCTTTTCTGGCACTATCCTCTTCCCCTTACGGGCCCAATGGCTTATTATTCTGTCAGCAATACATGTTACTGATGTGACTACAAAAATCTCTGGACTAGAATTCATTTCTTTACTTTAATTATAAAAGTGTAAGAAATTGATTTTAACAAAAATGTTTGGTCTTTGTTCCCAATCCTTGTTCTAAGGACTCTTTATTTAGGCTAACTGTGCTACCATCAAGTCCCAACAAGGAACCTGAATACAGAATTATAAGAAGATTATGTACTCAGAAAAATATATGGACTAAGCTGACTTACCTCGTGTAACTGTTATGAGAGTTAAATAAACATGTATGAATAGTTCCTACCATAGTGCTTGGTAAAAAGCACTCAATATTAATTTATTTTCCTGTCTCCTCTTTCTTGAAATTCCATTTTTGTGCCTTTTATGCACTCTACATTTTAGATCGCCTCAAAAACTCCATGTGTCAAAAATATTAGCCAACTGACACATCAGATCTAAAATAAAGCCTCTTTAAATCACTATTTTTAAAGAATTTTATTTCTTTATTGTTTTGAGAGTCGTGACAATAACTTCTTCAACATTTCTAAAAGAGTAATGGACTGCAACACAAGGAAATGCAAATTTTTTTTGAATGAGCAATTTAAAGCTGAATGGTGAGTTTAGGCATGAGATCAGGAGTAAAGATTTCCAATTTATTTGGGGATGAGTGGGTTAGGGAGGGGAGAAAGGGGAGTGGGTGGGAGAGGAGGGAGGGGAAGTTAATTATAAGGTGTTGGAAAGAGAACTCACATTAGGTGGTGAACTTACTATACATCAAGTTGACAATGCACTGTAGAATTGTATGCCTGAAACCTATGTAATCCTTGCTAACAGATGTCACCCCAAGAAGTCTAACAATAAAAATGAATTAAAAAAAAAAAAAGAACCATTTTATGCTGGTTATAATTCAAATAGACTGTATTAAAGCAAACCAAGATTTTAATTTCGGAGGGGACAAGCATGTAATAAAAGCACAACCTTCTGACTATTTGCTAGGAGTTCTCAATTTATACCTTTAACCTTTGAGAGCAAAATCAGTCCTGGGAATTCATCTTAAAATTGAAGAGCATATGGTCCCTATACAATGACTTTGCTTTTTCTCCAAAATCTTTCTGTGGTTCTGCAGCTTGAAGCTATTTCTTTAGATTGGGAAATGTCACTGATACCTACTGACCTCCCACTAGAATGACCTGCTAGCATTTGGAGCTCCATACTCACATAATTACGGTGGCCCCACACATCCCAGTTTGCCTAGGACAGTCTTGATTTACAACACGACACATTGCTACTGGCAAATTGCAATGCAGACTCAGCACTTCATCACATTCTCCTTAATAACCTCACAACAAAGTATTATTAATTTTTATTTTTTCTTGTTTCTTGTGCCTTTACTTTTTAACTGAATATTTAATTGTAAAAGTAAAAATGGAAAAAAATCCATTGTAAAATTTTAAAATTACAGGTAAGACCTCTGCTTTTATCTTATCAATGGGATTACTTACAGTCTTATCTGTGATGTTTAAAATATGATCACCATTCATAATCCTAGTCCCCTTCCCTATTCTAGAATAACTACAACTTTAGTTTAGTATGAAATCATCCAGACAAGTTCTTTTCTGTACTATATTTACCTACATACATATGTAGCAGTATGAAAAGCATATTATCTTTTAATTGGGAAATGGTTTACATAAATAGCATCACACTGTTGAGCTAAATACTTCAACTTCCTTTTTCCTCTTCATATATTCTCAATGGTTATTGTTAAGGTAAAGAGTAATTAATTTTTGCTTGTTGGCCTCATATATTTTTTCCAATTTGGTGAACTGTCAAATGCACACTAACATTTTGTTGTCTAACTCATTTTATTTTTTCACTTGGGCAATTTAAGTCATATATATGGCCTTAGAAATTTGCCATTTCCATAAGGTTTGTTACCACCTTTGTACTACTACCTGTTACCAATAAGGATAATTCACTATCTGAAGTTATTTGTGTTTTCTGCTTTCATCTTGAAGACATTTAGAGAAGGTACTTTTAATTGTTATTTTCAAAGAAATAATATTAGATGCACTAATAAATTCTTCTGTAATTTGCATCTGTATGACAAGCAACAGTCAACAGTTGCTGCATGTAGGGGTAAGAGAGAAAGGAATTAGAATCACTCCAATTATCCATTGAAATGGTTCATTATCTTTATTATTTGTCAGTTTACTAGGGTAATGCCTGGTGGTTGTAAAATATTTAGGCATAATAGAACTACATAACAAAGAAAGAAGTCTTCCTTGATCCAAACCCAAAGAAAACAAATTAGATTGTAAAACACATGCAAACATTAAGAGTGTTTTATGTTTGTTTTTGTTTGTTTTTAGTCATTTATAGCATTTAATAGTTTTGAGTTCACTTTGACAAAAAGATAAGTTTCGGTGGCAAATTATTTAACTTGTCTCTTATTAGCCAAAAATTTTCTTGTTTCCATTTTTCAGTTTTTTACAATTTGAAAATGAAAGTACAATCAATATTCTCAATGAATATGAGCATATTGTATATATATCTGTGTACATTTGCAAAGTGTACCTGTATTTCTCATAAAAATATTGCTAAATCAGAGAGTATAAAGATTTTACATTTTAATACATAATACAAATTTTTCTAACAATTATTAGATTACACTCATATCAAAAGTACTGGCCTTTTGCCCCCATCATCATTAAAACTGATGGAAACAATTAAATATTTTTAGATGTTCTTAAGAGTTGTGAAAACATTCTACACTTGATCTCAGCCAAGAGGCCGAGAAGTGATATTGTTAAAACATTCTAATAGAAACATTCCTCCCTCTCCCCCAGGATAGCAAAAGGGATAGAATTAAATTCAAAATAACAGTATTGACAGAAGACAGAAACACATGCAAATATAAGTCCTAAATAAGAAAATAGCTCAAACTGCCAAAGGGAAGTGTTATGATGAAAAGAGCAGTCCACATAATAAAATAATCTAATGTGCACAAATTCTTTGGTGTTATTTTAATAGAAAGGAGTAATTAAGTAGAAATAAAATTATACTCAATTTTCACAAATAAATTGAAGCCACCACTTACCTAAGTCCTTCAAACACTCATTTAATCTGTATGTGTTTTTAATGATAACAGTTACATGCTTATTGAGAGAGTTTAATTAAGAAATACCATGATGAAATTAGAAAGGTTCTAAAGGAAGCCATCTGGATATTTAGTTTCTCAACCCATAGAATATCTATTTGTATTCACCTTACTTTTATGAAATGCATTTAGGAACAATTTAGTGAGCCAATATAGCAATACCAGGTGTACTTTGCAAGGTGATTATGAAGCAGATACTTTTATGACCACAAATGTGTTTTAAAAGGTGTTTTCTATTATATAAGGTTTGCATTTATGACACATGCTCCTTGTGTAGTATTGGGAATGGTGTTATCCTGTCAGAGTCTCTCACACATTTCTCTCTCTTTCTTTGCATCTGTTCAGTAAGTATGCTGACTGATTTCTTAGCAGGAGAGATAAATTATCCAATTACATTGTTGGGAGTATGGTATATTACACAATATTAATTTTCTTATTATCATGATGACATCAATAAAACATACTATAGACAACCATGGAAAATCAACACATATGCCTAAAAGCCAAGGCAGGTTGCATCCAGTTTATTAAATATTGGATCCATGTAACCTAACAAGATTTGATGTGAAAATTTTATTTTTTGCTGATGTCTTTTGGCCATATAAGATATAGTTTTGTTTAACTAAACTCAAAGGTATATAAGTACTCTGGAAGTAATTCTATACCACGAGACTATAACCATAATTATTCTAGGCATACTAAACTAATACTAAAAATGTTAGACTCTACTAAATGTGATTAAATGATAACCATGTTTTTCTGAAGAAAGCAATTAAACATTATGACTTCTGCTCATGCAATACATTTCAATTTTGTCACTTCTTTAGGATGCAATGGGACACAAGGAAAGTATTTTAAGAAAAAGCCTGATTTGTCTATAAACTCTTTCTGTGTCCTGGTATCTTGGCAATGTTCCCTGATTTGTCCAAGTAACCGAATTATGGATTTGAGTGATCCAGTGGGACTTATCCTATTATCTGATCTGACTACATTAGTATTATTGTAAGAAGAAATCTTCATACTATCAACTACTAAATGACTACATGCTCTTGTGCTAGCCACTACAGATACAAATATAAGTAGATCATAGTGCATGCCCTCAAGAAAATTACAGTCCAGGGCAAAGCAGGATGCAAATAATTACTTGTGTGTGTGTGTGTGTGTGTGTGTGTGTGTGTGTGTCAGAATTACTATTATTGTAAACAAATATTAAACTGTAGTTAATGATATTCATTCTGAAGTATTAAAGGGAAAATTTATTGAAATCGGAACTTATTTAGACATATACCTAAAATAAGATGGATAAATGATGAAGAAAGGGATGGATGGATAGATAGATAATCATAGATAGATAGATAGATACAGACTGATTGATTTTAAAGCAAAAGCAGTAAAATGTTAATGATAGAATGTAGGTGGTATGTATCCATGTCTTTACTATGAAATTCTTTTAACTTTTCATTATATTTGAAAACTTTTGTAATAAAATGCTTGGAAGGAAAAGAAAGCAGGATGCTTACAATTAAATTACAGAGGAAGGAATGCAGTTGCTGGTTATGGCGACTTTAAACTAAGAACATAAAATCAGTTGGCTGTTTGAGGTTCAAAAATAGGGTAAGTAAAGTCAGGAACTGAGAAACCAGGGCAGGGAACTAAAAGGTTTATCACTTGAATCTATATGGAAATCATCAAAACTCTGTATTTGTTGTTATGGAGAAAGCGATAGTGAACCAGTACTCAAATATTCAAGGAATAAGAGAGACTGGCCGGCGTGTAGCTAACAGAAACAGTAATAGTAAGTGACACAGTCTGATGGCAGAAGCTTAAATCCTGGAGGTTTTTTGAGAGAGGCACAGTGTTTTGGATACAACAGAGAGTGGGGTGGGGGGTCATCTATTTCAATTTGAAGCTCTGAGGTACAATACAAGGGCCATAGGAGGAAAAACAGCCACTACCTAAGACTGCTACATGAAAAATAGTGTGGTAAGGGTATAGCCACGTCTTGGTTAAAGCACAAAGGTAAAGGAAATGTTTAATGAAGAGGATGGATATGCAGGAGATTTGAATGAGGAGAAATAAAAAGTTCCAGAGAGTACACTAGCAGAGTTTAGAGAATGAAATTGGGAATAGAGGTTAAGAAATGGAGTGAGATAACATAAGCCACATGTGGGTGAGAGTCTGGGACTTTTGGTGTAGAGTCAAATACACAGAAGTCAAAGGTGTGATGGCAATGTCCTTGCGGTCTCAGAGACCCACTGGGTAATAAAGTTCTTAATGATGGGAGAAGGAAATGTCGGTATCTTGCTAAAAGAATGCATAAAGAATAGATACTTAGGCAGACAAGTGGGGAACGGATTGCCAAGCAGTGGGAACAGCCTGAGCAAAGGCTCAGAGGCTTGTGATAGTACAGCATTGCAGGGATTACAAGTACAGTAGCTGAGTATTTGTGGTGTATACAGTACAAGGGTAGGGATCACAATAGTTGAAGCTTCAGGATGTTATATGCTAAGTGGAAAGAGTTTAAAATTATCCTATTAGCAGTGGGGAACCATTAAAAAATGTATAGAGGGAAGTGAGATTATCACATATCCTTGTTATAAAGATTATTCTGGAGACACAGCATAGAGCCTGGATTGGAAGTTACTGTTCTAGAAGCAGAAAGGCCATTTAAGAGTATTGTTCCAAGGACTGGTAACAGATATTAATAGTTAATGCCTGAGCTAGAAATGTGGCGGTAGGGATGGAGAAGCATGGACCGATATCAGATGTGTTTAGAAAAAAGGACCAATAGACTGGAGCAATTGATACGAAAAGTAAGATAAAGGGGAAAATTCATGACAACCTCAGGTTTCTGGGGTGATCATAGGGCCAGTTACTACACAGAAAGTAATGCGAGTTGAGAGGATTTAGAAGTTGAGAGGGCTTGGATTGGGGAAAATATAATAATTTGTGCTTGTAACATGAGGTTGTACACAAATGTGAACTTGTATGGTAATAATCTAGGTTACAGAATCAGGGAAAAAGTGTGGATTGCTAAATAGCTTTTAACACCTTTAAATATTGAACTAAAATCTGATCACTTTCTGACTATCTACTATGTAGTATATTCAATAATAATTTAAAATATACAAATAGCTAGAAAAGTGTAGTTCTGATATATTATCTCAATATTTTTTATTTGATTCTTCCAAAAGCCATAATATTGTAATTATGAGCCTATTACTATTATGTCAACTAAACTGGAAGCATGGTCTTTGCTTTCTGAGAACAGTACAGATTTGGATCAAACGAAACTTAATATTATTCCAAAACATTTGCTGGCATTAACCTAAGAATTCATATGGCTCCTTAATTCCATAAGCAGTGATGACCTATTTTTTTTTGGCTATTGTACTACAATGGTATATTCTGAAAATCGCAATACAAAGCCAATGAAGAATGGACTTAAATTCTAACAAATATATTAAATATGTGTGATTATATGAGACTCTATTAAAGAAAAATTAAGAATCATTTTTTAAAAGCATTTTTACTTTTGGTATTATATTCCAACACACTTAGAGCATAAAATTTCCTTGATTAGTGGATCTAGGTAGAGATCACTTTTCAATTAAGAATATGAGGCTACACATTAAAATTGATTCCTACATTTGATATATTATGAAATTTTCTTGTGTTAAAAATAACAATATGAAAATACAAAGGTCAATTCCTGAAAACTGAAAAAAAAAAGTCATTTATCCCAAGAGGAAAGACCATTTCCTTATTTCACATAGAGCTGTGTTGCAAACAAACATCTTAATTATAAGGTAAAATGGAAAATTAAAACTATAGCTTCGGGCTTCTTTTTTGACACAAAATGATTGTACATAGGTGATGCATCATTCGCTCAAGTTCATGTATTCATTTTTCCCTCTTCTGTTTAGATACAGTATTTAGACTGGGTAGACATAAAGTCATTTAATACTAGAACACTGTCAAAATTCTAATCAAAAGTTGACGTTTTTTAAACTACATCTGTCAGCCCTTGGATGTGATACACTATCAGACATAAAGACAGCATCCTTATGTGAAATAAAATTTCTTTTAAAACATTTTAATAATTATCTAGTTTGTTCTACATAATCAATCTTGGTGATCTCTCTCCACTGATAAAACACTGTTTATACTATTGCTCTTTAGGGTCTATTCAACTTGCATGTTTTAAAATTTAGTTAGTTGTTAGTATTTCTTATATTAGTGACTAAACATATACCAGGTAAAATATGATCCTATTTTAGCTATAACCAACATAACAAAACTGAGGCAACTTTAAGAATTCTAGCAGCTTCTTTAATTAATAGTCTGGTTGTAGCCATGCATTAGTGCTGCTGAATCTCAATGTTAAGATAAAGAAGGTAATTTGTAACATGGCAGGTGAATGAAGTTATCAAGCAATTGCTATCTTTCCATGTAGGATTTCTGACAAGAGGTTATTATTCATGATTGTTTAATTTAAACACTTTTAATATTAACAGTCCTTTATTCACCCACATAACAAAAGTTAGAGCAACCCCATTTAAAACTCAGTTCTAGGGGTTCCCTGGTGGTGTAATGGCTAGGCTTCAGCGTGCTCAATGCTGTGGCCTGGGTTCCATTCCCAGCCAGGGAACCACCAAAAAATAAAAATAAATAAAACTAAAACTAAGTTCTAGACTCATAAAGATATATACATCATTTATATCAGTATATAATCAAACATACATAATCAGCCACCTAACCACAATCTGAAATAAATTAGGTCACCCAAGAATAAAGGACTGAGCACTTCAATATTTTAAGAATTTCTTCCCCATCTTTCTGCTCAAGTCTTGTGTAGATGGCTCAGTGAAAATAACCCTTGGATTTTCCAACTTTCTTAAAGCAATTATCCTAGACTCCTGATTTTACCATTGATCTTGGTCTTCTCTTCATCCTAGAGCTGACACAGCCTCTAACTTTCTTTTATGTCCAGTTTTTAGTTCAGTAATCACTTCTCGAACTTAATAACAGAACTTGGTTTCCTTGATTCTTTTTCGTTTTTGTGTTTGTTTGTCACCTTTGATGTATCCTAAAACACAATTGTCTCTCCCTCTCTCATTCTTTTTAGACGGGCTCACTCTGAAAAATCAACATTCCTAATCAAACAGCAGCCAACCCCAGCCTTCTCTGACAACCTAATGGGTTTGTGAATCCCCATCTCAAAATAATCCATACCGCTCTGCCTACACTATTTTTTCCTTAGGATTCTTGCATCTGTTTTTCTTCTAGAAAAAAAGAAAACGATTAAGGAACAATAACATTTCAATTTGTCTGAAATAAATCTAGGAAAGGAAAGGAGTAGCTGAGTAGCCTGTAGGTACCTTCTGATACCTACAGGAAGTCACATGATCTACCTTTTTTTATTCTCTGACCAACTGGTCAATTGAGTAGGAATAAGACCCCAGTGAGGTAGATCCCCGCCCCCACCACCACCACCACAGTTGGTACTTATTTTCTAAAACAAGCATTAAAAAAAAAAAACCTAGAGAATTTCTTAGTCAATTTTTCAAGAATGATAGGAAACCAATTCATTTTTAAAACTGACAAACACTATCAAGTATTTATCCTGTCTCATATAATTGTACCCTAACGTAACCAAATAGTTGAAAAGGAAAACTTTTTCTTTCTCTTCTAAAGACAACTCCTCAATGAAGAACAAATGATGGAATTAAAGTATTACTGCTTTGTAACCATTAGGAAATTAATGGAACTACACAATGATCATAATGAGTAATGATGTCCCAGAAGGAGTTATGTATTCAGGCCTTCGCATGGAGGTACACAGTATTACCAATGAAATGTTTTATTTAAAAAAAAACAGAATCCTATTTAGCCTCTAGATTGAAGTACCAAATCACAGGAAATACAAGGGTTAGGGAGTAAATTAAATGGCACCATGGTATTTAGGGGTGATTTTACTGCTAAAAATAATACAATAACAAAATAATTTTAAAAGTCAAAATATTCATAACATAAATATATATATTGTTTTGAGGTATATACTGATACTAGGGACATAGAAAAACATCTTAAATAGGTTTATATTAATTCACTTGTATTCTCTCGGGGATTACAGCCCTGTGCTGCCTGTTGTCTAATGTACAAAAATTATGTATGAATTATATGTAAAGTTCCATACATTTTATCCAGTTTTCTAGTGTTTGCAGAAGAAAGGAATCCCACATCCTGTTAGTGTCTCAAGGCTGGGAGATGAACCACTCTCACCATTTTTAAAACTTGATCTTTAGTACTGTAAAATAATACTTGGGTGAATCAAAACCTAGGATGCCCTCCAGCTGTGTAAGCATCTTTTAAGGACAGATATATAATAAAACAAAATAAAAAAAAGATAAATGACTATTTACTATAAAGTTGTTGAGACAGTCGTCCAATGACATGATGGTTTCAGTAAGGAGGACCTAGGTGAGGTCTATCTCTGTGATCTTAGTATCAGCACTAATTATACTTCAAAAAACAAGACATATTCTATGCTACAGATAGCAAAATATTAACAACATAAATATACTTTTTCTAGGAAAAAATATTAATGCTGACACTGAGAGTACATCTTCAAAATAGCACTATAATCTGAGAATTTAACCCACAGCTCACTCCTAAAATATAAGGTGTAAGACAATGCGACATTCATTTATATATTAATCTTGTTTTGGTTCTATCTTATTTTCCTGCCTTTCTTTTCCTTTTGCCTTATTTATTTTCTAACTTTATCCTACAACACACTATTTCTATATTTGTAAACTTCAAAAGAGTTCTATGTGTAATTTTGAACTTTCATTTGTCATACCTTGAATATATGCAAGATTTCCTTTCACATTAAAAATCAAATCTCAGGGATTTCCCTGATGGTGCAGTGGCTTAAGGCTTCGGCGCTGGCGCTGTCAGCGCTGCGGCCTGGGTTCGATTCCCAGCCAGGGAGCTACCCACATACCAAAAAGCAAAAAAAAAAAAAAAAAAAAAAAAAAAAAATCAAATCTCAGTGTTCAACTCTCTCAGTATTAATTTGTGAAGGTTTAACAATTGTCCTGGGCCATTAGAGGGTTGCCTTTAATTGTTGATTACAATGAATCAAAGCCAATCACTACATTGAAAATTAATCTGAATTGAGCTTTAATAATGTTTTATGAACTTAGCTTTAAATGATTAGAACTTGATTGTACAATCTTGAGCTTATCTTGGGATAACTTGCAAATAATAGAAATAAATCTAACCTATGGAAAGGTGTGCGTATTTTATATGCATTAGCTCATTAATTACTGAATATTCAATAAATAATTGGATGAATGAGAAAAATATGGTATGGAGATTATAAATTATTAATATATTAATAATTAAACATTCTAATCATAGTTGTTGTAAAACTGCCAACAGTGATTTTGAGTCAAGAGACTAGGACTGCCCTCTATATCTCTATGACCTCAGGCCTATTTGTTATTCGAAAGACATGAATTCCTCATATGTACTATGCGGAGCTCACAAAGTTACTATCAAGAACAAATCAGATAAGGGAAAATAACATTTTAAATTATAGAGAAGTAAATATTCATCAAGAAATCTACACTGTGTTTTCATTTAATCATCACAACAATCCTATGAGGTTGATTATCATTCCTATTTTCTTAAAAAAAATCCTTGTCACATACAGCTTATGTAATTTGCCCAAAGGGGCACATAGCTATTAAGAGAAAGAAGAAGAACTTGGTATCAGTTAGACCGATTGCAGAGCCAAAGTTCTTAGTCAAAATGCTAAATTTCTAAGTAGGCGCCAGCTCCATGCCTTCAGATTCTGTAAAACTTGTCTATATAACTTATTAACTTTTTATTAACTAGCTATTTTAAAATTTTAAAATCTAAAATTCCAACAATAGAAACTTTTCTTTAGGTTTCCTAGAGATATAAAGCATCAAATCTAATCAAAGCGCTCCATAAAATGAAACTCACATAATGAGAGAATTAATTTAATAAACATATTAGCCTAGTGACTTGACAATTACCTGTCTCCTATATAATAACTAGTTATGCTCTTTAGTATTTTATAGATATAGATATAGATATAGATATAGATATAATTTGAATCTTAAATAAATCCATAAGTGGTTCAATTAGTGGGTTTATTATAATTTAGTAATTCACTTCATATCAAAAACTGAAACCTGAGGAGTTAATGTTAGGCATTAAATAAATAAAACCTGATAGGTCTGTATTCCTTCAAATTCAGAAAATGCTATCACAGTCCACTGATTTGGATTGTTTACTTGAGCATTCCAAGTCTCCATTGCACTGTGAAATCTGGAGAACAACACTGCCATCCAGGGGAAAGAGGATTGAAAGTGCAGAGCCGGAATAACTGGAAAACCTAATGCGGACTTTCTCAGGTGGAATCAAAACACTCAGTTTTGTTTCAGTCTGTTCTGAAGTGAATTACTAATAATAATTTTAGTACTAAAGATTGTAAATGACATGCTCAAAAAAATAAAAGGCAAAATTGCCAATAACTTCTCTTTTACTGACTCACTCAAGGAAGAGAAAGTTTTAATACTACAATCACCTTGTTAGTATCAGCTCATAACTTTCCCTTTCTAAAACAATTGCTTTATTGAGCTATGAATGACATACAAAAGGCTGTTCATAATTAGTATATACAATTTGATGACTTTAGAGATAAGTATACATCAAGCAACCATCACTACAATCTATTTCATTAGCACATCCATCACCTCCGAAAGCTTCCTCCTATGCTTCCTCCATTATTTTTTTTAATGATAAAAATATAAGATCTACTCTCTTGGCAAATTTTTAAGTGTACAAGAAAGTGTTGTTAACTACGGGCACTCTGCTGTACAGCATATCTCTAGGACTTATTCATCTTTTATAACTGAAACTTTATGCCTTTGGCTAATACCTCCCAAGTATCCCCTCCTTCCAGCCCCTTGTAACCACAATTCCACTCTTTGATTCTATGAGAGTATTAATAGATTCCTAATATAAGTACTATAATGTGGTATTTGTCCTTCTGTGTCTGCTTATTTTACTTTGCATAAAGTCCTCCAGAATCATCCATGTTGTCACAAATGGCAAGATTTCCTTTTTTTCTTTAAAGCTGAGTAATATACTCCACTGTTTGTATACACATTTTCTTTTTTTTTTTTTTTTTTTTTTTTTTTTTTTTTTTTTTTTTTTTTTTTTTTTTTTTTTTTTTTTTTTTTTTTTTTTTTTTTTGCTTTTTGGTATGTGGGTAGCTCCCTGGCTGGGAATCGAACCCAGGCCGTATACACATTTTCTTTATCCAATCATCTATATCACTGGACATTTAGGTTGCTTCCATGTCTTGGATATTGTGAATAAGGCTTCAGTGAATGTTAGCAGTGGTGATATTTCTTAAAGATCTTGATTTTAATTCTTTTGGATATATATCCAATATTGGAATTACTGGATCATATAGTTTTATTTTCTATTTTTTTAGGAACCTTCATATGTTTTTTCCACAGTGGCTGCATCAAACTTGCATTTGAACAATGTACAAAGATTTCATTTTCTCTACATAATCACCAATACTTACCTTTTATTATTATTATTATTGCCACTCTAATACATGTGAGTTAATATCTCAATGTGGTTTGATTTGTATTTTATAGATGATTACTTATCTTGAAAAATTTTTCATATACCTATTAGCTATCTGTATGTCTTCTTTAGAAAAATGTCTATTCAGATCCTTCACCTATTTTTCAAATTGGGTTATTTGATTTTTTGCCATTTGGTTGTATGGGTTCCTTATATTTATCAAAATATTAACCCTTTATCAGATATATAATTTGTAAGTATTTTCTTCCATTGTGTGGTTTGCCTTTTCATTTTTTGGTTTCCTTTGATGTGCCAAAGCTTTTTCATTTGATGTAATATCATTTATTTATTTTTGCCTTTGTTTCCTGAGCTTTCAGTGTCATATCCAAGTAATCATTGCCAAAACTAATGCTAAGATGCTTTTTCTCTGTTATCTTTCTAGGAGTTTTATGCATTTTCAGTGGACTTTTGTGTACAACGTAATATAAGAAACCAATTTCATTCTTTTGCATGTAGATATCTAGTTTTCACAGCACCACATAATGAAGAGACAATCTTTTCCTCAGTGTGTATTCTTGGCATCCTTCTGGAAAATCCGTTGACCTTTTATGTATCAGTTTACTTCTGAACTATTTATTCTATCCCATTGGTATATATGTCTGTTTTTATGCCATTGTGATTCCTGCAGCTTTGTAATGTATTTTGAAATTAGCAAGTGTGATGCCTCCAGCTTTATTATTCTTGCTCAAAATTGTTCTGGTTATGCAGATATTTTATGGCTTCAAATGTATTACAGCATTGTACTTTCGTATTTCTGTTGAAAACGCCATTGGGATTTTGATAGGGCATGCGTTAAGTCTATACATCACTTTAGATAGTACAGATATTTTAATGATGTTAATTTTTCTAATCCATAAACACAGAATGCCTTTCCTCTTATTTGTGTCTGCTTTAACTTCTTTGATCAGTGTTTTTTTTTTTTATATATATATAGCTTTCAGTGTACACATTTTTGCCTTTTTGGTTACATTTATTTCTAAGTATTTTATTCTCTCTGATACTAATATAAATGGGATTGTTTTCTTAATTTCCTTTTTGGGTAGGTCATTGTAAGTGTATAGAAACACAATTGATTTGTTTGTTGATTTTTTATCCTGCAACTTCACTGAATATGTGTATTATTTCAAATACTTTTTGTTTGTTTGTTTGTTTTGGTAAAGTCTTTAAATTTTTCTACATATAATATCATGTCACTTGAAAACAAAGATAAATTTACTTCTTCTTTTCCAATTTTGATGCCTTTTATTTCATTTTGTGCTCAATTGTTCTGGCCAAGACTACCAGTACTATGTTGAATAGAAGTGATGGGAGGGGGCATTCTTGTCTTATTCCTGACATTAGAGGAAAAGCTTTCAACCTTTCTCTGATGTTAGCTGTGGGACTGTCATACATGGCCTTTATTATGTTGAGATACAGTCCTCTATACCCAATTTGTTTAGAGTTGTTTTCATGAAAAAATGTTGAATTCCTCATTTTGTTCATGTATTGTTTCTCTGATTCCATTTGGTTTTATATCTCTGTTCTTTTTTAGCTCATGAACTTCTTTAAGGTGATTATTTTGAAATATTTGTCAGGCAGTCCATAGATCTTTTTATCTTTAGGATCAGTTACTGGAGCTTTCTTTTGTTCCTTTGGTGGTGTCATGTTTTCCTGACTTACCGATCCTAGTAGCCTTGCATTATTGACTGCACATTTGAAGAGGCAGCCACCTCCAGTAGACTTTATAGACTGGCTTCAGCAGGGAAAATCATTACTAGTCAGCCTGGCCAGAGATCCTTGGTAGGCCAATTGGCTGAGTCCACAGGCAGCATGGCTGGTGGGATCTGTGAGCAGGGATCTGTCAGGTGACAAGGCCCAGAGATGAGCAGGCAAGATGCTGGGATCTGCAGGCAAGCAGGGCTGGTGCCAGTAGGGTCTATACCTATATCTTTCTAACAGCTACAATACAATTAGAACATATGTGGGGAAAATGCGTTCCAGGGGAAAAAAATATGATCAAAGTGATATAAATTGAAAAGGCAAATGATAAAATTCAGCAAGCATTTCTACCTATAAAAAACAAAAACTGCTAGAAAAAAAAATACCTGAATTTTATTATTTACCAAAACAAATGCCAAATATTATTTCAAATTGTGACGTGTTAAAGCCGTTCCCATTAACACCAGGAACAAGCTAGGGATATTCATTACCACTGTTACAACATACCCTGTTTTTATAAGTTCTAGCAAATATTTCACTAAAATACAATAATTGGTATAAACACTAAAAATAGATATAATTCTCTTTCTGATGGTATACCTAGAAAATTCTCCTCTCTCAAAAAATAAAAAAGCACTTGGATAAGTTATTGCATTACAAATATACTCAAAATAAAATTTCAGAGCTTATATAGGAGGTCAGACAATTAATTTCACGAACT
The DNA here is from genome assembly GCA_004026885.1 of Lyroderma lyra. Taxonomy (NCBI): domain Eukaryota; kingdom Metazoa; phylum Chordata; class Mammalia; order Chiroptera; family Megadermatidae; genus Lyroderma; species Lyroderma lyra. The sequence goes on from PVJL010000944.1 coordinate 83,379, forward strand.
CATCCTAGAAGGGGTGCTGCATACCTTGTTGCTGAATATCACTACGGTCACCTTCGAAGTACTCCCCTTGGGATGCACTGATGCCAGTGTCTAGTCCACCCTTTAAAGCAGTTTTAGAACTCCTTTTCTGGAATAGCCATCAGAGCTGTCAGCATACACAAAATCTGACAATTAAGCTCGTGAACTTGTCACCATGCGCTAACGTTGGCAGCACTGGCTGCCATTTCTACTGGCATTACCACCTAACTCAGGCAGAAATGAGAGGGCATATTACCATTCACAATTGCAACAAAAACCATGAGAATGTATATTAAATTTTGTTTTAAAAATTTAAACTAGAACATGGTACAAAATTTAAAAGATACAAAAGTGTACCTGGTAGAAAGACTACTCATATTTCACAGCCACTGATTTCCCCTCCAGGGAACAAAAATGCTACACAATCAAGTAAATGTGATGTGTGTATGCACATATCCTTCCTCCAACTATACCTAAATGATAGCACACTATAGTGTAATGCCATGTAATTTATTCATTAACAAATATATTAAGAAGAGCCTTCCATTCCAGTAAATAAAGAGTTGATTATTCTTTTTAATGGATCCATTAATTTATTCAGTTATGTGGACAGGTGGCCTCCAATCTTTTGTTATTACTAACACTTATGTAATAAGTATCCAAGTATATGTCATTAATTTGTATGACTGTAACTAGCATGTTTTTCTTTGAGTAGAATTGCTAGTTCAATGGTGGGTGCGTTATTTAAAAGCATTACTGAGGTATAATAACACATTATAAACTGCACATAATTAAAGTGCATATGTTTTGAGATACACACACACACACACACACACACACACACACATACACTCCAAAACCTGTTACCATGATGAAAATCAAGATAATAAACTTACCAATCACCAGCACCTAATATGATGAGACTTTTAAATTTAACTAATCTAATAGGTATGTAATGAAAATTATATTGTGATTTTAATTTGCATTTCCCTGATGATGTTGGACATACGAGCGAGGGTTGTCTGGAAAAACATTCAACCGTTGTCAACATAACGAGAACAGTTTGCAGCTGGATATACTCCAGACAGCCCTCATATATTCATGTTTATTTGATATCCACATATCCTTTAGATGAAGTACCTGTTCAGGTCTTTTGCCCATGTTTTTATTGAGTTGTTTATTTACTTAATGAGTTTGAAGAGTTCTTTATATGTTCTAGATAAAAGTCCTTTATAAAATATGTTATTAGCAAAATTTTTTTCTCTATGTGTGGCTTTTCCTTCTAAGAGTGTATTTTGGTAAAGTATTTTGGTAAAGGTATTACTCTTGAGTCAGTCCAATTTATCAATGCTTTTTTATAAGAGAGTGGTTTGATGTGTTGCTCTCCTGATGAATACAAATACATTATTATCACCAAAAAAAATGTGCATAGCTTAAAGAGAGTGGGTTAGTAGAATCACCTTTGTAAAGAAGCAAAATAGAGATGGATTGACACGGAGGCTCTGGACAGTGCCATTTCTTGGACAGAGGCTCAGGAGTAGGCCTGTCTTAAATGTTCTTTCATCAGTCTGAAACTAATTTTATTTGTGAATTTATGTTTTGTAGGCACAGTAGGACAATGAAACGTATGTCAAGGGCTTAGTCTCAAGTCATGTGTGGTCCTGCCTCCCACATCCTCCCAGTTGCTTCTCTGACTTCCCATTTCCCTATCTCTGCCCAGCAATCACTTCCATCTTGCTCCAACACAGGCAATCCTCCCTATGTCCTGGGCAAGGGTCCCAAGCACTTGTGAGAATGTGAACTCGTCCTATGGGTATTACTGAGATTGACGGAGCACCAGATTAAATACCGAATACAAAACATATGACAGGTCAAGAGACACTATGGAAGAAAAGAAGAAACTTTTTCCTACTGTTTGAATGAGGGGTTGTTCCGCATTTTCATTTTGCACTGGGCCCCGCAGATTATGTAACCAGCCCTGGAGTCCTATAGCAGTGATTAATTCCAGCTGGGCAACTCTGGGCAAGACACTTGGCTCCTCAAAAATCAGTTTCCAGGTCTGTAAAATAAGAAAAATTCCTATCTCATTGGATTTCTGTGAATATGAGAGAATTCATGCAAAGCGTTTATCCCAACACTTGACTCATTTTAACCCTCAGTACTGCAGGTGTTAATTATTAATGAATATATTATAAACTCACTCCCTCGTATTTCTGCCTGCAGGCTTCATATGTTATCTTAAACTTTTTAAAAATGTCTAGGAAAATATGTCCATGCTTGAGTTACCATGTGAGGCTGGAACCAAAAGCTGTATCTAATAAGGGGTGCTTGTTAGGAGCGCTGGAATCTTCACAGACGCTAGATAATTCGGAGCAAAAACTGGTGATTCTAGTGATGCTTTCACAAGAGCTCTTTCACCTCCATTAGTACATAAAAACCAATGTCCTTACAAAGCGAGCCCAGTCTACAAATGAATATAAAATCAGCATCTTGAAAAACTTCTATTCCTGGCCACAAACACCACAAGAGGGATCACTCGGCCCCCACCCCTCCCGCGCCTGGTTTCCATAAGAACGCGCAATTCCGGGGCCGCGCACTCTGCTCCGGAAATTGTTTCACCCACAATTCCGTTCTTCCCTTCAAAGAGTTCGCGTCCCTGTTATTCTTACACAGACTCAAGTAAAACGACAAAAGAATTTTGGGCTGAGGAGGCAACCGTTGACGGGAGTGGTGACGCAGCCGCAGTGTGGCCGACGCAGCTCGCCTTCCGGCGCAGCAGCGGGTCTTCTTCCTAGAACTATCATGGCTCAACCGGGCACTCTGAACCTCAATAACGAGGTGAGTACCGGGTTCTGAGAACCGGTAGGACTAACCTTAAGAGCCCTCAGTAGAGCTCTTTCGGGTCTATCTGAAGGGCCCGTGATCTGGCCCCGGGCGAGAGCAGAAACTGCTGCAGCAGGAGTGCTTGGTGGGCCTAGGCTGGTTTTCCGGTACATGGAGCGTGGCCGCCGTAATTCCCCTTCATTTCTAGGTGCCTGAAAACGGAGCCGTATCTCTGGTCTTCAAGCCCCATAAATTTTTATCTGTGGGACTTTGAGGAGTTCATTTAACCTCTGTATTAAATGTCCTCGTCTGTAAAAGGAAACTCATGCTGGTATAGTGTTTTCCTCACAAGGTTGTGAGAATTAAATTAACTAGAATACGTAAAATGTTAGCACAGTGTCTGACAAACTCTCAGTACTCATTACCTGCGTTTTGTTGACTGCTAAAAATTAAGGGATTGAGAGCTGTATATTCTAAGAAATTGCTAATCTTGAATGAGATCGTGTCATTCATGAGGGCTTAAGATCAGTCCCTCATTTCTTCTGGCTCCTCTCCTATTTTTTTGCTTCTGTTTACAGCAAGACTTAGAAGAGCTGTGTTTATACTTGCTGTTCCCAGTTCCCTTTTTTCGTTCTTGTATATCCAGTCTCATCAAACATTTGCCTTCCTCACCTTCACCCTAACGTGCTGATGTCACCAGGCTACTATTTTTGCCACCATCCCCTTTCCAGTTTCTCCTTCTGTTCAAGGGAGTCATAAATCATCTGAAGATTGAAAGTAAGCTGGGAAAGCAAGGATCAAAGGAGGACCTGAGAGCTACAACAAAGGAAGTTCTTTATGGTCTTTATTCGGTGAATATGTTGTCTGCTATAAGCGAATCACTCACTGTTCATGTTACAAGATTGTGTAAAACATGCTTTCCATTTTTAAACAATCTGTACTCTGGTAGGAAAAGGTAAGCAGCGCCCACCTGTGATACAGAATAATGCCCAGAAAAACAAGTAGTGCAGTAAAGTTTCCAAAGAAGGCAAAATGGAATGGGTGATATTCGTTCTTGGTGTTTAAGGATCTTATTATGCAGGAGTTGCAGTCAGTGATTCAGTGAAGGAAAAGAAGGCATTCCAGGCAGAGGGACCACTATAAGCAGGGATGGGATGGTAGTAGAAAACCCTTAGATGGTATAGGAACAGATAACTCTTCATTGATGATAATTTGTGGGATGAAGTAGGAAATAAAATGGAAATATATTGCTCCCTTACTGCCGGGCTAATAAGTCTGGATTTCACTTGGCAGTGGACTACAGGATTTATTGAAGAGAGAAACTCTAAAGACATTTAGTATCTATTCATAAGCATATGGTAAGTTTGTGCTAGTTCCAGAAAACATTTGATGGGATTTTTTCCATTAAATTACCTATGAGGTATAAAAGATTTTAACCAGAGTGATGTCCTTGGGAATAAAATACTAGTGAGCTTCTGTCCAGTTTTGAAATTATTCTGAGCATAGTAATGACAGTTATTTACCACTTCTCATTTAAGGCCTTTTCTTTTAACACTGCAAATATCCAGGCTTCTTCAAAATAGTTAAAATTTGACCTGAAGGAAGTCTTCACTCATTCACCTCAGTATAGCCTAGAGGTCTATTCTTTGTGCAACCAGAGTGCTTTCTACACTGAAAACACTTGATTACCTGTTTATTTTTGTATATATCTCTATCACTTACAACACATGTGCTCTATAAATATTTGCTGGATAAGTAAATGAACTAATAAAATTAGGAGATATACATATCTTACATGTTCTAATATGAAGGTGGGGAAAAAGAACAAAAAATTGTAGATGATGGAAGCTGTTACAATTTTTAATTGAGGCAAAAACTACAAAGGGGAAAACAAATACAGATTTGTCTACATAACAATGGAAAAACATCCCAAAGGGGAAAAGAAAAGACATCCAATTAGAAAAAGAGTACAGCAAATATGACAGATAAATGGTTAATAGTGCATGGAAGTTAAGAGAAACCGTCTCATTAAAAAATGGTAAAACAGTGAATTGAAAACCTCTCTAAGGAAGAAATATATCTTAAAAACAGTTCATATTCACTGTTACCTTTCAGATCTTTCCATCACCATCCCTATCCCAGTCCAAGTTGTGTCTCCCACCAGAAGTACTGTACTTGGCTCCCAGCTACTTACTCAATCTCTCCCTCCAGTTTCATCTCCATAATGCAGCTGGAGTGCTCTCTTCAAAACATAAATCTAATCATGTGACTCCCTTGCTTGAAACCTATTTAGTGGCTTTCTGTTCTTTTGTAAAGACCAGTCTAAACAAGGCCAATCTTTCTACCTTCTGTTATACCGCTCTCCCCACCAGCCACCACCTTAGTCTCTAATTCAGCTACACTGGCCTAGCATAGTGTTGTCCACATCCTTTTAATATGCTGTTCCTTTTACCTGAGACTCCTTTTCCTCTCATTGTCCATTTCATACTTCTACTTGTAACTTTTTCAGGGAAACCATTCTTGGTTTTCATTACCCCTTATATAAGTACTGATAGCACCATTTACTTCTTTTTAGTACTTGTAATGGTTATATAGTGTGTGTGCATGTGAATGTGAGAGAGATTTCTTATTCCTTCCACCTAAGTTGCTCACCATCATGTTCTCATTACCTATCTATTAAAGAAGTAACTTGAGACATCATTTTTGTGATCCTTAATAACTTAAATTAGCTCTTCTTAACTGAGATCAAGGAATGTATTTCAGGGGTCCTATTAATTGCCTGTAATTTGATGTTTTATGTCTGTCTCTGTGGCAAAAAGAGTCTTTAGGTTTGATCAGATTCCCAAACATTTATAAATCTCTGGTGTTATCTTTGGGATGTTGGTACTCATATATGTGATCTATTTTATTTGAATCCTTGTTTTGTAATTTTTAATTCTTTTATTTTATAAAGTTATATGGCCATCTAATTGACAGTGTATTTAATTACCCAAAATGTCTTTTGTGAAACTAAAAGCCTGCCTAGAGAGGCACCTATTATGCTAACTTTCAATGTCTTCTATCCTTAATAATCCTACTCTTCAAAAATTTCCAAGGGCAAACAAAGGCTGACACTTATAGAACACTTGCTGGCTCTAGGTCCTTAAAATATGTTTATTCTTCTGAAGTAATGTAAAATTTTACCTTTTTTAAGAAAAAAAACTATGACTTTTTACTTCATCTTACGATTATTTAATGCATGCTTTACCTTTACCAGTACTTTATGTGGCGAGAATAGTTAATTGACTTATTACAACAACTTCCCTACCTTCTAACATAGTGCCTTTTCTACAGGTAGTAAATACGTAAATACTCTTTGGACAGATGAAGGTACTAAAGCTCAACTTGAGTCACCTAATATTCAAATGAGGAGGAAAAATGTGGTAAATGTAGACTTTTTGCTCCCTTTCAGTAGAACTATGGAAAAGATGCACAGTTTAAAACCACAGTGCTGTTGTTTTTTAATGAGCAAATGAATTTGCAGAAGTAGAGAGGAGTTTGCTGGAGTCATCTGTTTCTTTAGGCAGCAGTGATATGTAAAATCAGGATTAGGGAATGAAAAATATGATCAGGTACATTAATTCCATAGGAGGGCCAATGGCTTTTATATAAAACTGACATTAAGTTATTCTTGATAACAGCAGATTACCAACAAACCCATTAGAGAGTTGCTTTCTATTTTCTATAATAGTAAAGATGGAAACTAAAGAGCCAGAGAGCAAAAATGATTTGCCTTCACATGTTGTAAAAGGTAGGAATGTCAAAAACTGTTTACTTTTGAAGTGCAAAACTCCTATTTCATAATTGAATGTGTACTACATTTTAATAATTTTTATTGAAATAGTAAATCAGGGTCCATCCATACTAAGGGAACCTTTTTTTGTTTGGTTATTAAACGATTCTGGAAAGGTTTGCTAGGTGGCAGCATATTCTCAATAATGGTTAAGTTGTAAGTAAACACCAAGCACTCTAGAACTTTTAGGTTGTTGCTTATCAGAAATAAAAAGAAGTATAATTTAACAATAATTTATCATCCAAATGGCCACATTAGAAGTCCTCCATATAAAAACATAATTAATTTTGTTAACTTTGAAATAATTCAAACACATAGAAAATGATCTAACAAATGTCCTTGTAATCTACTTCTTGCATTTAGCAGATGTCAGTATTTTTCCATATTATAATGCTGAATTCTACCTGCTGTATTTTTTATCTTGGAAGCAATTATCACATTTTTAGTGAGGGATTTTCTCATCCATATTTTTTATAATTTTAATAACATACAGCCCATGCTTATATCCAGTGTGTACTATTGCATTGTTTATTTTTTAACTTTGCATATGTGGTACTGTACTATATAAATACAGTATATACTATGAATATTCTCTCAAAGTTATCTTCATTACCAAACATTATTTTCAGGGTTTATCTATGATAATCCATGAAGATCTCCTGCATTGATTTAAAATACTACATTGTGTATACTTTATACAATATTTTATCTTTTCAACATTTTGTAAGAATGCTGCAATGAATAGTCTTGTGCATAGCCTTTTGCTCTTGCTGGGGATGTGATTCCAAAAAGTAAGATTTTGTAAAGTATGGCCAAAGTTTCCTCTAGGAGTATACCGATTTTCATCCCTACTAGCAATGTATGACAGTGCCTGTTACTTCACAGCCTCACCAACAGAATGTGTTGTCCCAGTTTTTTGTATTTGCCAATCTAATAGATGAGCAATAAATAACCACAAGTTTTAATGTATTTTAAGAAATACTTATATTTAAAAAAGACAAAGAATAAAAATACCAGTGTACTACTCAAATTCTTCTTAGCACTGCAAACTCCACTAGAACAATACCAGCTCTTGAAATAATTGTTTTCTGCTAACCATAGGTTTTTGTTTCAGGTTAATTCAAATGAATGGCAAAGTCAGTACATTAAAAAAGAGATAGCCCGTTAGGAGGCAATTCACCCATTCCCTCAATTCCATCAACCTCCATCCAAATTGCCAGTTACAAAAGTAGTCACAGTGATGTAAAGTACAGCTTAGGGAATATAGTCAATAATGTTATAATATAACTGTGCATGGTGTCACATGGGTACTAGACATCGGGTTGATCACTTCATAAGGTATATAAATGTCTAATCACTTTGATGTACACCTAAAACTGATATAGTATTGCATATCAAATGTAATTGGAAAATAAATTCTCTTTTAAGTGGGAATACCATAATTTAGACACACCTACTTTAAACTTTCAATAAAAATATTTAAGTGCAAAAAAAAGTCAATTCAAATAGCATTTACTTTGTGATCCGAAGTTTGCTCTCAGCTTTGTACACCAGAAACTTGCTATCATTATCATCCTAAAAGTATAGCTCATTCTCAGAAGCAAATTCACACTAACCACCACCTTATAAGTGACTATCTTAAGGAGAAAGGTAATTTATTAAGAAATATGTTTAAATAAACAGTAATGCTTACATTGTTGAACACATTTCTTTTTCCTGTTTACTGCTCTGGAATGTAGAACCACAAAATGGGTTTTAGTTGCATAATTCAATGTTGAGTTATGATACATCTTTCCCCATAATTGAGTTACTCCAGTACAGTTTGGATTTCTCAAGCCTCTGAATTGGGCAACCCTTCTTCGGAATTTTCTTGAGTTGGACACTGCCAGCTTTTGCTCTTTTTTGGTTCCCTTTCCTGTGTTTATGTTTTATGTAGTCTCTTTCCTGTGTTTATGTTTTATGTAGTCTCTTTCCTGTGTTTATGTTTTAATGTATTCCTACATGTGCATATGGTCTTTCCCTAAGTTAGGTATATTAGCTTTTTACTTTATTTATGATCATGTGTTTTTATTGTCTACCCAGTGAAGTGATCCATGTTACATTACTGTGTTCAGATTTTACCGGGGACATCTGTATGTCTAGGTTCTAGATGACACCTCACTTCAGCACATGTATATTGTGTATATTGTGTGTGCACACGCATCTTAGCTCTTTTTTGGTTTTTTGCTCTTAGAGATTATATTAAATGCATTCTTTTGCTGCTTGGAAGCACTCAGTTTAGGCCTATCAGTCTTGGTGATCATGACCTTCCCATTTGTCCTTCAATTTCTGTCTTCAAACTTTTTCCTTTCATTCTTCTTTCAGTTTATTTCTTCTCTGTCAGCAAATTTTCTTTCCATTATTCCGCCATTTTTCTCCTGGCTCACAGTACTTTTTTTTTCTTTCCCTCCCAAACAATATCATACTCTTACTACATTTCTAACATTGATAGTTCTCTTTGCTTTTGGATGGAAAATCCCCAAAATGTATTCCCTTTAAGCATTGCATTGGCCTTCTGATGATATTGGTTGTTATAGGCCTGTTTGTTGACTTCTAGGTTATCTGTCAAACAGCTTATTAATTCCTGGGTGACAAATGAATTGGCAGCCCTTTAGATCCTAAGAAAAAGGCTGTTGTTGGTAGCCATTCATCAGATTTCAAAATTAAATTTAAATACTTGGAGAAAGCTAAGTGCTTGGAGTGAAAGGTTGTAAGAAAAATAAAAGTATGATTCCATTTTTATATAAAGTGAATATGCTTATTTTTTTAATACACTAAACGAATTTTTCCTACTGCCTGTTCACAAATGCTGAGGAAGTTAATAACCTAGAAAAGCATTTTTTTTTTTTTTTTTTTTTTGCCATTGGCATAAAACTAAGTACATGAAGCATTTCCTTTGCTTTTAGAATTCCCTTATGCAGTAATGACAAACATAGTACTTCTTAAATTGGAATTTTAAAATTGGAGTCTAGCTTTCCCATGATTGGAATGTAACCGAGGACCAACCGTGCCTACTGCTTATTATTTAAGTTTGGTTAACAGTGGTTAGGAAATGGTATATAATCTCATGCACCTGCAGGGCACAACATTTAGAAACATTTGTTAATATATTCTAATGCATAATTTATCACTTGTTAATTTGTTTTATGAATGGCTTAACTTTAAAAAATGTATCATAAACCCTTATACTGCTTATGAAATGTTAGCAGTTCTTTTTTTTTTTTTTTTCACTTAAATCTAGTTTAAATGGCTTTTTATTTATGCAGGTATGATTTTTTTTTCTAAATAGATCTGATTTTGAAATAGTTTCTAGAGAGATTAACATATTTAGTGGAAAGAAACCTGATTATTCTGCATTTTGTTACTTTATTATGCATTTGAAACAGTGAGTGAACAAGTGCGTATTGCTATCCTTCTGGTCATTTATTTAACAAATATTTATTGAACACTTAACTGTATGCCATCCACTATGTTAGGTGTTAAGATGCAATGCTGAGTAAAACAAGATACTTGACCTTCATTGAATTTATAACTGACTGGGAGTAAGACACATTAAACATAATGAGATTAAAAGTAAAATATCGAACTTGAGATAACATTCATGGTAAGTTCTAGAAACACTCTTAAGTGCTTATAATTGGTCATTTTGACACTCTCAGGGAGGCCAAGAAAGACTTTACTGAGAAATAGCAATTGGGTCTAAATCAGAAGGATAAGATGTTAACAAGCTAACATGAGGAGAAAGATCATTCCTACCAGAAGCAACAGCAGATACAAAGACTTGGTGGTAGATTTGAGTGTGGTAAGGATGAAGGACTAAAAGAAGGCCATCTAGCATCTGAAGAGCAATTGGAAACCATTGGAGAGTTAAATAAAGGAGTGACATGAAGTCTGTGTGTTAAAATTCTCACTGAGTGATGGGTAACTGGAGAGGAGCAAGAGTAGATGTAGAGAAAGTCATTGCCAGTAACTCAACCAGGACATCTAGGAGGTCAAGAGAAAAAAAAAAAAGTGGTTCAATTTGAGAGATAACTAGGAGATAAAATTATTAGGACTTGGTAATAGATTTATTGTGAGGAATTTAGAAATTAACACTATCTACAATGAGCCCTAGGTTAATAACTGAAAGGATTATCCCATTCTAAAAATAGGAAACACCACAAAAGGGATCTAGTTGTGGGTGAAGAACATCGATTCAAATTCATAGAAGTGATTTTAAGCATACTCAGAAGGAACTGTTTAGTAGACAGTTGCACCTTTAGGTCTGGAGCTAAAAGGGAGATCTCAGCTGAAGGTAGAAAATTTTGAGTCATCTTTGTTTTGGTGGCAAATTGAAGCAGTATACACAAATAAGATCACTCAGAGGTAAAAGGGGTATCATGAAAAGAGAAGCTGTCCTAGGACTGCTCCTTGAAGTCTTAACATTTTATGACTGACGAGAGGTGGATGAGTCTTCACAGAAGACCAAAATGGAGTGGATAGAGAGGAAGAAGGAAAACTGGGAGAATTCTGTCATGGAAACCAAGAGAAAAGTGTTTCAATGGTGTCAGATGCTACAAGATTTCAAGTAAATGAAATCTGAAAAATTACTGTCAAATTCAGGGACTTTTAGAAATCATTGGTGTCCTGAACACCACAGACTGTATGTAATTCCACAAACTACACTTGTGTGGCTTGCAGAAATGGAGATAGTGAGTTAGGACATCTTTAAAAGGTTGGCTCTGAGGCATTTGAAGAGAGAGGGTACTCCTAGTGAACTTTGTAGGGAGGATGTTTTGTCTTATCTAATGAAAATAACTCAAGCATGATAAAAAATCAATGGGAAACGTCCATTTAAGGGGTTGACAATGCTAGAGTAAAGGATAGTCTATAGCAAGGGTTCTAGGATGCCAGAAAGTGTGAGATCCAAAACAGTTAAAAGATTAACCTCACCTATGTGTAAAGTTATTTCTCATATTATAACTTTAATAGAAAAGGGTGGGTCATGCAAGTAAATTTGCATTCATGGTGGTAGAAAGATGATGGTACCCATCTGATGTTTATTTTCTCTGTGAAATTGAAAGAGAGATGAAGAGGAAGGTCAGATATTTTAGGAAAGGAGGCAGAGGTTTGAAATAGTCATTGTATAGTGACTTAACCATAACAAACAAAAAAACTATAAGATTGCTAGGAATTATAGGGGCCCATTTGAGGTTAGTTGTGATGAATTTATGGTAGAATGCCTCCAGTATTTCCTGGCTGTTGGGTTGCTGTGATAAAGAACTCAGAATATTGTTTTTACCCTAGAGGGATTGCTAAACAGAGGGATATGAGAGCTTAAGGTATTGATTGGCAAGTATTGATCATGTACCTAAACTGGATAAAAGGAGAAAAATGAAAAGAAAAGAACTGAACTGTTTGAGAGAAAGTATAGGGGTCAGTGAATTGCTGATCCCATTGAAGATAAAAACTATTGTGGTGATTGGAGTTAAATGAGCAAGCTGATAGAAGTTGTGATCTCAGTGAGTATTAGAATTGATTGTTTTAGAAATGGAATAGTCATGTGAATGACAGGGACGACAGTGTGACTATAGAAGTGGGTGAGTGAGAGGGCATTAGAGTAGGTCATTAGGGAAGAGGAAATCAGCAAGTGAGAATATAATATTTGATGGGTTATTCAGGTGGACATCTACATCACCCAAAATGATGGCAAAACTTACAGTGGAGAGAAATTTTAAGTTGGTTATCAAATACCTTCAATGGAATACAAGGGGATGAATGATACTAATGAATGATATTAATGACGTTGTTAACAACCAAATGCAAGAGCCTTAAAAAAGTGGTACTGATACTATTATTTTGGCAAGAAGAATTTGAGGGATTATGTGTGCCAGGCACTCTTGCTATAAATATTGAAAGCCCCTTTTCCTTTAGGAGCTCACAGACTATAGAAAAAAGACAGTCGTGAACTATTAGTGGTAATACAGTGACATGGATGCTGTTATCTATAAAGTATATGGGAAACACCAAGGATGGAAAGGTTATTTCTAACTGAAGAAATCTTTGAAGGTTTCATAATAAAGATTGTATCTGAACCACATTTTATGTCGTTCCTAAAGTGGAGAAAGGGAAGTGAAACGTTACATCAGGAATTCTAAGATGTATGGTTCTTAAAAGTGACAGACAAGGCATAAACTCAAAATGATGGCATCTCATTGTACCAAGTATTGTAATAGCATGTAATTCTTCATGATTAGAATATGTCCATCTCTTAGCTAATAGTGCTGTTTTTTTTTTTTTTTTTTTTTTGTTCATAGAGTTCAACATTGTTCTCTAATGGGACGATTTAAAGTGTGTATGTCAGAATGTTGGTTTATTCCTTTATTCCTTCATTGTTTATGGAAGAAGTTTGATTTCATCAAACTATGAATATAGTTAAACAAAAATTTGGTTAAACTGGTAGACTTAGTCATTCTATAATACGAAGACTCAAAGTATGTTTCTCCTTGAATTAATAGCCTTTCTGATTTTGGCTTTATTCCTCAAAGGTTGTGAAGATGAGAAAAGAAGTGAAGAGAATCCGAGTTTTGGTTATCCGAAAACTTGTCAGGAGTGTTGGCAGACTGAAGTCAAAAAAGTTAGTCATTTAAAGTGATGGTCCTATGACTAATAAAATGTCAAAAGTTGTTTTTATTCAGTTTTACAAAATTTGAGGGTGGGACCTGGTGGAATAATTAAATATAAATATTTTACTCATACAGCACTTTGTTTTATATTTAGAAGGGATCTGAATGAGATAAAATGTGCTGCGTCAGCATGTCCTTACATGGTTTGAACCCTATTTGCAAAGTTCTGGTGAATTCTGCTGTTTTTTTCAAAATTCTCTTTTTGACATTTTCAGAATGGAAGTCCTTTGGGGTTATGTGTGTGTTTCATGTTATTAGAAGTTATTTTAAGATGTTGATATACATTAACAAATTTAGTAATAGTTTGAATCAGTTATAAAGATTTTTTCTTTACTCCTTGAATTGCTAATTAATTTGAAATCTTCAGAACCTTGTGGAAGTGTTTATCAAAACCTTGTGTTCCATCTAATTTTTTGAAAAAATAATATTTTATACTTTCAGTGTCACAAGTATTAGAGGAAAAGTATGTTATTTTTAGTTTAATGCTTTCAACATGAATACTTAAGGTCTTCAAATGTGTTTTGTTCTGATTAATTTCTTGTGCTTTCTTTCATAAATATTTCTGAAAATGGGTCTTATCTGATTTAATCAAATATTGATATCTTTATGTATTCCTTTAATTCCAGAAAACACATTTTTATTTAACAAAATTATATCTTATCTTTTAATTGTAATTTATGGAACTTGTATTACATTAAATGCAATGAGGTAGTAAGCGCTTGATTAAAAAGTATTTGAAGGTAACCGTCTGTCAGTGGTAATAGTTATTAATATGCCAGGACAGTACTTACTTTTGCCAAAACCTTGGGATTGTTGATGGAATTGAGGTATGTGTTGGGTGGAGGCATGATAATGTAGGATGACAGTGTTGGTTATTTATAATAAAGAGTCATCATGCTTTTCTAAAAGAAATGAAGAGACTTTTTATTATAAATCTCTAATAAATGCTTTTCCTGACTACATATTGTAATATGTTGTTTGCAGAGGTACTGAAGATGCATTGTTAAAAAACCAAAGACGGGCACAACGATTGCTTGAAGAAATTCATGCCATGAAGGTAAGGTGTGGATGTGTACATATATATATGTTTCTATGTTGCATGTCTGTATTTTGTGTATATTTGGTGTTACTTATTTGAATATTATTGTAAGTTGACTAAGACTTATTTTATGGGTCTGTTTGTTGAAAAATGTAGCACACTTAGAAAATTGTAATATGTTTAAGCCTGCATTTTTCCATTTTTTTTTTTTTATTGAGTTCGGTGAAGTACTAGACTAATTTGAGTCAAAACTATGCCAAACTAAACTAATCTATGTTTAATAATGCCTCATGCCTAAGATTTTTATTTTTACTGTAACTTTAGGCCTAAAGTCTAAGTTAAATTCAAGAATTAAAATGTTCATGCTATTTGGTAATGTAGATGGGGATATTGGTGGCTGACATCATGCTTTGCCTGTTGCCAACTCAATAAATTTTTGTGTGGTGGTGTCAGCATTTTATTCATCTCTGTAGTAACTCGAAATAAAATTAGTGTTGGACCAAAATGATCTGTATTTTTGTTTCTTTTAGCCAGACTCTTCACTAGCATAATTTTTAGGTCTTCTTGCTGCTCTTACTTTGTGGAAACTTTCATTTACCAAATGACATACTATTAAATGTCTGGGAGACTGTTTTATTGCAGAACTTAAAAACAACATTTGGTACCAGCAATTATCTTAATTGCAGGGTCATTTTACATGTATGTTTGACTATTACATTTTGGTGTAACTTCCAAGTTTTGAGATAGATTTAAAAAAATGAAGGAATCCTCTGAAATATTTTAATTGAAGTAGATTATCAAAGCTTTTCACCATTTTTTCTTTTTGAAGGGATGGTAATGTGTTTTATAGGTCAAAGTTATCACAGTTAATCTGAATAGAAACACATGTAGGACATGATTCTTCTTTGATGTGAGGTAATTTTGTGTTTTTAATTGTTTTTGTGGGGTTATTTTTATTTGTTTACTTTCACAGGATTGCAAAATGCTTGAAAACTAGTTGATATTCCTTCTTTAACCCCCACCCCTTTTTTTTCTATTCATTCAGTCAAAACACTATGTTTGCATTCTAATTATCATTTGTGTCACTTTAGATTACACATCATTTAGACTTTTTCGAACAGCTTTTTTCCCCATGAAATTCTTAAGAGAAATATCTTCAGAGATTTTTGTTGGGAGGATAACACTAAGATAGGGAGTTATTGTATATTCCTTTGCCTCTTTCACTTTCTCTTAGCCAAGATCCTTATTAAATTATTGTATTCCTTACCTAAATTTTTCCCTGTAATTTCTTATGAATAGTCATTTTTGTAGTCCTAAATTATTCAGGGACTTTGAGCTATTGTATAATTGATTTTATTTTACCAGGAAAAGGATGCCTTATATGTAATAAAACGACATATCGTATATGAAGAGTTAGAAAACAAAAGATAGTCATTAACCTTTAGAATAATTCTCTTCTACGACTCTCAGTAATGAATTTAATCAGAAAAAAAGTTGTCCTGTTTGATCTGTATGTGAAACTTGTTTTCTGTTATTCTTAAAAACTCATCAACAATAGGAAATCAGGCTCAGTGATACAGTTCATAGGTTTAGAAGATTACTGTGTCATAACCATAGTTTTTTTGTTTTGTTTTGCTTTTCTGTTTTTTTCTTGTATAAGACCACTGTGGAATTGTTGCCCCATTGAAGACTCATAGCCTGTATAATTCTGGAAATCACAAAATTAATAGTGTATATATTTATTGAATTCATGGCAGTGGTTTGGGTCATCTGAATGAGATGCTCTGAATTCATCTTTTGTGCAGTGCTATTTAAAAGCTAGATGAAGTTTAAATATAAAAACCAGGAAAAAATAACACTATATGCTTTTTTTACATGTCAAATTTTATTCCTCATTTATGATTCTTTTACAAAATATATCTACTTTTCTAAACAAAGCAAATACATGGAGCATTTTTTTAAATGAAAGGTCATTTGTAACTTCTTTAAAAAAGTGTTTATCATGTACATGGGAGTATCAAAGAAATACAAAACAGAAAATTCACAGTCTCAGTTAAATTTGAAGAAAAACTTATACTGATTCATTTTCCAGATGAATTTTTCCTTGGCTTATATACCACTACATTTTTATAGTCTTGTTCATAACATACTGTCCTATACTTGTTCTGTATGATAATAGGGTATTTTGTTGCAAGATGACTTCCTCAAGAAGAGAACCTGAGATATTTTTAGAAATAGGAGTTTGTCTTTCCTGGCCAATTTAAAAAAAAAAAAAAAAAAGGAAAGAAAGAAAATCCCTGATCTTTATGATACTATAAAAATCATAGGTTATAATTTCATAGACTGTAGTGCATGAATACCAAATCTTTGCTGCCTTTTCTAATAGTATTGCTACTTTTAACTTTAATACTTGTATAAATTATGGCTTCTAAAACAATTCCTTTTTTTTGGGGAAATTGAAGTAGCTTATCAACTTTTTACAAATTCACAAGTTATTTAGCTAGAGAAGCAGATAGTAAAATTAAGGCATATAGTGAAATTAATTAAAATATATAAGAAATCCCTTCCTCAATAATAAAAGTGATATAACTGGCTTTTATTGAGTATTTACTATATGTTAGGCACAATATTGTGTGTTTTATAGTCACTATCTCATGAGGTAGATATTGCCCCGACCCGCAGGGCAGAACAACGCAGGGCGAGGAGGAACCTGTGGAGGATGAAAAGAGGGACAGGAGACACAAAGAGATGGAGGCAAGACAGGATTCTGATCAAGCCTCAAAATTTTATTTTTTAACAGTAGTATATATACAGTAGGAACAAAGGGGGGCAGGACTGCCTATGAGGTGAGGTAGTTGTCACTGTATAATTGGCTATAGTGCTGGACGGGGTGGTGCTGACATGTGGGCAGGGGGGAGTTGGGGCAGTACCTTAAGAAGTTGGCGCCCGCGAGCTAAAGTTTGATGCGCTTAACTAACAGCTTTTGTTTGGCGCCCGCGGCTGAGGTTCGGCACACCTAGCTAATCCAGAAAGTAAAACCCGAATAAGGAAGGCCGCGTTCTTTCTTAATGCAAGGTCTGCATTTTTCCATGGCTCCCGACAAGATATTGTTATTATTACTATCTTATAGAATTGGAAACCAAAGCTTAGGAAAGTTATGCTGCTTGTGCAAGGTCACATAGTTGTTAGGCTTCATAACTGATTATAAATCTAATGGTGTTTGCTGCTTTCCTGCACTGCTTCAGTAGGACCAAAACTTATGAATCTATACTCTACCCTCCTAGAAATTGGATAAGATAATACTATAGACATGATACTGGCCCTCTAAGGGAAAAAGGCCCAAAATGTGCAACATGGTTTCAAATTCTTTAATTCCTCACAGCCAAATAGATATACCCTGTTAATTCTCTCTGCTTTTTTTTTTACTTCCTTCTCTCCGAGGCCATTACCTTTTCCTATACAATGAGAGCTTGTATATTTTTCTGAGACTTTGCTCTGCCTACTATGCTTTACTTCTCTAATTTAAAACTCTCCTTTGGCTTCATTCTGCTCTTTATTTTTACATGCTCAAGTCTCTGTTATTAAAAGCATTCTTTAAGCTTGCATCAGTTGTTAGGATTGTGTTGTCTCACGCTCCATGGCTTTGAGGCAGGATAGGTAGCTCAGGGAACTGACCCTATCCAGGATACAACATAAGGCACCTCAGTAGTTACAGTTTCACAAGAAATTGTATTCAGCATGTGCAGCTAGAAAAAAATAAGAACCAGTTTTTTCCAGCAGGACCAGCATCCCTGACCAGAACCTGACCTTTAGCTAATTATAAAGTCATTTATAATACATTGTGGTTATTGCAACACCCATAATGCACCTGAATACATGGTAGTGCCAGAGGAAACAAATAAGAAGAAACAGTGGGAAACTGAGGTTCCCAACTATTGGGAGGAGACAGACGCGCCACATCAACATTATGTCTCCAAGTCCTGTTTCTGGGAGGAATAAAAACCCTGTTTTTAAGCTACTTTTCTCCATCCCCAGTTTATATTGGGGCCAGGCCATATTGCAGAAGAAGGTAAGCTGCTTCCACTGTAGGCCATCCAGTTTAAAATGTCTAGCGAGTTAACGGATGCAGCTAATACATTGTATCACATCCACGTTTGTCCCTTTACTAGTGATGCTGGTCCCATACACTTTGTTTAGATGTTATCTTCCAGATTTCTCCATTTTAAAGGCACCTTTTTCTGTGTGAAATTACTAAGTAATCTGTGAGGTGATAACTTTGAGACTGAATATCCTGTGCTCTTTCACCCAATGACTGATTTCTGTGACTGAATCAGTTAACACTTTTTTATTGTTTCTTTTTTTCTGCTGGGGTTTTTATTTCTCTGCTAAGATTTTAATTAATTGAGAGGAATTTCTTTTTACATCATTGAGGATAGTGCTAGTAGCCATTTTTTACCTGTGGAGAGGAAAAATGTTTTTATTTCTCAGTTCTTCATATGCTGCGTAATTTTGGGTTGTACCCTGGACATTCTGAAGATTAAGTAGTAGAGATTCTAGGTTTGGTCAGTTTTCTCCAGTGAGTGGTTGTTTCAGCACTTAATTTTTTGAGTTGGCTTTAATTTCAAGCTATGTTTCTTGGACAGCAGCTCTAGCCTCACTTCACATCTTTTGTCTTTTAGTAAGCCACTTTGATTCTTTTCTTTGTATGAATAGTTCAGGTGTAGGGGTTCCTGTATTCCTTCTGGGTTTCCTCTGCTCTCAGTAAGGTATACTGGCTTCACTCTTCCATCTGCTGCTGCTGCTCCAGAGCCATGCAGAATGCAGTTAGCCCTAGGCTACAATCTTAAGGTAAAGATAACTTACTTGTATAGCTTCCCATCTTTACTCTTCTTGAGTTTAGACTCCTCGTCAGAGTCTGTCTTCTGTTTATTCTCCTGTACCTTCAGATACGGCTTTTGGTAGCACGTCTAGGTTTTATGATTTTGTTGTATTTTCGTTTTTGTTGTTTGTTTTGTTTTGGGGGGCAATGAGGGACTCATTATATTATCTATTGAAGTCTTAGTCTGTCATACTCCAAAATGGAAGTAGCCAAAGTTGGAAGTAACTGTAAATAGTTAAGGAAGATCCTGAGCGCCTCAAAACACTAAATTTAGGCCTTAGGTGGAATAAGTAAAAGAGACTGAGAACGTGTAGCCAGTGAAGGGGGAAGTGAAGCAAAAGTGTATGTTATCTAAGAAACCAAGTTAAGAGACCGGTTCATAAATAAATAAGTAAATAAATGGAATGAACTAGGGAGTGATGGACTGGGTGGTATTCCTGTTTTAAACTTAGCAGTATTATTTCAAACTATAAACTTGTTCTTTTGATCATAATTATTGATGAATTTTTCAACTTGTAGTTCATCTGCCTACTTGGTAGAACTGTGCTGATAAAACCAAAATGATTTTTGTTCTTACTCATGGGATCTTAATCGTGCCTTCTCTCCTTTTTCTCCTTCCCCATCCTGTTTCTTATCTATAAAAATCAGTTTAAATCTTGAAAGTCTGAAGTTGTTTCCACAGTTACATTTTCTTCGTTTAGGTCTGAAACCGGAATCTGCAAACAGTAGTCCAACTATGGAAGAGGCATAATGTTTGTCTTTTCTTGTTTATGTTCTGTAGTCTTTGAGCATACCTACATTATGGTCTTTTATGACTATAGGCTCTGTAGTAATAAACAGTATGACCTGTAAGTCCCTTTTATAATTCTGTACCTTTTATTTAGATTATTTTCTCTAATGCATTATAGATATCAAGTAATAAACAATTTTTTGAAACCAGTAGGTAACTTTAAAGATCCCTAATAAAAACTTTCAACTTAAGATAGTATTTTTGCAAGAGGGAGATAAATAGCATACTTCTCCAGTAGAGTTTAGACATTGCAGGTACCAATGAGAATGATTCTGTCTCCGTGACTTTATTTTATTTTTTTTTTAATTTCTTCTTGTCTCATCACATTTTCTCTTATTTTTTTTTTTTTCCTCTCTTTGCTTTTGTTTCACTATAGTTACTGGTAATAGCATTTCTGGTAGGCACTATTGAATAGATAATATGTCATGGATAACTTGATAGACTGAGCAATATAAATTTTTATGGGTGCCTTACTAACATAAGATCAGAAAAATATTTGTTGTTGAGAGTATGTTGCTATGATTAGGAAGTCTTATTTACTGTTGGTAGGCATAAAAATTGGTAAAACTCTTTTTTTAGACAAACTTTTGGCAGCATGTTAAAATTACTAACAGCATATCTACTTTTAAAAATATATTCTATAAAAAAATAGTTATGAAATAACAAGGGTAGATGGGACTATTCATAAAAACATTATAATACTGAAAAGTTAAACACTGTCCTTATTGTAATTCTTTAAATTTTTTTGAAATCACTAAATTGTAGATCATAAAATTAAATGTAGAGAAAATAAAATAAGATGGGAATATGGTTCTATTTTAATGCATTATTTTTATTTCATGTAGGTATGTATGTATTTAATGTTTTTACATACAAACAGATGTATCACTCTTACAAAGGAAATAGATATTTGGATAGAGACTACAGAATTTTAAAGAAACATGGATTAGAAAACTTCCTTCTTAACATATTCATTGAACAGCAAAAATGTTATAGAAAGCACAAGTTTATTATATGTGCATTCTTGGCGGGGGGTGTGTATTTGTGTGTGTTGCCTTTTTATATTCTAAGAGTTTCAAAAATCTTAATATGTTGCTATTTAATTTTTTACAACAATTTGCAATAATATTAATCTGTAATGTATTTCTGAAGCATTATAATGCAATTGAATGTGAAAATGAGAGAAAACTTTGTATAGTGTAGCAATTAGTCACAAGTTTGTGCTTTGGGAATTTTGTTAATCTATAGGTAGTAAGAGAATAGCTGCTGATTGTTTGAAAATAGAATAAAGCTGTTTGTTTCAGTTCTTGACAGTTCAAAATTGTCAGTTATGTGACTATAATTATGAACTGGGTTCATTGCTTGCAATAACCTTCAGAGCAATTAGGACAGAATACTATTTTCCTTTGTAGGCTTTAGTTTCTTCATCCATAAAATGAAGGTGATTGAATAGATTATGTTTTTAAAAAGTCATTTCATGCTCCTATCTCCTGTTCATTTATCTCAGTTTGGAGTTTACTACCTTTGCTACCTTACTCTTTCAGTCATTAGCAAGAGTAGGTTTTTTAGTTTCATAACAAAGTAGTATTTTTGTTTTTGAAATAATCTAATTGGAATTTGTCTTTTAATTACAAAGCAGTGGTTGACATGTTTTTACATTCATTATAATGATACTTACACCACTCAAATGCTTCATTTACTAAATCAGCACTTTATTTTATATCTTTGGCAGGGTAAGGACCTTTCTAGATGTTTACCCATTAAACATCTAACCTTTTATTATGATGATGAATTTTTTTTTAGCTATAATAATCTTTCTTGCCTTAATAAAGAGATACATGTATTTTATATTTTGGATTTTAAAAAATGACATGTAGTGAAACATTCTAAAAATTTTTATGGGTCTGTTTTGCTTCACAAAGTAACCTTGGACTGATAGGTGGAAAAGTTACTTCTTTTCCCATTCAGGGCCAATCCCTCTTAATGTGCTGTGCCCTTTTCTTTTTTCTCCTTTATTTTGTCTGCCTTGTTTCACTTCTAACTTGAAACTCTTCTCCTATCTGGATGACCCTCATTTAATAAACTTGTTTAGGTTTTGCCTTAATACCCTTCATCATCCTTTACCTCCCCGTTTCTTCCTTTCCCCTTCGTATTAGAATAGCATCTTTACCTCTGATAGGATAGCCACTGATTTCGACCGCCTCACTTCCATTCCCTGAGCAACCTGTTCAGTTTATCTCCCTGCTTGCTCATCAGTTTCTTTGACTAAGATTGACCCTGACCCTTATATGCTGTTGTACCCGCTAAATTCTTTCTTTATCTTCTCACTTTCCACTCTCTAATATAGCTACTTGCAAGTTTAACTACTATCACTATTGCAGATACTTTATAATCTTTCTCTAATGCATATCTTTCCTTGTAAAATCTTCACTCTTATATTCAGGTCTACTTAGGGGCTTTCAGATGCACCTGAAACTCTACATTTTACATGATTCATTGACCTAAATTAAAAAGGGTTATTAAGATTATGGGGTTTCCCTTTAAAACAAGAAAGAAAAAAAAGAAAAACAAAAGATGGGAGTTTCTTACGAATCCAAAGGGCAAGCACAGCATTTTAAACCTCACCAGGGATTAAAATCAGGATCTGGAGAGCTCTCGGAAACTCATGTAATTCTGTTTATGTGTTTCTTTCCTTCCCCTTTTTGCTCCAGTTTCTGCTTCATCTCCGCTTTTCCTCATCTTCCCTTCCTGCCTACGCTGCCGGTCCCTCTCACTCCTCCTCTTCTCTCTGACTCTCTAGACAGACAGTCCTTAGATATGTCCAGGGCCCTCTTAGATAGTGTCACCCTCAG
Source organism: Lyroderma lyra (assembly GCA_004026885.1). Classification (NCBI taxonomy): domain Eukaryota; kingdom Metazoa; phylum Chordata; class Mammalia; order Chiroptera; family Megadermatidae; genus Lyroderma; species Lyroderma lyra. The sequence continues at coordinate 106,316 of PVJL010000944.1, forward strand.
CTCCAGAATCCTCATGCCTCTGTTCTGGGACATGAGTGTTCTCGAGCTCTAGTTCTCTGCCCATCCAGGATTAGATGTCCATCACTGTTCTAGTCAGCTGTGGCATTGGGGTAAGAGGGTACAGGGTGATGTATTGAAGGTAGGGAAACGAAGATGGATGAGCAAATATCCCAAAAGGTGTCAGTATCTGAATATATATCCTAACATTTTGTACTTCACCACCCACACTCTAATCAGATACTCTTCCTGATTTTGGTTTTGATACTATCATTCATCTAGTTTCCTCAGCCAGAAATCCAGGAATCCTTTTGAATTCCCTTCTCCATTAACTCCTTTCTATTCCCAATGCTTGTTCTTAACCAAGATCTATTATTTTTTATCTCCTAAATATGTAACCACTTCTCAGTTCAGGTTCTTTTATTTCTCACTTGAACTTTCTGCCTCAGGTCTCACCCCACTTCAACTCACACTCTGTACTATAACTAGTGACCTTCCTAAAATGCAGATGTGATCAGCATTCTCTCCTGCATGATGTCTTTCATGTAAGAGCAGTTGTGACAAATAAAAGTGTCCATCCTGTTTTTAAACCTGCTTTCTTCTATTTGAAAATGAGGGAAAAGTTAGAGATCCTTGTTGGCAAAAGTGGTGAAAATGCTATTACCATTTACTGAGTCATTATACATAGCTAATTTTAAAGTAAAAAACAGATTTTGGAATTGCTTCAGTTCAGATTAGCCTACTTCAGAGGGTGCTGAGTGGGTAAACAGGATTTAGGGGTAGGAAGTAAGAAAGGAGTATCACAAGAGCTTTTTGTCAAAAGTGTTTTTTATTTCTTTTTGTTTTATATTTACTTAGTTTTTTTTTAAGTTTTAAAATTCTGCAAATTTGAACTTACAACCTTGGCAGAATCTTTCTACTAATTGTGAAAGTATCCACAACCCTTTGCAACTGTTAATTCAAAAAATTTGGACAATTAATACTACTATTATAATGTCAGTACAAAATAATGTGGTAATTAAAACACACAATGGGAGACATAGAGTCCTAGAGTAAAGCATCCATAAGAACAATAAATAACTGGTTTTAAAAATGGGATTTTCTTTTTTATTCAACTGAACTGTCACCTGAAATTTGAATTAAATGGAAACACGTTATTTTCAAACATTTACATTGATTAACATGAACAGACATATATGGTTAGATTTCTATTGTAATGGATATCATGTATTCCTTCTATTTTTTTTTTCCTACTTTTTTTACTTATGTTACAATAAGTAAAGTTAGTATTTTTCTACTCAGAATAATAATATTTTAAGACAACAAGAGAAACTTGGTAGTATCCTATTTCTTTCTTGACTATGAAGAATTTTATTCTGTTTTATCTACCTGTCACTAAATTATATAAACAATGTAGTCTTCTAAGAAATAAAAATAATCCCAAGAGCACTGATTGCTTCAATTAAAAATGCTTCTTTAGCAATTTACAATGAAAATGTATAGTTCACTTATATTCTTCCCTTCTTCAAAGTTAATAATATAGCAATTTTATATATGAATGAGGTAAGGAGAGAAACCTTCACTTTTTAAATTTTTGATTTCTAGTGAAACTCAGTACATTAAAATAGAACTTGAGGATTTTGATTATATTAATAGTTAATATATTCTTCTATTCTCCACAGTCTAAGATAGCATCCCAGTTTATTAATGATCGTATATCTTAAGATCCATAAAATTTTCCACCAGAGAAGAAAAACAAAAAGTATAAATGAAAAAAGGACTGGGGATTTTCAGAACTACCTTTATAAATTTCATATCTGTGTCTCACAGCTGTGTTTGTGTCGACACGTGGCGATATCTTGCTGAGTAGCGTTCATTATTATTGTGTATTTTTGTGTGCTGTAGTGAGAATGTTGGAGCTTGAATTAGAGCAGTGAACAAACTTCTAATTTCTTATTAAGCCTGGCAAGAGTGGAAGTAAAATTAGGGACATATTAGTCCAAGTTTTTGGGGATCATGCTATGAAGACAATGGCAGTGTACGAATGGATTAAACGTTTTTCTGAGAGGAAAGTGCCACTGATAAAAAGAGGTCAGGGCAGTCATTAACGAGGAGAACTGACGAAAATACTGCAAAAATTCCTTGAATTATGTGTCAAAATTGTCAGCTGACTGTGAGAAGCATCGCAGAACAAGTAAACATTGATAGAGAAACAGTTAGGAAAATCTTCACTGAAAATCTTGGCATGAGAAAGGTGTGTGCAAAAACAGTCCCAAAGGAGCTCACCAATGAACAAAAGCAAAGGAAAGTCAAAGTTTTCTAAGACATTTTGGAGAGGCAAGACTATGTTTTGGGCTTTCTTATCACTGGTGATGAAACATGGATGTACCAGTAGGACCCTGAAACCAAGTGTCAAAGTGCACAATGGAAGTCAGCCCAGTTCTCCACGACCAAAAAAGTTGCGTCAGTCCAAATCGAGTCACAACAACACTGCTATCCTTTTTTTGATATCAGAGGGATTGTTCATTATGAGTTTGTACCAAATAGACAGTCAAACAAGTTTACTGTTTGGAAGTGCTGAAAAGACTGTGTGAAAAAGTTAGATGAAAATGACCTGAACTTTTTGCCAACAACTCATGGCTCTTGCATCACAATGCACCAGCTCACACAGCACTGTCTGTGAGGGAGTTTTAGCCAGTACACAAATAACTGTACTGGAACACCCTCCCTACTCACCTGATCTGGCCCCCAGTGACATTTTTCTTTATCCAAAGACAAAGGAAATACTGAAAGGAAGACATTTTGATGACATTCAGGACATCAAGGGTAATAATGTGACAGCTCAGGTGGCCATTCCAGGAAAAGAATTCCACAGTTGCTTTGAAGGGTGGACTAGGGGCTGGCATCAGTGCATAGCTTCCCAAGGGGAGTGTTACAGAGGTGACCGTAGTGATACTCAGCAATGAGGTATGTAGCACTTTTTCTAGGATGGGTTTGCGAAATTAATTGTTGAATTTTGTAATTAAGAAACAAGGATGGATTTTATTGTGCCCTTGAAAAAATATTGCTGGAAACTTGAAGTTCTATAGAAATGAAGGAATTAGAATTTAAAATAACAATTAGTTTGGTAGCCTTGATATTTTGAAAGATTGTCCTTTATTCTTTCAAAGACCATTCTCTTTTAATACATTTCTAAATATCCTTTAGCACCTCCTTATATTTTAGTCATAATTCCGATATTATAGGGAAAAAGACTACTTTAGTTAGCTAATATAATTTTCCTGAGCCATTTTGATGAATTTCCTACACGGTTCACTGAAGGAGAAAAAATGTTCTGTGGGCTTCTATAATTGGTTATTAAGATTGAGGTCTGTTTCTGGTTTTTTTTTTTTTTCCCTTTAACTCTCTTTGGGCAAGGAAAATTAAACTTGCAAATGTATGTAGATAAAAAGTTTTAGGAGTAAAAAAGTGAATATAATTTATTCATATAAAGCTGTAATTTTATCATCTTTTTATTTGACATACTGAATAAAAAATAACTATATACCTCTAACTTCCTCTAAGTTTTATTCTTAACATGTTTTTGAGAAGGTAAAACTTACCTAGTTTTAAGTATTTTATTTACTCCTTATAAATTTTCACAAAATTAGGCCCTTTTAAGCAAATATTTGGATTCCATTTTAAAGTAATAAACTTTTCTCCCCAACGCCAGCCATTTTATTAGAAGAGGATCTCTAAAATTAAAAAAAAAAAAAAAATTGTCTACTCTGACTTATTCCTTAGAATGCAGAAATACTGTAAGTAAAATCTTCAGGCTGATGTAATTGCTGCATCTCATTTTCTCTGCTTGCCTCCATGAGCATTCATAAGTGAGCCATTTTCATGTGCCAGGAACAGTTTAGATGTTTTTATTTGGCATAAAAAAATGTGATCATATTTAATCACTTGAGTTAAACAAGGTATTTTTTCCTGTTTTCTAAAAGGTATTTCTACTGTGAGAGATAGGATTATATAATGACAAGAAGGTTTTGCAGCTTCATTTGACTAAATTATTTGATAATGTTTATGCTTAGTTAATATCTACTTATAAATGTAATGCAATCTTTGGACTAAAGAATTTAATAAGTTGTTTTTAGCTTTTGCTGAAATTGTAACTATTTTCACATCAGTAATTATTTTTGTATCTTGATGAAGATAATTTATAGTTAAAAGATGTATTTCATTTTAATTTTTAAACTATGAAGATTCAACTTTAAACATGAAAGTCAACTTGGAACTAAAATGAGACAGTACTATTTGTAGACATTTAGTAATCTTTAAGTGGCTGCCAGCAAAAACCTGACACTAGTAAAATTTTCTAGTAGTAAACCTACTTTGTTTTATATATAACTTTTGTTCAAGAACCTAAATTAATTTCTTATTGTCTAACAGATGGGGACTCATTCCTTATGGATATTAAAAACTTTTTCATCAGGTGATTTCTATCATCCTGACCAATTTAATCTCTCATTCCCATTTCTGTCTACATACTTCAGTCAGTTTTATATCCCCTACACATACTTTATACATTGTTGTTTTTAACTTTCTATAGCTTTCTCTGATAACTGCATTTACCCCCATATCACATATACTAGTGGTTTTCAACCACTGGTCTGCGGACCTGGTCTGGTGCACCAAAAATTTTCTCCCGATCCATGAAATGATTTAAATCACACTGAGGTATAGTTTAAGTCACACCGAAGTACATTTACTCTTTTCTTATAGATACATCCTGAGACTATGACATATTTCATGGACTGGGAGGATATTTCTGGTGGACCAGACCCAGTCTGCGGACCAACGGTTGAAAAGCACAGACATACACTCTTTCAAATCCAGAGTGAATCATTGTCACAGCCTTCGCCAGTCTTTCTAAAACAGTGGTTTCATTGGAGGGAGCAGAGATACATACATGAAGATTCGTGCCTGGGGACATGTAATGGATAGGAGGTTTGTGCAGTTTGAAAAAGATTTTCCCATATTGTGGGTATCTTTGTATTATTCCTACCATTAATAATTACAGCAATAAACACACATTGCCCTGCATACTTCCTCTTCATATATAAATAATAGAAATTAGGAAACCAGTTTTTCATAGTCTACTGCATTACCTCTTCCTTTGTATTAAGATGTCAGGTCATGGGCATGTTATTTCAAAAATTAAATTCTCTTTTTGGTTATCTATTTTTATACATAGTGCTTGGTGTTCTGCACAATGAAAGGCATTCTAGTAACATGTTTCAAAATATTAATGTGCACATCTATTATAAATAGACTTTTAAAGAGGTTATATATAGCACAATACCATTAAATTTTTCCAATTAAAATTAAGATAAATCTCTATCAAAGTTGTTGGTGAATCTTTTCATTTCTTTTTCTGTCCACCATTTAATAATAATGCTTGAGACTTTGTTTTTCATTTTTCATTTCAGGTTAAAAAATTTGAATTTTAAATACAGTTCACCCTTGAACAACATGGGGATTTGGGGTGCAGACTCCCCCTCAGTGGAAAACCCATGTATAACTTTTGGCTCCCACCCAAAACTTAACTACAGCCATCCCTTGGAATTGGTTCCAGGAACTCCTCTGATAGCAAAATCTGTGTATGCTCAATTCGTTAATTTAAAATGGCGTAGAAAAATGCACAAAGTTGGCTTTCTGCCTTCACAGATTTCCAGCAATGGACTAATTTTGATCCACTGGATGCGAAACAGAGGGCTGACTGTATATTTATTGAAAAATATTTGCATATACGTGAACACGCACAGTTCAAACCCATATTGGCCAAAGGTCAATGGTTATAATTTTTTGAGGTAAAATTAGCAATGTGTCGATGATGTATTAGGTAATGGTGAAGAGTACCAAGGACAGAATTCTGGTCTGCTCTTAAGCCAGAAAGAAGAGACAGAATTAGCAAAGGAGGCTCAGGAAGAAAAACCAAGGGTCCTATAAGTCATATGAAGAAAGTATATCAAAGAGAATGGAGGAATTAACTTGTTAAAAGGTTATGATAGGCCAAGGAGGGGAAGAGTCAGATGCTACCTATTTGTTGAATAAGAGGAGTACTGAGACCTGTTCTTGAGATTTATCAACAATGGAAATCATTAGTGACTTTTGCAAGAATGGCATTGATTGGAGTAATTGGAACAGAAGCCTTGAAGTTAAGTTTAAAAGAAAATAAAACAGGAGGAATGGACAAATGTTATTAGGGTGACCATAAGATCACATTTTCCTGTGATTCTTCTGGTATTCACCACTTGCATCCCAGCATAATTTTTAATACTGCCTCATTCACACTCAAATGGGCCATCATTTAAATTGTCAATGTTTTTTTAATCACACCCAAATTTGACCAAAGGTAATTCTTCTAAGGTAGCTTTTGTGACTTTTTGAGAGAACCCTTTGAGTCTTTCCTTTTTTGGCATAACAAAATGTTGCAGGGTTTTATGCTTTTCCTCAGATCTGTGATCAGCCATTTCTCCTAGAAGCCCTGCTTCATTTTAGTGGTGTTTAGCAAGCAAGAGTTGAAGTATGGGTGGATTTTTATTAAGGGTGAAAGGGAGTGAGAAACATAAGTGGGCCAGTTAGAGGAAGGGCATTCCACAAATATTAATAAAAAATTTTAAAGTAGTTTATCAAAGATACTGAGGTGGGAAAAAAAATTATTCAGTTGACTATGTGAAACTGAATGGGCGGCATAAGAGACCCCCTAGAAGAAGTGTATTACAGTAATAGAGGAGAAAGATACCTTGAGGCCAGATAATGAAAGAATTTGAACATTAGACCAAAGGTCTTTGACTTCATTTTGTATTTAGGACAATGACATATAATGGGCCTTGGAGTTACTTGTCCTGGAGCAGGAAAACTAGTTAGGCTATTTTAATCTACACAATCCATGATGAACTCCTGAACCTAAAGGTAGGATAATGGTAGTCCAAAGGAGAGAACCAAATTCAGCAGACACTATACAAGGGGGGATGGGAGCATAACAGAAGCCTGCCGAAGAGACCTACAGTGTCAGATGACTGAGCTGCCTATCCTGAGCAGCAGAGGCTGGAGATGCCATTAATTGCAATAGAGAACACAGGAATAGGTGAAGGACAAAGACAAAGATATTTTATTTGGAAAAAGTCCCTTGGTAATTTGATGACAGAGTATAACCTATTCAAGTTCCATCTGGTAGAACTGTATTTAAGAAACAGAACAATATTTAGGAAATAAGGTTTTTGTTGTCACTGATGGGTAACCATAATGAGGTTCCCATCAGTGGAAAAGCACGAAGATTTGGATGTCATTAACTCTTTGACAGGTTATTTCAGATTATTTATTTCAGAGAAATTCATTTCTTGCCTTATTTCCAAATAGTAAAACTCCAAGAATCTAGACATTTCTTGGCACCTTGTAATTCTTTACATTGGGAATTAACTTCTCTTAAACATCATATTCCAATTTTAATAATTTTGAAAATGCAAACAAGTCTTTTTATTTTATTTTATTTGAAGCCCAGCTTTAATGAGAGCCTCTTGAATTTAAAAAGTCAACCTGGTTGCTGCCTGTAAGTTAACTTTTTGTCAGTGTCCCTCTCCATAGGTTGATATGGCATAGTTTGGTTGTGAACATACTTTCCCCACTCAACTGGAGACAACACTCCACTGGTGATACAACTGTGAGTCAGAATGCAGTAGTCCCTACTTTATCTGCAGTTTTACTCTCTGTGGTTTTAGTTACCCATGGTCAACTGAGGTCTGAAAATACAAGTGAAACATTCCAGAAATAAGCAATTTATAAGTTCATAATTGCATACTGTTCTTAGTTAGTGTGATGAAATCCCCCACCCAAGATTTGAGTCATTCCTTTGTCCAGCATTTCCGCATTGTATTGTATATGCTACACACCTGTTAGTCACATAGTAGCCATCTTTCAGATCAGCTGTCAAAGTATCACAGTGCTGATGTTCAAGTAACCCTTATTTTACTTAATAATGTCCCCAAAGTGCATGAATAAGGATGCTGGCAATTCAGGTATGCCAAAGAGAAGCCATAAAGTTCTTCCTATAAATGAAAAGGTGAATTCAGTACAATAAGATATTTTGAGAGAGAGAGACAGACAACATTCACATAACTTTTATTACATTCTGTTGTTAAAATTGTTCTGCTTTATTATCGTTGTACTCTAGTTACTGTTAATTTCTTATTGTGCCTAATTTATAAGGAGATAGCCAAATAACCTAAATTGGGATAACCTAATTCTAGTTAAATTTGATACTTTGAATAGCAAAGCAGTGGTATCTGGCACTGTGGAATAAGGGAGCTGGAACGTTCTGATGGATCTGGTTATTTGTGTGTGACTACTTTTAATGTAGAAAATTTGAGCAATGTCAGTTTAATGTGATTAGGGAAAGAATTAAAACAATTTCTAATTTATCACCACTAATAAGATATGGCAAAAAGCAAAATGGGGGCATTCTAGTCCTATCCTTGTTGTAATAACCTTGAATACATTTCTTAACTTTCTGGAGTTATCCTATCTTCTATGAAATTGAGTGGGTCAAGGGTCCCCAAGACCACCCTGAAGTTCAGTGATTCACTAGAAGGATTCACAGGACTCAAAAGAGCTTTTATATTCATAGTAGTAGTTTATTACTGTTCAAGAATACAGATTAAAATCAGCAAAAGGAAAAGGAACATGAAGGAAGTACGGAAGAAACAGGCATAAACTTGCAGGTGTCTTCTCTTGTATAGTCACATGGACACACTCCCACCAAGCGAAGTGTGACAACCGGGGATGCACACGTGAACTTTGGTGTTCTAGGTTTTATTGGAAGCCAGTGGCGTAGGTATAGATCACCTGCATGATTGACCTTAACTACTCAGTCTCCAGCCTCCCTGAGCAGAGAAGCGGTCACCATAAATCACATTGTTAGGATAAACTATCTGATCAAAGTGGTACCCTCTGGCCCAAGGGTTCGGAGCTCATCTCTCAGGAGTTGGCCCAGAGCCAGTCCTGAAGGTAGGCCTTTTTCAGGTATGCACAAAATTTGAGCAACCCAGACCTGCTGAGTTAAATAACTCTGCTGCACAAGTGTAGAATTACGTAATAGCCAAAGTTCCTTAAAATTTTGCTGTATTACAAATGGATTAGCAATTCCTAGCATATATATGTAAAAAATGTAATCCTTTGTTTTGTCTTTTCAGTGGTTTAGATAATTCTGTTTGAAAGCTTAAATAAAAGAAATTATACTGATGCTAGAAAATAAAGCTGGATTGAATGTCTAAAAATAAAAGAATATGTGTCTTACACAAGTCAGCACAGAGCCCTGCTCACTGATGATTAAATAAGCTCCCAAGCGGGAGGATTACTTTTTTCAGACTTGAGTCATTTTAAGGAAATTGAAGGAAACTACTTAAGTAAACTTACTTTCAGAAGCTAAGTTTAGTTAGCATTTGATTAGGAAATTACTAATATTTTTAACTTCCCTTGCATTGGTGATAAATTTAAATATTTTTAATGAAGAACTTTTGCATCATTTCTATACAATTTTTTGAGTCAAATTGCTCAAGTTTTACTTGTTTAATTTAGTATGAGTCTCTTTTACTCTCATTTTAAAGTAGTTTAGTGCAGTATTCCGTGTTAAGACCCTGTTACATAACTCTGGTATTTCATGTTCCCGTTTTATCCTTGATTTATGGCTTTCTAATTGAGAATTTTATTTTATGTCTATATGATTTTTATTTTTGCCACTTAACTATGTTTGGGTCATATTTAAAATTTATTTTAGTTAAAAATGTTCAAAAACATTATTTTTCTAAATGGAACTACATCTAGGTTTTTTTCTCCCAAGTTCATAATGGATGACTTTGCATAAAATTTGCAAATTATCACATGGAATAATGTATGTTCTGCATTTGAAATTGTAAGATGTTTGAAATGGTTACATTTAAAATACGGAAAAGTCTAAATTTAGGAGAACTGCTTTTATCTGAAAAAAATGCATAGGAATTAGTTTTGCATAAAAGAAAACTTAGTGTTTCTGTTTGGTTGGTCATTTACTTAGAATTAACCCCATTCACTAGAAATGTCATAGTGTAAAATTACCATATAAACACTGAACTCTTTTCTTTCACATTTTTAATTGATATTTTCTGAACTGTGTTTAAGTGTGGTGCAGGAGGGGACCAGATAACTTTTCCACACTTGCGTATATATAAATGTTCATGGACCAAATATATAGCTGCAGTCTAAAATGTGTATTACCGGGCCTAGAAATCTTAGTTTTCTAGTTGGCATGAAGTCTTTTCTCAGAAAGAGCAGTCTTGTCTTGTAGCTGGCACTGCCTGCCTTATTGGCTACAGTGGTTTCCCAGCGTTTCACAATATAATACCTATGTTTCAGTGAGTTCGTAAGTAGTGTTTTACCTTCTTCCCTTAAAAATAAAAAATAGTAACATAGAATACTTTTAAGCAGTAAGTGTTCTACTTTCCAACACTCTAGTAGTCTTCCTGGTTGATTTTTTCAGTGTGGTTCTCTTCAGCTTTGGTTCTCTAAAGAAAAAGCCCACATTATCAACTAAAAATTCTTTGACAAATCCAGAATTTGACTTTGATATAGATAAGAGATTGATCCTTTTAGATTTTCTCTTTTCTCACTAAGAAATAGACATTTAAAATTATTTCACTTTGATCCAATTCTGTTTAACAAATGTGACATTGGTACTAAGAAATAGTCAAAGCTGACACTGTTCTCACCCATGAAGAACTTACACTCTAGGCCAGGGAGGTCCAACCTTTTGGCTTCCCTGGACCACATTGGGAGACCTGTCTTGGGCCACACATAAAATATACTAACAATAGCTGATGAGCTAAAAGAAAAGGTCTGTGTATAATTTTCATAATGTTTTCAGAAAGTTTACAAATTTGTGTTAGGCCACATTCAGCGCTCTCCTGGGCCATATGTGGTCCACAGGCTGGACAAGCTTGCTCTAGCCTCTTCATTCCATCTAGTACACCCTAGTGAATTTTGCTGTATCAATGGTCTTTCATAATCAATTTAAAGGGTAATTTATCTTGAAATATGAGTAAATTAAATTTTGTGTCAAATTATAACCTATTGTTAAGCTATTAAATTCAATTCAAGAATAACAAAAATGGTTGTTTAAAACTCTCTTATATATATTCCAAGTCAGAGTGTATATGACTCTAGAATTTAGAACAATTAAAAGATAAATTGTAAATTCCGGCAGTTTACCTTGCACTTCCCACATAGGCTCCATAATAGACTCTTAGAAAGGTTCAGAAAGTCTGTGGGTTAAATTTTATCTTCTTTTTTTTTTTGCGGGAGGCGGGGTAGTTCCCTGGCTGGGAATCAAACCCAGGCTGCAGTGTTGCTGAAGCCTAGCCACTATACCACCAGGGAACCTCTTAAATTTTATCTTCTAAAAGGAGTACTAATATTTGAAGTAGTATCTTTTTATTTGTGATAGCGCACCAAAAAGAGTCTTTTTCTGAAAGGCGATACTTGATCTCTTCTGAATAAAAGTGTAGGGAGAGAGCAGTAACTTCATAGTATATTACTGCAGTTTTGACGTTGTCTAAAAAAATCATTTGGTTTATGTGTTCCTCAGTGTCTACTTATGATAGATAGCACTGAGTAAATATTCTAGTTATGGCACAACATTCCTATTTACACAGTTTTGCTACTTAAACACCATTTTTAAATTTTATATGAACTATGTTTTAGTGGATAGCCTTCCCTTTCAATTTCACAAAGAGTTATATTTAAAAGTAAGGCATTAATTGAATTGGCCCCAAATACAGCAGTATTAGTGTCGTGGTAAGGAAAGTTTAAGCCATCCAAAGGCATTTTAATTGTACTTTGGTAGTTTTAAGGTGAATATTTAATTCTAGGCATTATTTATGGTAGATGGTACATGTTCAAATAATATGGTGTAATAAATTATTTTATAACATGAAGATTGGTAGGAATAGAAAGTTTAGTAGTTTCCTAGAGCTGCTGTAACAAATTACCACAAATTTAGAGGCTTAAAACAACAGATTTATTATCATACAGTTCTGGAGGTCAGAAGTCTTGAAATCAAGATGTCAGTAGGGCTGTAACTACAGTGCAGAATCAAGTTTCCTGCCTTTTTCAGCTTTTAGAGGCTACCTGCATTCCTTGACTCATGGCCTGTTCCTCCATCTTTAAGGCCAGCAATGTAACATTCTCAGATCTGTGTATCTGTCTGTCTATCTATTCCTCCAGTTTAGAGTGACCTGACAACTATTAATATAGGAAAGTTTCATTTTGTAGGATGTTAAAGTCATACATCATTCCCTTAGTGGAATGCATATATATATATCAAACTAAAATTCTCTTAAACATGAAAAAGGGTGTGTGATAAAATTATAAGCATGTAAACATTGCCAGTAATTTTATTTATTTTGCTCTTTGCTTTTCTGTGTGTTTTCTTCTTAATTTTCTAAAGTAAATCTGGATTCTTTGCTTAATATAAAAGTATTTGTGGTTTAGATTTTTTTAACTATTAAAATTAAGTGTTCCTCTGTAAATCTCTACATTTGTCTATAAATTGATGAAATGGCCAATGTCCTATAATTGTCATTAAAGTATTTTAATATTTTTAATAAAGTAAAAATTTCCTTAAACTTAAGTCTTAAGTTAACATCTTGATTTATTTCAACCTTATTTTTATTAAGGATATGTTTTTATTATTCTGGACATTTTATGGGACACTGAATTTTCTGGCTTCCATGGAATCTGAATTCCATTAGCTCTTAAATTCATTTTGCTTTGGCTTTTTTTCATAACATGATAATTTCTTACTATATGTCATAGAAGTTATTCTTTTCTAAAAATTAAGAATTTATTTAGATTTATTAAAAGCAAAACATGGGAAGGAATGTAACTCATAATAATAATGACAATTTAAAATTAGACTCGTAACTAAACTTACTTTTTTTGTTTTTACAGGAATTGAAACCTGATGTAGTAACTAAGTCTGCTCTTGGTGATGATATCAATTTTGAAAACATCTGCAAAAAGGTATATCTGCTCTGGATTGTATTTCTTTTAGAAAAAGCTCCTTATTTATATTTTTGACTTGAGTACGTTTTTCTTGTCACTGTTTTCCTTGATGAGAAAACTTATCAAGAAGCCAATTACTATTAGTATATAATGATTTTCCACTTGAACTCAAATATTGCTACCAAAAATAAAATTTTATGATAATTTATGAATTTTACTTTGCTGTGCTATCATACCTTCAAGGCCCTTAAAGATATGTTAAAGTTGGTGTGACATTTGTGTGTTAAATTAACAGTTATTCTCTTAATTTTACTACTTAGAACAAAGGATCTTAATTTTTTATTCTTTCCATATAATTTCCATGAATATTTTATTTAATCCTTGCATTCACTCTGTGGAAGATTATTTTCACCTCCTTTTTACAAATGAGGAAACTGAAAGAATGAAGTGAGTGATTAAGCCTATACTGCTGTTAGGTGGCACAGTTTGAGCTTTTACCCAGCTTTACTTCTTGGATTTTCCACTTCTCCTTCTTCCATACTCTTTGCTCTGTTGGATTTCCTCCCACTTTGCTGATGCTTACATAAGACAGTTCTACCTGAGAACAATCTTTGGATTGATTGATTTTTCTCTGTTGCTTTTCAGTTTTCACATTCATTGACATTTGCTCAAATCTATTTCTTCCTGCACTTTTGTTTACTTTGTTCTTTTTCTAGTTTCTAATGTAGAAGCTTAAATGACTGATTTTAGACCTTTCTCCTTTTTTTAATGCAAGCATTTAATGCTATAAAGCACTACATTGGCTGCCTTTCACACATTTAATATGTTATATTTTCATTTTCTTTAAGTTCAGAATGTTTTGCATTTCCCATGAAACTTCATCTTTGACCCATAGTTTACTTAGAAGTATATTGTGTAATTTCTAAGCAGTTAAGGAGTTTTCCAGGTATATTTTTGTTACCGTTTTCTTATGACCCATGAACATGCTTTTTATGATTTTTATTCTTTTAATTTGTTATTTCTGTTGTGGTCCAGAGTATGAGTTATCTTGGTGACTATTTCATGTACATTTGAGAAAAGTATGCAGAGGGTTCTGTATGCACATTTTAAGAAAGGAAAAACCTTTATTAAAATTGTAATACTTGATATATACCAATAACAAAAGATGAATACAAGTCACATTTGAGTTCTGCAATTATAAGAAGTGCTCAAAGTGTTTACCATTGGTATTTATGTAATACATAGATAACACCTCTTAAAGTGTGTGTATAAATTTTTGGTACCACTAGTATATTCTGTTGGAATCATTGTCCTATAAATGTCATTAGGTCAAATTGGTTGATGGTGCTCCAGTGATTTATGTCTCTACTGATTTTCTGACTACTTGTTTTGACTACTAAGAGAGAGATTTTGGAATTTCCAACTTTAAGTATCAAGTTGCCTATTCTAGCTTAAGGAAAAAAATAGTTTTATTGTGCATTTATATACTAGCACTCACTTCTCTAGAATTAATTGATGTTACTTGGACATGTTTAATGTTACAGCACTTTATTGTAAGGAAGCACAGAATATGAAAGTTTTTTGTTTGAGAATGTGGAAGGATTTGTTGTTGGCATCACTGTCCTTTTCAGAAGGGCAATGTTAAAGTCATGAGCGTGATTTAACAACATTCTCTTATCTTACATGAGCATCATTTTATAATAAATATTATTTTATAGGTTTCATTTTAAAGAGGGAAAAATTTAGTTTTATTACAGTTTTGAACTGGTGGTTTGGTCTGTATCTCACACAAAATAATGACATTAAATAGATACTGGTAATTGTATAAAAATATGGCAGAATATATTTTTGTTTTCTCTTGAAAGCTTAAAAAAAAATAGTTTTTTTTTACCCCAATAAATTTTTTAATGTTCTTGTTGCTAAACCCTACAAGTATTTCATTAACTTTTAATTTGTGGTAAGAGTAAAAAGCAGTTCATATTTAGTTCCCTAATAATACTATGTTTTCATTTAAACTCTAATAGTAAAACTTAGCCATATTTACTACTTAACTTGAACTTGGAAATACCCAAAGTTTCCTGTATCTGTCTGTTTTGTTTTGTTTTTAATTTCTCAGCCAGATTCTTTTCACTTTGGAAATTACTACTAGTTAATGTGTATGTAATATATGTAAAATGAGTGTTTAGGGTATCATCTTCCATTTACAACCTTTTGTTCAAGCTTCCAGTGTATGAATTGTCATTTATCTTAAAAAGGGGGAAACAAACATCTGTTAACTTATCATTATTTTGTAACAGTAAGTTCATTTGCATATTACTAGATTTGTAGTCATGAAATTTACAATACTAATTCAGATAAAAAGTTTAGGATCTGACTGAAATATTGTGATGTGAAGCCTGATTACATTTCTGCCCTTTTGTACCTTCCTCCAAACTAAAAGAAGGAAAGGGAGGTTAAGAGGAAAGGGAAAATAGCAGTTCTGTTTCTTCTAAGTTCTTGATGGGTCCCCTTAAGGGAGTTAAAGCCAAAGGAAACTGCCCTGCTTAAGAATCATTTCAGATTCCTCCCAGGCTATTTGATTTCAGCGATTTTGTTACTCCTTTATTTAATTGGTGATATCCCTCCATTGGATTCAGGTTCTTCCATATTGAAATTTGTTAATAAATTAAACAGTAAAACAAATGAGATAGGCAGCAAAGCGCCATGGAGATAGGACTGATTATTCTTTAGTTGGCTATAGCAAGAGAGCTCAGTGGATGATGATCGAATAATAAGTTAAGTCTATTACATTGAGCTCTGCACATTTAAGGTTATCTAACCATCAGAATAGAACAGAACATAGTAATTTGTATAACATCTTACCGCTTGCACAATTTTTCCATGTACTTTCTTACCTCGGTTGATCTTAACAACAATGATCTCATAGAGAACGCATAAATGTATACACATGCTTGAGTCTGTGTGTTTCTGTAGTCATAGTAGTAATATCTTCACTTTTCAAATGCAGAAAGGGGCTAGAAAGGTTTAGTAGCTAGTTAATATGTGTATGATGAGAGTTTAAAGCTAGAGAGTTTAGAAACTGGAACCTTTCCAGACAGCTGTTGCCAAAATTTTAGGAGTGTCTCAATTCAAAACATCTGTTGCGTGGATAGCAATCAGCTAAGCACTGTGGAAGACGTGAAGGGCATAGAATACATAGAATATTTTCTAGAGGAATATGTAATCGAGTAGAAAATAAAAGACAAGTTATATTAAACAACTGTAGAATAAAAGGAAGCAAATTTGTTACATCTACCAGTTGCCTGACTAATTTGGTGCTTTGTATGTTTCTTAGGGATGATAACCTCACTTAGCAGATGAGACGATAGGCCCTACTGACCTATAACCAGTCAGTCCAAGGTCTAAACCTAGTTCTGCCTACAAAACAAAAGTTTAGGACAACAGAATGGAGTAAGATTCCATATATGTAAAACTGCATTTTAGAATCATGACATCATAGGGATTATAAGAGTTCATCAAGTACAGAAAGGTCTCCTGTTCACTTACATATGAACTCTAAGCCTTAGTTTCCTTAGTTTGCCACAATTCTTTGGATCCAGCTGAATGAACTCTTTCTTATTACCTCCCTAAATGTTTTTAATAGATACAAATATTAATGTGTTGATTTATATCTTTAGGTAAAACTTAGAAATGAAATTAAGTCCAATTAATATTAAAAATATTACTACTAGTATTCTTTCATTACCAGTTCATTTAGAGTCAGTTTGTTTTAGGCATCATTTCAAAGGAATGAACAATACATGTAACAGAGCTTCCTCATTTTTAGACTCTTGTTTATATTCACATGTACATTCTCAAAATTCTTTTCAAAATTGAACACCAAATGCTTTGTGTTCACAATAAATACCCATATGCCAAAATGAAAGTTTTCCATTAAAAGATGAGGTGTTTTCCCTTCTTTATTTAATTTATTTGAAATGGAAGAAACTGGAGGTGTGTTAAACCACAGTTTCCTGAGAATTTTCCATGGCAAACATTGTGTCAGTTTTAAATAAGGAAAGCTGTGGCTTCCTTCATCCCTTCCCCCCGCCCCCCAATATTGTGAAGACTTTCATGCAGGTGTAAAAAACTGTTTGTTCACAGAGACTACTTAGCCTTTTAAGTTTCAAAATATAAGATGAATGACTGTATTTGAAATTTTCCTATAAGCTTCCATAGCATTTTCTGTCTCTCCTGTGAAGTTTATCACGTTCTGCTTTGGAATAGTAAGCATTTGTGCATTTGCCTTAACCTTTTAAATTAGAACAAGATCTCTAGCCTCAAACAAAAGATGGTGTTTGTGTCTTCGTGTGTAAGATCAAGCCTTCACATAGTAAGTCATGTTTACATAAATGCAAATATAAATGAGTAAATATAAAGAGGGAGGAAGGAAGAAGGACAAAAGATAAATTAAAAAGAGATGAAGGAGTTGGAAGTCTCCCATGGCAATTTATTCTTGTGAGTTCCTACACTTAACGCAAATGGTAGCAGAGACGCAGAGCACTGCCAGAGGTGTGAACCTGAGCCCACTTGCTTCACAAGCCTCTTATTATGTTTATGTTTGAAAGATTTGAAAGGGCCTTGGAGTTGGGTCACAAAATGAGAGAAAGTTATAATATCTCAAATAATATGGAAGAAAACTTGTCAACAAGGATTCTCATACTAGACTGAATTCAGAAACCTGACTTGATACATGTAGTTCTCAAAATGTTTGATTTAAAGAAAGTCTCAATGAAAAACAATCACATTTTATAAATTATAGCAATCATTTAAATAAACGTTTTCTATTTCTCCTAAGTAAAAATGTCAAATTTGATACTTTAAACCTTTCTTTCATTTTATTCTTGAGAAAACAAATAGAAATCATTCATTTAATTTTTAAATTCAAATTTTAACAAGAGGTAAAGGGAACACAGACCATAGATTTTATCTGACAATTATGTTAACAGTCTTGATTTGATTTCAGGAACACCTAGCAAGTTTCCTAAAAGCCTTTATGTTTTTTGAACTCACTTCTGTTACATATGACTACATAAGATGCATAGTGCACAACTCCAGTTGTGACCAGCAGCAGTGTGAATGGCAACCCTGGAATTAGGCAAGTCAGTAGCTCTTTTTAAATCAGTTCTCACTTCTTATTAACCTGGTATGTTTCCCTAAGTAAGTCCTCCACAAAGGTTGTAAAATAACACTGTTAGAGAGGAAGGTATATAACAAATAAAAATAACAAATTTATTTGTTAAATTAATAAATAATTGCACAATTTTAAACTTAACTCTAGTTTTTTTAGTAAACAGAATTTACTGAAATTGAATCACTAGGTCACTCTGGGATATCTTTCAGGGCAGAGAAATAACTTTGGTAAATAAACTTAATGATAAAATGATTCATAACAAAACAATATTTACCTAGAGTCAACACAAGACATGCAAGTATTACCACTGCTCTTCTAAAATTTTTAATAACTGAGATGGAAAGATGTAGCTAACTGTGGAAAGAAAAATACCCCGTTCATCAAAGCTTTTACCAAATTGTCAAAGCAGGGGTTTGGGAGCAGTAGTAGATATGTTTTGGACAATTTATACATGAATACATTTAGTCAAAATCTATTTAGGATTTTCAGTACTTCTAAAAAATGTAAAATTAACTCGTGATGAGAATACTTTCTAATTTATCTGTTTTACAAATACAGATGTTCATATGTTGGGGATTATCTTTGAAGTGAATTTTCAGTTGCTACAGAATATATACTGATAAGAGCAGTTAAATAGTTGTTGCTGGAGAGTGTTCCAGTTTTTTTCTTATTTTTAATTTATTGGGGTGACATTGATTAGTAAAAATCACATAGGGCCCACATGTACAATTCTATATTACATCTTCTGTGTGTTGTATTATGTGTTCATCACCCAGAATCAGTTCTCTTTCCATCACCACATATTTGTGTCCCTGTCCGTTATGGCAACTACTAAATTATTGACTGTTTCCATGAGTTTTGTTTCTTTGTTGCTTTTGATCTTAGGTTAACAAAATAAATTTCTCCATCCCTTTCCCTTATTTTACCCACTCTCCCATCCCTCCTCCTATCTTAAAGAAGTCCCTCTCCCTTGGAACCTGAAGGAAGGGCAGGTTCCTGGAGTGTTTATAACAGTTGTTAGGACTAGCTGTTTTTGTTGTCATAGTTGTTGTTTGTATATGTAAATGTTCTGGGAATTGTCCTGATTAAAATATATTACCTTTTGCACTGAATACTAAATTGTTTCTGGTAAATCAGAATCTAGAATTAGGTTATGATTTAGAAGGCTGACACATTTCATGCATTTAGTGTTAAAACTTGTTGCCTTAATTTGTCAACAAAAATCTGGGTAATGTTTTTATTTTTAATTTAACTTTTATTAAATATCATGAGCCTGCTGTCATTATGTTTTCTAATTTTTAGTTTTACCCCCACTAAGGATTCTATTCACATGTAATTTAGAGCAGGTGGCATACCTTTTTCTGTAAGGGACCAGATAGTAAATATTTTAGGCTTTGCAAGCCACATAGTCTGTCAAACTACTCAGCTCTGCCACTATAACATATTGTAGCTATAGATAATATGCAAATAAACAGATTTGTCTGTGTTCCTACAAAACTTTATTTTAAAAAACAGGCAACAGGTGAGAACTGGCCCATGGGCCAGCTTGCCAACTACCAGTTTTAAGAATAAAATACTTCTACAAGGTATTTTTGTGAAAATGACAGTACTCTATTCTTCCCCACTTTTCAACCTTAGTTGATTGTTATGGAATTTATCCACACATCAGTCTCTTTTTAATTAATACATTTTAAGCATTAGCTGCTGACTTTCTGCTGTCATCTGCTGTAAGGATTTAGGTCTTGTTCCTCCTCCGTGTCATACACAAGTCCGACAATTCAGTTTGTAAACTCATCCTAGAAAAAGTGTCACATACCTCGTTGCTGAATATCACTATGGTCACTTTGAAGGACTTCCGTTGGGAAGCTGTGCACCAACTCCAGCGCCTAGTCCACCCTACAAAGGAGTTCTGGAATTCTTTCTCTGGAATGGCCATCAGGCTGTTGTTGTTCCCCAAAATCTGACAATTAAGTTTGCAAACTTGCCACTGTGCACTTAAGATGGCAGCACTATATAATAATTCAGTAAGGTGTCATAACCTTGGCAAGGTATGATGACAGCTCTGATGGCTATTCCAAAGAAAGAGTTACAAAATTGCTTTGAAAGGTGGACTAGGCATTAGCATTAGTAAATAGCTTCCCAAGGGGAGTACTTCGAAAGTGACCATAGTGATACTCAGCAGTGAGGTACGTCGCACTTTTTCTAGGGTGAGTTCGCGCTGTACCCTTCTAAGGTACATAGGTCAAATTTAGGTTAGGTGAACATTTTGTGATTGTGTTATTTTGTCTATACATCACATATGAGTGATTATTACCCTTTCTTTTCTATATAATATTTTTATTTCCTATATTTATAATTGTTCTATTTATTTTGTTGGTTTTTTATCTTCTATCTAGCATAACACCAAACTCCTTATCAGTTGTTAAGATCTCCTCTGAGGAAAGTTCATACACCAAGTATTCTAAATCTAAATTTCCTGTCACTATCCTAAGGGTTATTTTTGCCCATTTCTCCTGTTTCTTATATCCCATGTCTTCCTCATTTTTTGTATTCTTCTTCATTTTAATGGAGCTTATAGTTGCTCAGGAGAAAGGTTCAATGGATGTAAACTTTTTAAAACCTTGCATGTCTGAAAGTATTTTGTTCTTACC
Source organism: Lyroderma lyra (assembly GCA_004026885.1). Classification (NCBI taxonomy): domain Eukaryota; kingdom Metazoa; phylum Chordata; class Mammalia; order Chiroptera; family Megadermatidae; genus Lyroderma; species Lyroderma lyra. The sequence goes on from PVJL010000944.1 coordinate 127,214, forward strand.
TAGTTGGAAAATAATTTTTCTTCAGAAATTTAGAAATACTTCTCTATTGTGTTTTGACCTCCGATTCAGATTCCTGGTTTTTTTGTGTGATTTGTTTTTTGTTTTGTTTGTTTTTCCCTTTGAAAGTTTGTAAACCCCAATATTCTTATGTGACTCTCTATTTTTATATATTGTGTTGACCATTTTCAACCTGAAAAATCATATCCTTTATTGGAGGTTCTGTGCTAGAGCTTTTATCATGCTTTCTGCTTTCTACAAAATTCAAGCAAGCATGTATGACCCATATCTTCAGCATCACAGCTTGTCACTGAGTAACTGAGGATTCCAGCAATAGGCTTCCTTCACAGATTCTCTCATATCTCTTCAAGGTAGATAAAAATGGATAAGATAACTTGTATTACATGAGGAAACCCAGCCAGAGATTGAAGAAGCAGAGGATTGATATAATACTTCACATAATGAATGGTCCTTCAGTGAACTGCATTTTTTGGAAAAGGTTGAACAGAGATGGTAGGAGTCAGAATCAAGATATATTAGTTTCCCCAAACTGCTATAACAAAGTACCACAAACTAGGTGGTTTAAAACAACAGAAATTTATTCTCATATGTTTCAAGAGTCTAGAAATCTGAAATCAGGGTGTCAGTAGGGCTGTGCTTCTTTAGAAGGCTCTAGGAGAGAATTCTTCCTCGCCTTTTTCAACTGCTCTGATGTCCCTAACCCTTCCTTGGCTTGTGGCATGATAACTCTAATCTCTGCCTTGGCTTTCCTCCCTCTGTCTCTCTGCACCTCTGTACCCAAATGTCTTCTTTAAAAGGACACCGGACATACTAGATTTAGGGCCCACTGGAATCCAGTATAGTCTCTTAATTATATCTGCAAACGTCCTGTTTCTAAATAAGGTCAGATTCTGAGTTTCTACTTCGACATGAATTTTAGTGGGATATTATGATATTATTCAACTCAGTATACAAGGTAGTTAGACAGCAGATGGTCCTGGCATCAGGTATAGTTTAAAGATGTATTCTGGGTAACATTACTTAGATCAGTCCTCCAAACAGAATAGATTTCAAACTGCCATCATCTTATATTGGCTTTAAATTTAAAATCAAGACATTTGTAGCTGGTAGCTCTAATTTCACATACCAGTAAAACTTACTCATTTGCTTTATGGAATGCTTATTGAATGCCAGCTAAATTACCAGTTACTGTTCTAGGCAATGGGTCTGTGACAATGAGGAAGACAAAATCCCAGACTTACAGATATGGGAAGACCTGCCCAGGCATGTAGCATTAGGTGATTTGAAGTAAACAAGAAATGATGGCAAGGGTTGTGTTAGTTCAGGTAACATTTGAGCAGAGACCTAAATACAATGAGACAGTCAGCCATGAATATTTGGAAGTAGAGTGTTCCAGGTAGAGAAGAGCTTGCAATGAAATAGCCTAAGCATAAAAAAAAAAAAAAAAAAAAAAAAAAAAAAAAAAAAAAAAAAAAAAAAAAAAAAAAAAAAAAAAAAAAAAAAAAAAAAAAAAAAAAAAAAAAAAAAAAAAAAAAAAAAAAAGAAAGAAAGAAAGAAAAGAAAAGAAAAGAAAAAAGAAATAGCCTAAGCATTCAAAGGCAGTAAAACTTAAAGAACAGATAAGGAAAAAGCATGATCTGGATACATTTTAAAAGCTCACTGTGATTGCTGTATTGAAAATTCGTTGTGAGTGACCAAGATGTTTCAAAGAATAATGACCAGGTATGAACTTACTACATTGGTCCAAAGGATGTGTTGGTGATTTGGTCAAAGGTAGTAGTGGAAGTGGTCAGAAGTGACTGGTTGAATATGTTTTGCAGATGAAACTATAGGATATACTGAAGCATTAGTTGTGAGATGTGAAGGAGAAATGTGATGGAAAAATCTTTAGAGTTGTAGGCCCCAGCAACCAGAAAAATTGAAATTATATACAATAAGATGGGAAAGATTGTACTAGAAGTCGGTTTAGGAAGAAAATCAAAGAATTCTCTTTTAACTTATGAACCAGGTGGTTGGATATGTGAATCTGTAGCTCAAGTTAGAGCTGAAGTCAGAATTTAGAGGTTATCAGCCAACAGATGACACTTGAATCAATTAGCATGAGTTACAAATTTTCTAAATTCATAAATACATTAAATATTATGTATTATCTGTACCCAGTCATCATCATATATATGAAATGTGTTGGCCAAGCTCTGTGGTGATACATTATGAGAATGTAGTAGTAATGCTAGACCTTCAAAATATAAAAATGTAGCAGTAGATAATTTCTAGGTCTCTAGAAAATGGAACTTCAAACATTATAGTAGTCATAAGTTATATCCCCTAGCTTAATACTATATGTTATTTGACTCTTTCATGTTAATTTAGTCTTAACTCAGTCTTTTAAGACCTTTGAAAGCAGGAGTTATATGAATATTACCTTTTTTTTTAATATCACAAATGATACCTGCCACAATTTTATAAAGGTAAGTACCCAAAGAATAGTTATTTTAATTACATGATAATTATAATTGTTCAAGGGCAGTAGTATTTTTGTCAGTATGAATTTTATTTATCTGCGTGAACTGTACAGGTGACTTATCTAATGAGAATATTAACAAATTTCTGTTTTCCTAACTCTAATTTTTTTAAATTATGACATTTTATTTTATTTACTATTTAATAGTGCCATGTTATTTTTATTCCTTTGTTTATTGTTTCAATTTCCAGCCTGATTCTAGTGCAACTGAAAGAGCAATTGCCAGATTAGCAGTGCACCCTCTTCTGAAGAAAAAAATAGATGCGCTAAAAGGTATGTATTAAGTGACTGTTAAGCCCCATGTACTTAAATTTATGTGTATTATTTTGACTAACTGGCTAATGATTTATTTATTTTTTTGGTTTTTCTTCTTGAAGATCTTTTATATTATAACTATCTCTTTCAAATATTTCCAAATGTGGGAAGTTACCTAAAAATATGGAAGGTATCTGATATCTGAAGAAAAACTAAATCTGTATTTTTTCCTAATATATGAATATATACAAAATGTTTTTATATATCACATATTCATTTATTTATGTGTGATAGATATTCATGATAATATTGAATACAATTGATTTTCTAATTATTAATATAATTCCTATCATTACTTTGATGTTGCCACTACCTAGTCACATAATCTTCATTTATGTGAATATTAAAAGAATTATGTACTTTTGTCACAGGTTAGAAGATACTTATTTTTATTTCTAAGAGCCAATTTATAATGCTCTACAATTTTATCAATACATTATTCCTACAGAAATCAAAGTTGTGATTTTTATTTACTTGTATTTAGTGACATTTTTACTGTTCTTTATAACTCCAAGACATGAAATGATGGAATTTCTTTTAAGATTTTAAATGGATACTTCCGAGAATTTCTTAAAAGTTTGGTTTTTAAAAAATCAGTAGATTTCTTTGTAAATTCAGACCCATTCTTTATACATACCGTCCTGCGTCACTTAATAGCAAGGATGTGTTCTGAGAAGTGCTTCATTAGGCGGTTTCGTCATGCAAACATCATAGAGGGCACTTAGACTCAGGTGGTGCAAATAGCCTACTACACACCTAGGCTTCGTTATAATCTATGGGACCACCATTGTATATGCAGGCTATAGTTGATGGAAACATTATTATGTGATACATACTATTTAATATAGTGTATAAATTGTCCTTAATGTTTCTAGATACTTTAAGAAATACTCTACTGAAATAGTGATATATTATTTGTTTCAATGAGGAAATAAGTAATGTGCTATTTCTCTTGTAGCTGCTATCAAAGCCTTTAAAGATGCAAGACAAAATGATGTTGAAGTTAAGTCATCAAAGAAGGCTTCAGAAGAAAATCATTCCAAGGACACTTTGCAGTCAAATGATGATGCCTTTAATTTACAGCAGGAAGGAATTACTGTCAGTGAGCAAAAAGACAAAGAAGCCAAAATATTGGCAAAGAAACCAGTAAATAATTCAAAAGAAAAAGTAGCCAAGATGGAACATAGACCCAAAGCAGTGGACATTACAAATTCTCCATCAAAGACTTCTGAAAAGGATTCTATAGTTCACTGTCACCCAGAAATGAAAGCGTTAAATCAAACCCCCAAAAAGAAAGAATCTGATAGTGATGGAAAAGAATTACACGAAGAAGAGGAGTATTTTGATGATAGCACAGAAGAAAGGTTTTACAAACAGTCTTCCATGTCTGAGGATAGTGATAGTGGTGATGACTTCTTCATTGGGAAAGTCAGAAGGACACGAAAGAAGGAAAGTAGTTGCCAGTCTTCAGTTTTGGAACAGAAGTCCACCAAAAAAGTATTCCCTGAGGAAGAAGTACTTAAAACCCATCTGGGTATAAGAAATGACAAAAACAAGCCAAGTACAGAAGTAAGGAAGTTTGAATCAGTGTTTTTCCATTCTTTATCTGGATGTAAAAGCTCTAGAAGGTAAGAATCTATTTTTATTGAGAATATTCTTCATTTTTTTAAGGATATGAAATATGTACACATCCTAATAATGAGAGGAGAAGCAATACATATGTCTAGTTTATACAAAATACATCCTGTGTTTAGACTTGGACCTCTTCACCTTTATATTGGGGGTAATATATACAAATGCACATATGGCAATGACATTTCTATAACTACACCAGAAAATGAGATGTTACAGCCAAATATTTAAGTTTATTCCTTCAGTTATCAAACTTTGGAAACTTTGAGTTAGCTTTGGCTGAAAAACTTTTGAAAATGTCTCATATCTCAGTCTTTAAACAGAGCTGGTGGTGGTGTTTTTTTCTCATTAACCTAGGACCATTACTGTAAATATCAATCATTTTATTATCTATTCCTGTTTCAGAGCATACAGCTGCTTATCTTTATATTTGATGCTGCTGCTGTGTCTATTCGTGCTGTTAACTACCACTTTTCATAGCTGTCCTGTTATAATCAATACGTTCATTTTCATTTATAATTCTAATCTGTTAGGGGATATCACACATGGTTAGCTGATTTCTTCAATAACAGCTGTTTTCTTCAGTAAACTGTTTTTCTATATATTTCTAGGTCAGGGATGATTTTTAATAGGATAGAATAATATAATACTAAAATTTTTGAAGGAAGTGAAAGTATGGAAAAGATACAACCATCTTAGGAGTCTTGAAAATAATTAAAATATTATTTGTATCCCTAACCTGCTTCAAAGGGCAACGATTTTTTTTTCCTCACTTGAAAATAACACACCACACTCTCTCTTCCCTCTCCCACAAAATGTAAGTCTTAATTGTCGTATGTGAGTCATACCCCTGTGAGAAGATTTTTGAAATTCTTTTGTCTAGATAGTTCTCAAAAATGGATGTAAGGTAACCAAGATAGGACATTTTATGATCAGAAATCCCTGTAAGGGTCATAGAAAAAAAATTCGCACCTGTCTAGTAATAATTGGTGTCTGACAAACTTTTGATGTAGCTAAGTATTTTATAATTTTTTTATAGATTGCTGGTGGGATGAGGGAGTATTGTAGTCTCTTGAATGAGGTTTATCATCAGTTTTATTAGTTATCTTCTTAAGTCAGAGGATTGATTTATCTTTTTAAAGTCCTAATGGTATTTTTCTTCGTTTATAAATTACAGTGAACAGCCTCCGAAAACTAACACCCCAGGTATGTATCAGTGGCTCTCTGACCTCCGTATTCAATTAAGCAATGCTTTGCTGAACTGGAAGGATGAAAGATTCTGGTTGCTTAATAGCCTCAGTGAATTATATACCCACAAAAATGGAAACAGTACATCTTATAATTATCAGTATAATTTTTAATTTAAATTGTTTTTTTTTTTCTCTCTGTGTCCTGCCAATGGGAAAGATATAGTCAAAAGTGATTAGAAAATATTGGGTCTGTTTAATTTACCTTAAACTAAATCAATACATTCTTTAAGGAAATTATTATGTAAGTTTCATCTTAGTCAACACCATGCCATTAGTTTGTTACTTTGTTGGTTAAGGGTAAAATCAGAGTATTTTCAGATTACATAACAAAGTATTTTCAGATTACTGTTCATAACAAATCAAGTTAAATATATTTGGGTAGGCTGATTCCTGTACATATCCCAAACCCTCACTGGTTGAAAAAAATTGTATTTCTCACTCACATGATAGCCCACAGACCCAGCTTGTTGTTTGGCTTCTTCCTCCTCCAGGATGCAGATACTCTCCGTTTAGCCAACAGAAGGGAATAAAGTATGTGGAGAATTTTACATAAGGTTTCATGCGCCAGACCTGAAAGTGGCAGGAATCAGTTCTGCTCCAATTTCATGAGCCACAATTTAATGACGTGAACCCATCTAGCCACAAGAGGCTGAGAAGCACAGTCTGTGACTAGGAGGAAAAAGGAAGGAAATTCTTGAACACAGTGACTATCCTTTTGATCCCCAGGCTCCCATTGCACTTTTACTCCCACACACAGTGCACACCTACCTCCTTCTCAGAGAAACCAACCCGGAGTTCCATTCGGTCACTGCATCCACCTGCAAGTCCAGGCCACGGAGTGCTTCCGTGAGACCTCATGTACGTGAGCGATGCAAGCTCAGTGGACTGTGCACTGCAGAGACAAACTACCTGTCCCCGACTCACACCAGCTATTTAGGGGCAAAACAAGGGCATCATCACCACAAGAACACAGTTGAGGGGAAAAGGTGGGGCACACAACACGTCTCCTCTCTGAGCACAAACTGAAAGATCTAAGAGGAACTTGTCCCTGAGTGTGTTCCTGACCATATCTGAGGTGGACATTTAGTAAGATTTCCTTCGAAGTTGCCCCCAGCGACTGGTAAACGTACGTGTGTGGTCCTGAAGACTGTTTCAAATCTTAATAGTCAGAGATTTCTTCTAGCCCAGGCTTGTGACTTCTTTCACAATTCCCTCAAAAACTTGGTGGATTTCCACTCAGTTCATCCGAGCGAGTCACTACACCAAAACGTCTTTCCTAGAGCTCGTTTCAAACTGGCCTTATTTACGTTTGTCATTTTTGGTTTTTTCCCCCACCTCTCATTCTGTGTCTGCTGTATTGGGGCGTTCAGGTTTGGTTGGGAAGGCCATGCTTTTTTTATCTCTGCACCAGGACTCAATCTCTATAGGCCTTTACTGCTTAAAATTTTTCTGTTTTATCTCTTCCTGTTTGTAGTCCGAAGACTTTTCTAAACCTTAAGTTCCCCAATAGCTGGACTCTGTTTCCCTTTAGTGTCTGCCTATGAGCTGGTCAGGTCTTCCCTGAACTCTTTTTTTTTTTCCCCCCTGTAGTACACTGCCGTAGAGCCATCAGTAGTGCACTAATATTTTTATTCTTTCCAACCACTTACTCTGGAGCTGCAAACTCCATAGACATGTATGTAGCCTACTTCCTAAGTTTTCACTGCCAACAGTTTTTTCTGTTTATCACTAGAACTACTTTTTCAGTGCTATAGGTTTATAGAGCACGTTGGATTTGTACAAGGTGTGGGACATTTTGAATTTTATGTTTTGGAAATGTTATCCCAAACTGTGTGCACTTGTTTGTATAACATTATACCATTTGCTTTTTGAGGAGATTATTGAATGCTTTTGATATTGATACCTAACTTGCACTGGAGAAATTATTCAACTGCTTAATAACTCTGTATTGCACTTTTTGCCTCCCTTTTTTTTTTGAAACATGCATTTATTCATGTCTTTTCTGGCTAGTATGTCTCCCAAAATAGTACTTTTTTGTTCAAAATAACATAATTGAAATGCTTCATAATGTAAGAGTCTGTAGGGACTGGACTATAAGTTGCCACCCTCATATCTGGTGGATAAGTTTATGACTAAAACAAAACTTTGTCTTACATTTTAGTGGACTTTAGTTGTTTTGTTTTGTTTGGCCTTATGTATTGTATGAACTGTTCCCTTTTTTACTGTCAGTAAGTAAGGCAGAACAGAATGTATGAGTCCGCACACAACAAACATACATTAGAAAGTAGGTGTCCCAAAAGTGACTGTTCATGTATATAGTTCAGCTTCAAGCTGTTCCCTGTTGAACTCAGATTTTATATTCTTGAGTATTCTATTTTAAGTAAAACTAAATTTCTCCTTTAATACTGATTTGAGAAAATGGAATCTGTTTTTCTTGTATACTGTTTGGGCATTTAGTTAGTTTTCATGATTTTTGCTTTCTCCTAGGTTTTCAGCAAAAGGAACCTCAGCTCAAGAATCAGTTTATTAAGAGTGCACAAAGAGGACCTGCAAACACAAAACAGCCATTACTGCTGCCTCTTCATCCTTCATGGGAAGCAAGCAGGAGGCGAAAAGAGCAGCAGTCTAAAATTGCTGTGTTTCAGGGGAAAAAAATTACATTTGATGATTGATTAGTACCTTAATATGAACTTTTCCATCTAATTTTTTTCTTTTTAAATTTTTTTTGAACCAGCTCAATATTTAAACTTGTATTTGAATATGATTATTTGGAGGCAGTATAGAAATAAGTTTGTTGTTGTTTTTTTTTTTATTTTTTTATTTTTGGGCGGGGAGGGGTTGCTCCCTGGCTGGGAATTGAACCCAGGCCGCGGTGTTGAGAGCACCGAAACCTTAAGCCACTAAACCACCACGGAACCCTCTGTTGTTGTCTTTATTTCTCATTTTTGAGTGTGTTCAAGTTGTGTTTATGCAAGCCTTCCAGAAATCAACTACATACTAAAATTGACTTTCTTTAAATGCCCAGATGGTTCTTTTTTATAAAAGGATTTTGAGATTATAGCTCAGATTTTCTCATTTGTGCTTACTGTGAAGTGAATTTCACTGGTTTAGGTCTGTTTCTTTGCCTTGAAAATAAATGTCAAGATATACAAGGGCTGTCCAGAAAGTATCCAGCCATGTAAGAATGAAAAATAGAGGCATTTTGGCTGGATATTTTCCAGACAGCTCTCATATTTAATAATAGAAAATATGAGGAAATTGTAGCTATTTAAAATAGATTACTTTGCTAAAAGTTTGCAAAACTAAATTAAAATAGTAATGTTTATTATGGGTATACAAGATAATGAATTATACAAATAAATTAATTTTTATTATAATTTTAATTATTGGTGATCATGTACTTTTCTGTTTTAGTATCCCAGGACAGTTTTGTATTTCAGAATTACATTTCAGTTATTTAGGCAACTTACATGTTTAAATGTAGCCACACAACCAAAAATTGCTTTTATATTTCACTGCATGTAAATATTTCCACTAAATGAAGAACGTGTAAAATTTATAGAAACATTTTTTGAGGAATCATTATTGGAATTTGTAAGAACAAATTTTAAAGGAGGTATAATTGAAAGAGTATTTCCACTGATGGCCGAGCGAAAAGGTTAGGAGATGACTCACTGAGGAAGGGACTATGTCACAGTATTGTTACTTAAAAGAAAGACAGGATTTTAAAAATCCCTTCAAATGTTTTACTTTTGCTACTCATGGGGAAATTAAAGGTTCTTAGCTAACTACCTGAAAGTAAATTCCATGTTTTCTGTGACGTGCTGTTAATGGCAGGGAAAGCCTTCTGGTTATCAGGAATTCACAAGCTCTGGGGAGTCATTTCTGTTTTTTTTAAGATCTTAAGAATTTAGATAACTAGAGCAATGGAATTCAAGAAGTTATACACAAGGAAAATTATTTTTGCGTGTTGAGTGCAAAATTTGTTTTATCTACATTTTCAAATTTTATTTTGACATAATTTCAATTATGTAAAATTGAAATTTAATTAAAATTTTAATAATGACAATTTATTACAGGAAAAGTGAAAGAAAAATGTCTTGTTGCTTACCCAGATTTAGCCAAACTGTGAGGTTTGAGAGCACTGTCCTCCAGACTGCCACGTCTGCCTAAGACTTCTTACCCTAATTGCAAGGACTTAGGGGCTAACCTCAAAGAGAAAAGAACCCCCCCAGAGACCACTCTCGTTCTGACATCACTGCAGGTTCAGAGCCGGTGGAGGGTTTCCCAAACACCTTCAGGTTCAGAAAATGCTCTAGAAAAACTCCCAGAACTCACTGAAACCTATTACATTCACAGTTAATTACAGGGAACGGGTACAAATTATAACCAGCAAAAGGAAAGAGATGCATAGGACAACATCTATAAGGGCATAAACACAAAGCTTCTGTGGTCCTCAAGACGCATTATCATCCTGACATCAGTATGCAGATTGTCAAACTGAGAAACTCCCTTGAGTTTCGGGTGTCCAGAATTTTTATTGTGTCTTCAATATCTGGACGTGATTGATTGATTGCCCACGTGATTGTTCTAGATGGACTGATACTACATGACTGAAAGCCCTCATCCTAAATCGCAAGGTTTATCTTTTTTAGTGTAGCCAGCTCCTGCCCTAAGCAAAGAAAATCCCATCAGGTATGACATAGATTCCCTTCAAGAAGCTGAAGGCAAAGGTACATCTTTTTGGATAAGGCCAAGTTCTTTACTACACAATATCCTTCACCCACATTCTGTAAACTTTAGCATTTAAGTGCATTTTCTTTATTCTTGATTTTCATCTTCCCTCCCTTTCTCTTCCCCTTCTCCTTTTCCTCCACCCCCTCTTTCTCCCTCTCTCTCCCTCTCTCCCTCTCTGTTCTCTTCCTGTTACCCTTTTCTCTGCCCATTTCATTTTTCCTCTTTCCTTCTATCCCCTCCTCTCTTTATATTCTCTCTTTAAAAACAGAGCTGTTCTTTTCCATTACCACAATCAAATTATCAAATACTCAGATTTTAATACTTGGCTCAATGTCTCTTTACAGTAATAGAAAATCCAGCATCATGCCTTTCAGTTTTCATGGCTCTTTAGTTGGGAACAGTTTCTGGGTTTAACATGGTATTTCTTGACATTAATATGTTTCAGAAGTACAGGCCAGTTTACTTTGCATTGTTCCTTTATTTGGGAATGTCTAATGTTCCCATTATTAAATTAGGCATTCGGAGCAGGAATGTCATAGGGTGTTGAATTTGTCCCAGTGAATATGAGGGGGCAGGTGATAATGAGGTGGCCTACCACTAGTGATGATAACTTTGGTGACTTGTTTCAAGTAGTATCTATAAGGTTTCTCACTGGAAGCTTACTATTTTGCACTTGTAAATAATTATCTTGTGGGGAGATACTTTGACATTATGTGTATGTATACCCTGTTCTGAAAATTTTATGCACTAATTCTAGCATTCGTTTGTAATTCTTAGACTAGAAACAATTGTTGCTATAGTAGTTGTAAATAGTGTTTTTAAAAAGTTCTTGTTTTTATATATATTAGCTGGCTTTTTATAATAAGGAAGAGCTTTCCTTTCTTCCCTATTCATTTTTTAAAAAATTATTTCAGTATGATCTCATAGACATCTCTTCTTTCTATTTTTTTATTAATTATTTTTATTCCTTTTGACTTTTAATTGGCTTACAAGGTTTACAGTATAGACCTTTAATTTATCACAGTCTAACCTCAAGTTGTAATATACCACTATACATATGGCTTCAATACCTTAACACAGTACACTTTAATTTCCTTCCACCTAGCCTTTATACTTTTGTTTACATACATTTTGCTTTTACATATAACCCTACAATACATTGTTATTGTTTTACTGCAATATTCCATTTGTCTTTTTACATGTTCATGTTTTTCTCTACTCCTTGAACATGTGGAACAGTATTAGTTGTCTTAATGATCTTATCTGCAGTAATTCTTAACTTGAAACATTTTTTACCCCCAGGGGACATTTGGGGGTATTTTGGGTGTCACAACTGGAGAGAGGGAAGTTACATCTAGTGGACATAGGCCAGGGATGCTGCTAAACATTTTACAGATATCCAATAAAGAATTACCAAACTCAAATGTCAAAGTGCTAAGGTTGAAAAACCTTGGCCTAGGGCTCATTTGGCCCCACTGCTGAAGCGTTAGCATTCTAAGAACTCTAACTAAAGCTTTGCCTATTAGGAAATCTTTCTGTTGTGTATCGTGAGACACAAGCTATACCTGGAATCATAAGTTCTTGGGATTGTTCCACTAAATCTTTTCTAGAGATTTTTTTCCTTAGCCTTGGTAGATTGTTCTAGACATTTCACAGATCAGTCTTACAACATCGACTTGAGGAGCCTCTTCTATAGATCTAGAAAGCACTTTCTTCCTGTGCATTTCCTTTCTCTACAGTATTCTTTCTCAGAAATTCTACTCACATTATCCTATTGAAACTCGGAACTTTGTGTCTTCAGTAAGGCCACTGAGCTGTTTTTGGGTTCCTTTCACTTGCGCTGTTTGGAAACTTAATGCAGCGAGCTGAAGCGCTCAACTTTTTTGTTTTCTTACATATTTCTGTTCTGTACAGGTTTTTGTTTATTGTATGAAAACCTTTTTTTAAAATATATATTTCATTCACTTTTTTAGTTTAATGTATAAGGGCAAATCTGGTCCCTATTATTGCATAATAATCAGAAATAGAAGTCCATTATTTGTTTTAATATTCGAAGTGTCCTTAATTTCACCAGCATGAGCCTTCTCAAGCTATCTCCTGTGTCCTTTTAATATGTAAGTCCTTTCTCTAACAGTGAGAAAGATGGGTCTCATTATCCACAATATATTTTCTCAACCTTAGAATACACAGAAGTTAGTTTCACAATTGCAAACTGATACCTCTTAAAAACAAGTTTACTAACCAGAGTTCAACATATGTTTGGAGTTTTTTCTTCACCCTGAGGGCATATGGTTTCAAAACTAAGTTTCAAAGTTAACCCAGAATTATGTCAGCAAAAATGGCAGAGTAAGGACACCTAGAAATTCTCTTCATAAAAAGCAACTAGAAAACTGTCCATGTTAACTAGAATCAACTTTTTCAGTACTATGGAATTAACCAAAGGCATATAGCAATCCAGGGAGTATTTTTCAAGAAAAAATGTCTGACTCGTGATAAGAACAGTGATCTTTGTGACATTTTAACTTGCCTATTCTCATCTCTCACTCCTCGTATAGCAGTCTTGAAAACCAACAGCCTAACAGTCATTAGAAGATGCAGAACAGGATTGAAGCTTCAAAGATACAGATACATTCCCTCAGAATTGTCATTATTTGCCCAGTTTGGTGGGTCACTGGAAGACCCCACTTATAAATCTGCCTTGACTAAGAGCTTTGCCCCAATGCAAAAAGCCTTTTTTACTGAGATCACTTCAAAAAACAATTAGTGGCAACGGTTCAACATCACAACTGCCTGAAGCCATGACTAGCGGCTGGGACAAACCAGAGGTTCCTCAAAAAGCTTAAAAGGAAATCTAGAGAATTCAGGATCCTTTGAAACTCAGGTATGTTTTGGCATATTTCTTGGAATTAAGGAAGTCACATGCATAGATCTGTGTGCAGCTTCAGAAATAAAACTAAGGATGCCCTAAATTTTCACCTTTGGTTGATCTTGAGGTTCTGCAATAGCGGGAAGTTAAGGATATGGTGAAATTGTCAATTTTCTGGCTAAGTGTTCAAGGGGTGCCTCAATATACACACTCACATAGAGGGAGGGAGAGAGACTCAGCAAAATCAGAAGTATTGATTCCAGGCATTTAAGGATATCTGTCCAGTTATTAGTGTACCACTAAGCTAATGAAGCAGATACTTTAGTGACCATGCACAACAAAGAATACAGACTTCACAAAAATAGTTTTAAAAATTACTAAACAAAAAACTACTTGGGGCAAGGGGAATATCTGATTTCAACATTATATGACTAAAATGCCCAATTTTCAAGATAACATTATAAGACATGCACAAACAAGGTATGACCCCATACAGAGGGAAAAAAGCAATCAATAGAAACTTTTCGAAGAGGCAGGAGTTTGGATTTATTAAAAAAAGGTATGAAATAAAATACATTAAATATATTCAAAGAACCAAAGGAACCCATGTCTAAAGAATTAAAAGTCTGAGAAAAATGTTTCACCAAATAAAGAATACCAGTAATGAGATAGAAAATGCAAAAGAAGAGACAAAAAGAAATTTAGAAACTGAAGTTGAATAACTGAAAAAAATTCAACAGAAGGGTTTGACACCAGACTTGAGCAGGTAGAAAAAAGATTTGGTGAATCTTAAAATAGGTCAATTGAGATTATCTAGCCTAAGGAACAGGAGAAAAAATAAATAAGCAGATCCACAAAGACTTGTGGGATACCATCAAGTGTACCACATAGGCATAATGGGAGTCTCAGATGACTGGTGTTTCCACTCACAGCTGTATATCCCAAGGTACTGAAAACATGTTCAAACAAAAACTTCAATATTAGTGTTCATAATAGCACAATTCATAATTGCTAAATAGAGTATAAACTGAATATCCATCAGCTGATGACCAAATAATGAAATTGGTAAATACAGTTGACTCTTGGACAGCAATGATTTGAACTGCATGGGTCCACTTATAAGCAGATATTTTTTAATCAATACCTGTACTGTTTTTGATCCATGGTTAGGATTCTGTAGATGTGGAGGGCCAACTGTATGCATTGATATTTGCCTTTTTATATAGGAGACTTAAGCATCTGCAGATCTTGGTACCTGTGGAGGCTGGGGCCAGTGTCCTGAAACCAATCTCCTGGGGATAGTGAGGGATAGCTATGTTTTGGGGGAATCAAAAATTACACACAGATGTTTAACTGCAGGAGTTTGAGACCCCTAAGCCCCATGCTTTTCAAGAATCAACTGTACATGTAGTATAATTCAGCCATAAAAAGGATAGAAGTATTGATACATATTATGACATGGATGAACTTTGAAAACAACATGCCAAGAAGCCAAACACAAAATATGGTTCCACAGAAAAAATGATTGCTAGGGACTGGGGGAGGGAGGCACAGGGAGTGACTGCTGATGGCTATGTCATTTCTTTTTGGATTGATGAATGTATTACAGGATTGGATAGTGGTTTTGGTTGTACCACTGTGTCAATGTGCAAAAACACGGGGAATTAAGCACTTTAAAATGTGAATATTAGCGTATATATGAGTTGTATCTCTATTTAAAAAATAATAAAAGTTACCTGAGTTAGTGCTTTCCCCCTTTCTTCCATGTCGTACTTCATTTGCAATGCAGTTCATGTTTCTAATGGTATTTTATTTAAAGAGTTTTTATCCTTTCTTAGTAATTTTATTTGTACTTTTTCTTTATATATGTGAAACATTAACATTATTCCATAGGCAAAGCTGCACAAAGTGCTATACTCAGAACTGGTAGCTCCTCACTTTCTGCCTCATTGGCGTACAATCTCCTGTAGAAATTCAGTCTCATTAGTACCTCATGTATGTTTTCCTCTTTCTATTTGCATAGATGAACAAATACGTGTATGTTTGGTTATTTCTCCTTTTTATACAAAAATTTGCATTCCCTAGATCCTCTTATGAACTTCGCTTTTTTACATTTATAAATATGTCCTGGAAATCACTGCAAAACTATCCATAGAGATCTACACTTAAAAAAAAAAACAAAAAAAACAAAAAAAAACAACTTTAGTATTCCATTTGGTAATCTATCACTTTTTCCATGTCTTATCTATGTATGGGTATATGAGGGCTGCCCAGCAAAAAATCCAGCCATAAATGCCTCTATTTTTCATATTACATGGCTGGACACTTTCAAGACAGCCCTCATATAGGTTATTTTCTGTATTTTGCAGTTACAGTGTTGCAAAGAAAATGTGAACAACAGTATGCATCTTCATATTGTGGGTATATTCCTAGAGGTAGGACTGCTATGTCAGAAGGTAAACACATAGCAGTTTTGTTTAAAAATTGCCAAATTTTCTTCCACGAAGTTTGTACCAATTGGTATTTCCATCAGCAGGGTGTGAGAGAGTTCTGTTTCCCAACAACTTCAACACAGTTTGGTATTTCACATTGTGATTTTTGCCCGTTGGATAGGTGAGAAGTTGCCTTACCTCAGTATTTTACTGTGCATTTTTCTTATTGGTACAGTGGAATACTTTTTTTCAATTTTGAAGAACTGTTTTAAAATCAATTTTTGTGAAGTTTTTCATGTCTTGCCCATTTTTCCATTGGTAAGGAATTATTTTTTGTTTTTGTTACTATCTTTTTCCCCTAATTTTAAAGACTAAATTTTATGTTAGGAATATTAGCCCTTTGTATATATTGCTAGTATTTTTTCCAGAATTGTCAGTTGTCTCGATTTTATTTATGTTGTTTACTTTTCTGTCATGTTCATCTACCACTTACTGTATATATAGTCAGATGTATCAGTTTCTCTTTTCATTTTCCTTCGTTTCATTTTCGCATATGGATTTGGAATCACATCTTCCCCTACTGTTGTTTGCCTTTTAATCTGTCTGATATCAGTTTGCTGTTCCTGCTTTCTTAGTGTTTCTGTTTGCCTGGAATCCTTGGACTATCCCATTGTTTTTGGCGTTTCTATTATAGGCATGTCTCTTGAATAGAGCATATAGTTGGGTTTTCATGAGCCAAGTTGAAAATTTTTTAATAAGCAGATTAAACCCTTCCACAATTGTTGATAAGGTGACTATCTTTGTCTTCAGTTGTCAGGTTATCTTATGCTGTAATTATTATATTTATTGTATTTGCTGTTTCTCTTCATCATGTGTTTGCTGTGTTTGCTAAATTTGGTATTTAAGGTTAATGTTTCTGTTCTAATCGTTATCTTTGTGCTTACACCTTTTTCAATGCCCTTCGTTTCTTATTTCTTTTATTCACAATTTGTATTGTCCATTTTTAATGACATCCCTTAACTTTTTCACTTGTTGCCTAAGTCACGGTTAATGAGTTTATTCTACTTTCCTTTTTCCTTCTGCAGTCTCCCATTTTAGTTGCATTGTTTTTATTTCATTGGAACACAGAAACATAGCATAGATCATTCTTTTTTTTTATGTAACATTCTTCAAACCTTAGTTTTAATTTTAGATTTGCAATTAAGTATATTAAAACTAAACTGCTAAAGTTTTCTCAGTCACATTTTTTTGGATGAAATTCAGTTTCTAGTAGATTCCTCAAAAAAGGAAAGAATTGTTTGAGCCCCTGATCTTTAAAATTTTTTTCTGTGATTTTTATACTTAAAAGATTATGGCTGAATGTTGGGATATGACTTTTTCAGTGATCCTACCCCTCTTCCTTGTAGCAGGCTACACTCTTCATCATATTATATCTTTGGTGAATTTTGTTTGGGAGAGTTTCTTACCCCACCCAAAATTAGGAGATCTAATGGCCTGGTCACCAGACAACTTCCTGACCCTGACCAGAGGTAGAGTTTTTTGTTTTTCCTTTTACTCCTGCCACAGTGAGTTTTAACCTTTTCCCTGGTTGACAGTGTTTGATGACTTATAGTAGCTTAAGTCTTTTTTCTCAGTAGGGAAGAAGGGTCGTGATTATGTATTTGTCTTTCAGGCCTGCACCAGCGAGGCAAGTTTTATCTCTGCTCTGTCTCCCATCTTTCTCTTGAGTG
This sequence comes from Lyroderma lyra, assembly GCA_004026885.1. Classification (NCBI taxonomy): domain Eukaryota; kingdom Metazoa; phylum Chordata; class Mammalia; order Chiroptera; family Megadermatidae; genus Lyroderma; species Lyroderma lyra. The sequence goes on from PVJL010000944.1 coordinate 144,715, forward strand.
CCCGCCCAATGTAGGCCCATGGAACTTCTGTCCCTTGAGAAGTTCTTGACATTCCTAAATAATTCTACTATATTGTCCACTAGTACTTTTTATAGGTTTGTGTTGACCTTTACCTTTGTCTGGAATTTACCCCTGTGTATTGTGGCAGAGATTGGCAAACTGCTTAATCAAACCAATTAGTGCACAACTAATCTACACTTCTCAGCCTCTCTTAAAGTTAGTTTGGGGTCATGTGACTTAAGAATTGCCTAAGTGGAATATGGGTAAAAATTATGGGTTCACTTTCAGTCTGGGCCCATAAAATCCTCTTCCATCCTCTACTCTTCCTTTGTCCCTCAGGTGGATGTCAATTCCCATTGAAGATTCCCATTTTTAAGATAAAAAAGCAACCATCAGCCAGTGGACCTAAATGGCTGAGAATCATAGTCATCGATCCTTTCTTCCATGTTAGCCGATTGGATTTAAGTTTATCAAAAATAAATATTTGTTAAACCAAAAGGAATTTGGGATTTTTTTTTTGAGAGAACAGGTATCGTTACTCTAATGCAGAAATTGGTACTAGAAGTAGGATATTGTAACAAACATCCAAAATACCTGGCATTGGTCCAGCAGACAGTCAAGATAAAAATAATATCCAGGGCTAGAACGCTGGAGATATTTGTGTCATGCAGTGACAAAGTGCTTTTTTAATGGTCACTTGCAAGTACTTGGAATGTGGACCACATGCCTATGGACCTCATAGCTCCGAGAAAATGAGGTTAGAAAATGGGAGTGCTGGTAATGTTGCTTGTAACTATATGCACTTTTCAAGGTGATAGAAGAAAGGCAATGGAATGTGGCAATAATTTATTAGTTTGCAAGCACATACACTCAAAAAAGTAAAAGGATGGAAAAGCCACTGCTTCTAGTACCCACTGATGAGATTATGCACAGAGGTTCATTAAAAGTTCTGGGTCCAGCACAGACCTGTGTAAAGGTGTGGTGTTTCCTACTACAGGTGATAGCTCTAAGGCATGGGACATTGGAATGAAAAAATAAGGCAAGCTTAAGGATTATGTTTAGGAAAGAACTTTGGGAGATGCTGCTAGCATATTAACAGAGATACCTTCTCTCAAAAGAAATAATCTGCTTATTTGTAATGCCAAAGAAATTGCAAGCCTGGGTTTTAGCAGCCTTCAGATGCTCTGTGATTAAAAGTATTTTGGGGTCCCCAAACTTGTTCAGGGAAGATATGGGTTGAAAAAACTAAAGGACCTCAAGGAAGGTCCCCATCATGTATTTCAAATGTAATCATGGACAAAAGAGAACCTGCATGTTGTTGCAAATGGCAGTAATTCATCTTGTCATATGGGCGAGTAATTATTGTATGTATGTACTACATCTTTTTCATCCAGTCATCTATCAAAAGGCACTTCAGTTGTTTTCATGTCTTGGCCACCATAAATAATGCTACTGAGAACATAGGAGTACAGATATCTTTACAGATAATGTTTTCTGATTTGGGAGGTAGATGCCCAGAAGAGAGATTGCTGAGTCATATAGTAATTCTATTCTTCATTTTTTGAGGACTCTCCATAGTGGCTGTATCAATTTACATTCCCACCAGTAGTGTATGGGTCTTGAGATTATCATGCTAAGCGAAGTAAGTCAGAAAAGGTTGAGAACCCTATGATTTTACTCATATGTGGGATATAAAACTGAAAGCAACATTTGAACAAGACAAACAAAAACTCATAGACAACAATTTAGTGGTCATCAGAGGGTAAGGAGGGAGGGGGATTAGTAGAAAAGGGGAAAGGGGGTTAAATTTATGGTGTTGGAGATTTGGTGAACTCAATGCAATGTATAGATGTATTATAAAAATGTACACTTGAAACCTATATAATTTTACTAACCAATGTCACCCCAATGTATTTAATAAAAAATATTTAGAAAGCACATTTAAAGACAAAAAAATTAAAAAAGGAGAGAACCTGCATAAGGGTAGATCCAGAGCTGTGAAGAATATTGAATAAGTTGTTTTTTCCAGATAGCAAAGTTGAAATCAAAGAGATGTTCCTACTGTCAGGTGAGAGGGACCTAAACTGCCTGCCAGGGGTGTCATAGCTACTATTGACCAGTGCCTCTGTGTTTCCCATGTTTCCTTTACCAGAGGGCAGTTTGTATTGCAAATCTCCCATCCTTTCTGTTAGTTTGTTGGGCTGGTGGCTGTAGAAAGGTTTCTATAACTTGTGTTGTTAGTGCAAACGTCACTGAACCTTAAAGAGCCACATCCAGACCTGATGAACAAAACCATGCATTGTTCAGAGTTCTTGAACTTAAAGCAGGCTGCAATAACTGGATATTTTAAATTGTCTCACTGGAGAAGGAGGGCATGTGCTCTAGGTGTGATGGGATACTTAGCAACCAGAAGGACATACTATTTTGAAAACTGACTAAGAATCTGTTTCTTCTTTTCCTTAGGTACCTGGACGAGTTATATTTCCCAGCCTCCTTGAAGTTAGACCAGTGCTGGCCAGTAAGAGATAGGTAAAAATGATTACATGATTTTCACCTGCTCCACAGTGCTTTCCAAGCAATCTTCCACATTTCTTCCCTTGTTTTCCAGCTAGGTGTTGACATCCTGTGCAACCTTCTAAGACAGATTTTGAAGATGGTGAAGTTTCTGTCAGCCAGGGTCCCTGCATGACTGTATGGATCAAATCCCCCAACCCTGTCTGCCTACCTATTGAACTTTACGTGAGCAAGAAATAAGTGAGTACCTGATTAAGTCACTGAGATTTAGGGTATTTACCTGTTATTGCAGCTAGGGTTATTGTGGTACACATATGATCTTTGGTTGGGATCTAACTATTCTGTGAATATGGTTCTAATGCTGTTTCTGACTAGTTAATGTCATCCATTCTCTACTGTTTTGATATGTCACCATATAATCATGGAAGCATTTTTAAGCTCTTCCTTTTTTTGCTTACCTATTTTTCTTATCCAATTTTGCATTATATCTATTTCACTTATCTAGTATTTTTTTCCTCAGTTTTCTTTCTTATGTCTTTTCTTTACAAACACACTTTATAATTAGCTTGTAAATTTCATTTAAAAATTATTTGATTACTCTTAGAAATTATTAGTTATCTAGGAACTAATTGTCTTTCAAACATACTCTCTTTATTGTTTTCTAGTTACATAAAGTGGTAGGTCTGCTCCCATGAATAGCCCAAATTATAGAATGGTGGAAGAAATGATATGTACAGGAATATGTTCAGTAGTCTAAGTATGACATCATTATTCAGAAATTAAGTAGCCTTAAGTCAGATGCTGGAATGTTGTTTGTACTTGGAACATGTGTTTCTCTTCAAGCGAAAACTTGTTTTGAAAGAAAGTTATTCTCCATGTTGTTTTCAGGATAAAATTAAAGTATGTTTTTCAGTAAAAACAGCCAAAACTTAGAGGGTCAATGAAGGGAAGAAGGTTATTTGTGTTTATTTTTAAACTAAACATGGTATGAATATTCAGGGTTTAGCTCAGCTCTCTCTATCATGGACAGAAGTTCATAGTCTTCACATATACCAACAACAACCAGTTTAGCTCATGTCTGAAATATGTGTAAACTACTTTTGAATTTTTATTTTATTTTTTCTGAAATATTTTATTTAACAAAAGAATGAGTAACAAAAGAATGAATCGCTAAGCGTGAAGGTATTTAGATTTGCCAACAATCATGTCTTTTTTTTTAGTTGTTGGCAAACTTTAGTTTAAGAGGCTGAAGGTTTCCTTTTTTGAACGTAAGTACTACTGTGATAGAGGAGAGTTTTTCAGGCCCTATCAAATTTTTAAAGATTCATAAGCACTGTAGTTGCATTATTAATGCCTAGAATTCATTTTCTTTAGGGCTTGATTTTATGTTCTCCACTTTGATATCTGCAAGGCTCCATCTCTCAGTTTTGCAGGTGTGAACAAATGTCATTTTATTAGAGAGAGCTTCTCGACCTTCCTTAGAAAACATCAACTAATTATAGTTGCTCTCTCCTTGCTTGCTTTCTTCTGGAACATAAGCTTTGTGAGTGCAAAAACTTTGTTTTTATTCTTTGCCAGATCCCAAACTTGAACAGTACTTAGTATATAGTAGGTGTTTAGTTAAATATTTGCTTTTTTGAATACATATTTTATAAATATTTGATTAAATACTATCATTTTGAGTATATGCAAGTTGATTTTTTTTTTCCTTCAGTTTGTCAAAGATTCCTATACTTAAATAGCTGCAGCTGCAAGTTAGGAGGGTACTAGAATAATCCAGGTGACAGACACGATGTTTTAGACTTAGTAACAGTGTAGACTGACAATAGAAGAGACGGTAATATTTTATTATAGAGCAAAAGGTATGAATTAATCCTCCAGAAGAATTATGAGAATGATTGAAATCAGAAACAGCGTAATTACTGGGAAGCCTTAGGAGCCTAATTGAAGTTTATCATCATTAATTTGAAGTGAGAGCAATCAGCATAGCCGTTTGTATTTTAATTTCTATGACCTTAGTCTTTTTGTTATTTGTTTGTAGGAGCTCTTCATATGTTAGAAAAATAAGCCCTTTGCTTATTATGATTTGCAAAGAATTTCCATGTGACCATTTGTCTCTTGACTTTGATTTTTTTCAAACAAAGTATTTTATTCATATTATAAATGATGTCTGATCCTTAACCTTCTAACTGGTTATTTTGTTGTCAGTGAAGGCTATGAATTTCTGTATACTGATGGTTTTCTCAGCCACTTTACAAAACTCTTACTATTTTTAATACTTTCTCTACTGTTTCTCTTGTATTTTTCCACATTCCAAATTATATCATTTTAAGATAATGGTTATTTTACCTGCTGCTAATTTTAAAACTCTTACCTAATTGGAATGGTTACTGCCTCTAGTACAACTTAAAATAATAGCACTGAAAGTGGACCTCCTTGTCTGTTCTTGACATTAATGGAAATGCTTTTAATGCTCCCCCTTAAGCATGAAAGTGACTTTTAAATTTAGATAGATGTGTTTTAGGATGGTAAGTTCTATTCCTTTTACTGAGGTGTACTTTTAAAAATTAAGAATGGATGTTGAGTTTTATCAAATGCCATTTAATCATTTATGAAATGACTATACAATTTTCCTTCATTGTTCTTTAAAGTTTAGCATAATAACTGAAAATAAAAACAGTTTTACCTAGTGCATTCTCACTGTTTTCTCTATTTTTTCTTGTATTAATTTATCTGTCTAGATTTTCACCTGAACTCAATTTACATTTTTTCTTAATATGTAATCATTTCATCCATGATAATGTGTTTTATTTGCAGAGCTAAACCGTGTAATGTCTTGGTTTTTAAAATTACTCTGCAACTTTGGGTTAGTTTACTCCTTTATTTTACGTATTTGCATCTTGTACTATTTTTCCATATTAGTTAGTTAATGGTTTACCTAAGTAATATATACAGTTAGCCATATCCTATAGATCTGATACATTGTGATTTCTAGGCTACTGGTTTTCTCTTTTCTTACCTTTTTTCAATTGTTATTTTAAATGTTTTTTTTCTTTTTCTTTCCATTTTTCCTCTTTGCAAGTTTGGAATTCCTTTGGGTAATTACTTTTTAAATTTTAATGTGAATATTTTCTTAAAATCTAAATTAATCTCTGTAACTCTCCCCATCTCACCAAGCAATACATAGGCATCATAACTCATTGATCACTTGCATACGTTTGTGTCAGGTATTTTTGTTCTGTCTTTCAACTTTATCTCTGAATTAGACATTATCATTATTGCTTCGTATAGTCAATGTCTATATAGATTAATTTACATCTTTACCAGTTTCTTTGTCTATCAGTCCTTCTAAATCTCCGAACTTCTTTCTAGTATCATTTTCCTACTCTCTTAAATACATACTTTACAACATTGTAAAATGAAGATCTGTTAGTGGTAAGCCTCCTTAGATTTTTGTCTGTCAGAATAGTCTTCATTTTAGTCTCATTCTTAAATGACAGTCTAGTAGGGTATCTAATCTAATCTTGTAGTAATTATTTTCTCCCATTACTATGAAAAAAATCTCATTGTTTCTGACTTTGTTTCTGTTAAGAAGTCTGCTGACAGTCATATTGCCATACTTTTTAGGCAACTTTTTGTGTATATCTGATTCTTTTATAATATGAAATATTTATATTTTAATAGAGGCCATAATTGTAATTTGTGGATACTTTAGTTAATACTCCATTGCTTTAGAACAAGGGTCAGCAAACGTTTTCTGTAACAGGCAGTACAAAAATACTCTAGGCTCTGCATCCCATAAAGTCCATGTGTTAGCTACTTGACTCTGTACTGTAACACAAAAGTCTTCATACATAGTATGTAAACAAATGGGTATGGCTATATCTCAGTAAACTTTATCCAAAAACAGGTGGTGTGCCTGATTTGGCCAGTAGGCCCTATTTGTCAAGCCCTGCTTGAGACAATATCTACTTCCTGCTTAGACTGAGTAATGATTAAATTAATATAATTCTTCTTTCTCTCTGCATGTTTTTCTATACTACTGAATATTAATTGGTGGTATTGTCTTTTTGGGGATTTAACTTTATATTATTAAATCTAACAGTAGACAGATGGATATATTTATCTGCTTTAAGTGACATATTTTGACGCTGGCTATATAAATACGAAGAAAAAGGAAACTTTTCTTTTCCTTCTCCTTTCAATGTTTGTTAGTTATTCCATTTCTACCTTATGATGGTTTATAGCATTTACATTCTTTTCTATCACTCTGTGATAGATGACTTGCTAAAGGCCACACTGCCAGTTGGTGGTAAAGCTAGGATGTGAGCTTAAATATCTTATGTTGCTAACAACTGCAACATGTTATCATTTTGTCAAAAGCTTGAATAAGCTTGATACTAAGCCTAATAAAGATTTTGACAGGTGTGGGAAGAGCCATATCATTCATAAATGTGGACATGAAAGTGTCAAATCTTCAAACCAAATTCTATTTTTCCAAGTTGTCCAGCATTAATTATCATGGTTAATTACAATTTAGGAACTGAATTGGATTAAATACATCACTCCAGTAAGCCCAAGAAAATATGTTTTGGACTTACTGGCAAAAATTCACAAGATTTACTAGTCTATTCATTTATAAACAAAGCACTTAAAAATCTGGGAATAGAAGGAAAGTTTCTCAATGTAAAAATGGGTATCTTAGACTAATAACCAATGTTGAATTTAATGGAGAAATATTGCAAGTTAGAAACATAACAAGGATGGCTATTATTATACTGTTATTACATTTTCATTTAACATTGTGACAAAAGTTGAAGCCAGTGTAGTTAGAAATAAAAGAAATATGATAGGTATAGCTGACTGGAAAGGAAGACATAAAATTAACATTGGTTCTACCACTGCCACATCTGTAGGAGACTTTTTGATTTTACTCAGTTCCAATTTGATGGTAGTTATGGTGAGGTTTTTTGTTTTGTTTTATATTATTTGTTTGTTTTTTCCCCTCATCCTCATGTAAGGTACCCAAGTTCCCTTACCCCTTTCTTCTGAAGGACTGACTAGTATCCATGACTGATGAATGACGAGTTACCCATAGGAGAAAAACCAGAGAACCTCACTCTGCTCCCTGAACCTCTGAAAGTTCTGACCATCTCCCTCTCCAGTTTGACTTCCCACTCTACCCACTTTCTGTCTTTTTTTTTCAGTTCCAGTTTTATTTATTCTTTTGAAGGCAGAGAAAACAGCCCTACAAATATGTCCATGGCAACTTATTAATATCTGGCAATTGAAGACTTAAGTGTTTTTGAATTTTTGTTCCTGAGTGGATATGGATTGAGAGTAGAAAAATGACCAATTGGATATAAGTGAGAAAGAGGAGGTGGGAAACATTAAGGAAACAACAAACTGAAAACTAAAAGCTAGACCTTACAGATTTGCAAATGGGATTCTATAACTAATACATAGTTAGAGTTTTTTGACAAGCACTTAGTAAATATTAGCTATTAATTCTTGAGAAAGCCAACTAACTATTTCTAACCACTATCAATCTTTTAGTTATTTTGTTTATAATTAATATTTAAGGGTAAATGTGCCATTAATTCATCTAGCTTGGGACCTGGAGCTATCAACTACCAAGTATAGGACCCTAAGATCAACATGCCATATGGAGGAGGTATTTCCCCAAAAGGAAATTTCTTTTTTAAAATGAAAGTAGAAAACAAAACTTTAAAAAGTTAGAAAACAAGGTGTTAGCCAAGGAACAGTAGCTGCACTACAAGTCTAATAAGAGAGTGTGCGTATATGTGAATCTATGTAGAAGAAACAAACATCTTAAGAGATAGAGAGGTCAAGTCCCTCTGTGTTAAAAGGGCAAGTACTTAACCCCAGAGGAGATAAAAGGTCTGTGGGAGGTGCTGAGTTGTCTGGTTTGACTGGAGATGAGAATGCACCAAAATGGTAGGGTGTGAAACCATGATGTGGGAAATGGAGCCAGGTAAAGGAAGGCCTTGAATGTCATTTAGGGGTCTTGAAATTTATAGGAAATGAGGAAACCAAATTTGAAATTGAAAAATCTGAGGAAGAAGAAAGCTATGAACTTGTGTAGAGATTTAAAATATGTAATGGAACCACCTTGCCAAGAATCCTTAGCTTGTATTTCCAGTAACTAACCCCTTTGAAAATGTTCTAGGTCAAAGTGTTCCCATGATATTTCAAATCAACAGATCATTTGTGTAAGGTTAAAATTACATTTGACAATAATGGGGGAAATACACATGCACATGACAAAAACAGCTCCAAAAACAACGTTCTGGCTTTTCTTATGAAAGAGCACAGTACCTTGAATGTCTTTCATAAGATTCCAAAACTATCTCAAATTACTAAAAGGAAAAAAAAAAAGAAGGTCAGTTATCAAGTTTCATGTTAAATGTTATTTAATTTAATAAAGTACATTAATGAAAGAAACAAATAGTTCAGTTCAGATGAAAAAGCATTATGGGATACCCTCAGTTATTTTTTAAAAATCACTGCTTTTGATAACTTGATAATGGATCTAGCAGAGATGATGAATGGCTGCTAAAATGAGGAGGTCAAAATCTGATGGGGAATTTTATAGTGGATAAATCAAACTAACAACACTGAACCCATGACCATTCGTAACATCACAGACAGCTAGAGATATCATGGGCTTCCTCATATGATACAGTTATGAAGGACATACCACCACCTATCAAGTCTTCTTGCTCCCCCAAATCAAACCTAACTTAATATCTGGTCAAGTTTGTAGATCTGGATTTTTATAGGAAATACAAGGAACAGAAGAATGTATTAAATAACAATACCAGGATAAAATCTTCAAATCCAGAATGTTGAGAAGTCTATAAGACAATAGGTGTTCTATAAAAATACCAATTTTTCATATATATTAAAAACAAGACAAAGAAAAAAATGATAAATGAGAAATGTAGATTTAAAAAAAAACTTTAAAAATAACCAATTTTAATGTGTGGTCCTTGTTTGATCCTAATTCAAACAAACCAACTTTAAAAAAGGAAAAATAATTATGAGACAATTGGTGAAATTTGAATACCAACTACATATTTGATGATATTAAGGAACTGTTATTACCTTAGTAGTTACCTTAATGATGTATTATATATTGATGACAACCAGATTAAATAATTTCAGTGTCATCAGGATGGCAGTATTGATTTTGAATGTAGATCCAAAATACTGTGATGAGACAAAATCCATTCTTAGATTTTTCTGGCAGATTCAGATGAGACCAGCATTTGAGGTTAAAGCACTCACATTGGCCTCTTGTTGATCATTGAGAGACAAAGAATTCCAGAGGGCTCCCTGTAGCTAAGTTGTGAAATCCCATGTGTGAAGAAAGAGAAAAGGAGAGCGTGTCATTTTTTTTTTACACATCTCATATTCAGAAGTACTCCCCTGAGAAAACTGGGGAGGAGGGATCGGGGAATAAGGTTATGTGTGCCTTGCTCCTGATAAACCTTCTCAAACTCTGAAAGAATAACAGGGTAACTCCCCATGGACTAAAAGGCATCTCTGGTCAGCCAGGGCCTTGGAGAAAATCTTGGCTTCATAGGTCATTTTCCAGAGAGCAAGTTGCCTAAATTAGTGAAGAAGTTGCACCATGTGTGTGTTTTTCATCCCATCCCTCTGACCTCATCCCTTTAGATCTTTTATCTGCAAAGCAAATTTAGCACAGTTACTGAAGTTCTTGGACTCAGGTTCAGAAACTTCTGGCATGAGTTGTCATACCTGGATACCACTCTCACCTCACCATAGCATAACCACATGTACATTTGTCTATACCATAGATGAAAAGAAATGGCAAGAAATCCAAGAGAGAACTTTGGGAGAGGGACAGGTATAACTGACTTCTTGTTACTCTCACCCAGGCCTCTCGTTTATCAGTACAGGTCTTCCAAAACACTGGTATTAATATTTCGCTGGGCTTTTTCTCTGAGGTTTTTCCTGCCTGCTTAACCTGTCATTGAACTCTACTCACTCCGTGGGGATTGTAATGTGTTAAAAGCACAATGTTATTAATAGAAATAGGGAGTGCAGTGCCCCCTCCCTAAGGCACCCCTTCTAGGGGCGTCTCCCACTGATGGTCGAAGACAAACAACAAGGTAGATGGATGATGGGGCGGGGGGTGGGGGGGGGGGTCAGTGGAAGTAGGTAGCAACTGGGAGAATGAAACATTACAAGAGTGGCTCTTTTTCGTGTTCTTCCCCCTTTTCTCTGTGAATTGGCCCTCCTTTTTGTAACTCTTAGTGTGTCTGGTTGAATAGGAAGGAACTAGTAAGGATGGGCTTCTCTTCCAAAATGCCCTACTAAGAATTCATGACACACAGAAGGTGGGGTGGAAGGCTATTTAGACCTACCATTAAAAGAGTAAAATAGTGTTGAAAGGGAGAGGAAGTGGGTATTACTTCTTTCTGAGGGGAGAGTCAGCCCTTAGATACTTAGAGAATATGGGGTTCTCTTCACAGAAATCAGGTGGATGAGCAGCTTGAAAGGAAAGGTTCTGAATTGAATTATATAGTTGTTGATTTTATTGATCTTTTTTGTTGGACATAAATAGGGTGACTTGCTGGCTCCCAATGATCTTTTTGTTGACAATATCCATAATAATTCATCCCCTTTCTCTGGAGAATCATTTTCCTTTCCCTCATCTTCCTGTACACCCACACGTAAAGCCAAAATGTGGTCATGTGATTTGGATGGGAGCAGCCATTCCCTTACTTGACTCTGTCACCTTGACTTCTGTGACTGAGTCAAAGAGCATTTAGACTGATGGTATCATTATCTGTCTGGACTTACAGTATCCACAGTGACTGGGTCCAGGATTGGCACATGACCCAGACTGTGCCTCTGAAATGCCTTCCCCTAGAATTTTCACACTGGAGCTACAGGTTAATGCCCTTTTATTTCTGGTCAACAAGTTGTGTAAATACGCATACCAAGATCTGCAGAAAACAGGTTTCCATCCTCACAGAGAAACGAAGAATGAAGTCAACACACAAACAGCGAAAAGGCAGCAAGGACATGGTCTTGACGGTATTTGATTTCCTGGTTCCATCTGCTCCTTTTCTCTTCCTCTATTTGGTCACATGAGCCTCTAAATTTCCTCTTTTGACTAACAAGTTTTAGATACAGTCCTGTTACCAGAAACCAAACAGCCCTAAAATGAAAATAAACTACCACATAGTTTATTTATCCATGAATCTTAGTCCCAGCAGCAACCCAACTATAAATTGTTTTAGTTTTTCCTATTATCATCCCTTGATAATTATCTTAATAATCGAAAATGGTTGACCCTAATATTTGCTGTATAAAATGGTATAATTCATTAGTTTGCATATGACTGTTTGGTAACACTAGTTTAAAATTTTTCATGCTCCAAATGTATATATTACTTGAGTAAGATATGTACGATTAAGATCCAATATTATTTGATTCATTAAAAAACCAAAAAGGAGTTATCTCTTATAAGGCCCTGTCATTACATTGGTCCTTAACTCCTATATCTAATTGTATCTTGAACATTGGCTTGCCTTGGTATGTAAAGAAACTGGGAACTAGCAATATTGTATTTCCAACAGTGACATTGGCATAATTTTGGTCATCATATTGATGGTTCAACTTTTGGTTTTGTGACTTTCTTTTTCTCTTTCCAAAGGTGGTGACTTTTACTCACAGTTAACCAGCAAATTATGGGAACAAATTGAAAATATATTTATACATCCTTCCAAGTCATGCATTTCCAATCCTATTGGATTGGCCAGAAAGTCATTGCGTTTTCTATAAAAGAATTGCCTTTCATTTACTCACAAAAAAGCACAATGACTTTTTGGCCACCCCAATATTCTTTTTCTGCCCACTGTGAGAAATACTAAGATTTATTTCAAACCTACTTAAATGACACTATTATGTATAACAAAATAATTTCAAATATACAAAATGAGTGAATCATGAAGAAAATGATTGGTTCACCCTCAGTGTTATCAACAACTGATATTTGAAAGAGGAGAAATTTTAATAAGGGGTACTTAAAAGCATACAAGTTATCTGACAAATAGGAAAGGTTTGCATTTTCTTCTAAAATAGTGTATGGTTTAGAAATTTAAATGATTCCTCCCACAGTGAGGATCATTCTGCATCTATTTTACCTATTTACTCATGCAGTTTGTAGGAAGCAAAACAAGCAGTAAATGGGTAGGTTTCAGGTATGCCTTTGCCCTGCCACTCAAATGCTAGTACTGTCATAAATTTGTTTTAAGTAATTTGCAAGTGATCTCATTTTTATGAACTGATAATTAACTTAATATGGAATATCTCACTGTTTTCCAAGAAAAAAATGGTTTAACAGGACAATAAATGCTATTAAAAAAAGATTTTTGTGGCAAACCAAATCTGAGAAATATTGAATAACAAAGATAAAATGGTTTCTTTACTGCAGGGCCTCTCAGACTCTTTAACATGGTAATATGGGGTCTGGAAGAAGTAACGCCCTTTTTAAAGTTGTTAAAATACTGTTATGTTACAGAATTACATGCTTGTGATTTTGTAATAAAAAATTTAGTATAGATTACCAGCTCATGGAAAAGGATGTTACTTCTCCCTGGTTGTGTCAGAGAGATAACATTGTTCATATTTTTACTATTGAGTAGAGTATCCTGTAAAACTATAGAATTCCTCAATCTATGCTTTAAGAAATCAGTAATCTCCTAATCCTATATAAATGATACTCTACTTACTGAAAAAGAGGTATGGTGCAAGGACTTGGTTTAAATTTAAGCTGCAAATTACTAGAAGAAAGTGAATTATTCAACCTGTGTTTTAATCCTCTACTAGTATCTGGCAAGGATTAGAAAAATTAGTAAATGAGTAACATAATGCAGTCAAGTTTTTCTGACTAAAAGGAAAGCTCTGCCCTCCCTTGTCTTTGGTTAATGAGCTAATAATGGACAGTGCTTTACATACAGAACACTGATGAGACAAAGAATTCATTTTTTGCAGTAATAAGGAAAGCATATTCAGATACTTTGCCTTGAGCAGGTGAGGTACATAAGAAATGGGTGATTGCTTATCACCGATATTCTGTAACTCAAGTCTGCAAAGAACGCCTTTTAAGTGAATTGTTTTACGGGTTAATTTTGCAAATTTTCCCCAAATAACACTTGTTCAGTTTGGGGCCTGTTTGTTCTCTCACATGACTAGCTTTCAGGCTAATCTGATACACATAAATAAGGATTACTATGATAGCAATGTTTCTCTTTACATAAATAATTCGTAGCTTGAGTTGGATGTGCCCCCTGAGTGTATGTATGCCTATGCATATTTCTTATAAATCCTAATGAAAACGGAATGTTGTTCTCTCAATTTCTGCTTTGTGTCCTTAGAAATGGATAGTAATGATGACAAAAGTTAGAATCAATTTGCATGTGATAGTTTCTTTTTTTAAAACATTCACTAAATTTTGTATCCATCATAGACAAGTTTAAAGTCATGTGAGGCTATTAAACAATTTGTTATACAAAAGGCAACTAAGCAAAACCACCAACCATGCACAAGGTTTTAAGACTTTAACCTAAAATGAAATTAATATCATTTATTTATTTGTAACAACAAATGACGACTATAGATAATTGAAATCATTTATTTAAGGCATTTTTATATACTTTTGCAATCATACTATAGTCATATAATAAAAGAATGTGAGAGTGTAAAGAAGAATATAAAGCCCGCCTATGGGAATTGAAAATAAGAGCTCTTCAAAAAGTTATGAATGTTTTACTAATAGCATTCCTGGAAAATTTGGAAAAAAACAAAACTTCATTGAAAACATTACGATACCAAATGATATGTCACTTAGTTTGTAGCAAGCAGTTATATATTAATTAAATGTTTATATCCTATGAGCTAAGACAACACATTGTACATTCAAGTTGAAATAATTTAGCACCATTTTGGCTTAAAAGGATAAATGAAATGCTTTAAAGTGTTTCATAGTGGCCCAGGACTTTTGGTAGCTAGGAAAGAAATATGACAGTGTTTGAATATATTAATTATATTCATAATGAATTCTAAAAAATATTGAAAAGGGTAATTTTTATTTATCAGTTACTATACTGTTAGAACAAGTTATTTTTAAAACAAGATCTCTTCTGACCAGAAATTCTGTATTTTCACTCAATTTGCTACAGACGAATTCTCAGTGCCACGATAATTTTAGTGAACTGCATTTCCTCTAGAATCTGAGTTTTGGGAATGTTTATGAGTATGCTTCTCCCATAAGGTTTCAAAGAGAAAAAAAATATTGCTTATTATTAAAAATAATGCCTAGTGAATAATTACATGATAGAAATGGAATAAAATAATGCCTTGTGAATAATTACATGGTAGAAATTGAATAAAATTACCTAAAAAATATAAAGATTTTCTGGAAATAGGCAAGTTGTGGATTCATGTTTTCTGGTATTGTCAGGAGACTGCATCCTAGACTCCAAGGTCAAGACATCTTTAATCCAAATGGTCTGAATTATTATGAGACCACTAATATGGCATGTAGAAGACTCACTAAATTATACGAGGGCTGTCCAGAAAGTATCCAGCCACATAATATGAAAAATAAAGGCACTTATGGCTGGATTTTTTTCTGGTCAGCCCTTGTATTTCTGTTTAGCCCAGTTTTTTCACAGTCTTAAGTAGTTTAAAAGCCACTCTATTTTCAGTACTCAACATGCTTTAAATCATTTCTACTTCCGATTTAATATTTTTTTATTTTGGAGTTTGGTGAGACTGGATTGTTTCTTATTAATGGATAACATTTACCAGCTAGTTATTTTCTGTGAGTGTTGGTGCTTATTCAGAAGGAGATCCCTTGAGGTTCAAAAGAGTGTTGAATCAATACTTGTTATTTGGGAGTTTTAAGGGCGATTGAAGGTGAAGAATGTTTACGTAAGGAATAAGCAAGAATCTAGCCTCCTAATTGAAACTTTTTCCCAAAATCAACCAAGTAGTACATGTTATATTTAAAAGGCAGACATTTCAGGGATTGGAAACATATTTTTAATTATTAGTAACACATACATGCATATATCTATTCATTTTAATTTACTTTTAAAATAAAATATGGTCATGAAAAACAATAATGCTTAAAATAAAAATTTTTAGACATGTATTTAGAAGTTGTTAAAAATGAAATAAAGTGAACCTAAAGGGTAATAATGACATTTTTAATACTTAATTGAGGTTAGAGACCATCTCTTTTATATCCCAATGCCTAGCATATGAGTGCCTGGCACGTATGATGGCTGGACAGATGAAAGGCCCAATGAATGGTAATAAATGTCTTCTCGTATGTATCCAAAGGCCATGATACTGGCTAGCTTTTAATGCAGGGGTAAGAATCATGATGAAACAATTTATCTTAAATCTGTAGATGCCAGTCTGGCTCAGTATTAATAACGACAGTAGTTTTTTGTTGCTGGTTTGTTTTAAAAAGCAAGAATGTTAAAATATCTCTATTAGAAAAGATTACAATTTGAAAGAAAGGATCATTCTATAATCTTAAAACTATAAAGTAATTTAAGGCAAAGAGGTACATCAAAGAAGCTATCCCATAGCTCAGATACGGCTAGCTCAATGAAAGTTCCGGGTCTTTATCAAGCTGTTTATATTCTCTATTGATAAATGTGTGCCCTGGCAGATGTAGATTATGTGGCCTGCTATTATCTACCCTTTGATGACTGTGCATCTCTAGCCCTCTGGCCAAGCTAGGTACCCGTAACTGTGGAATAATTATTAGCAATTGGTGTTGATTTTATAACTCCATGATATATATGTAGGTGTATATATTTATGTGTGTGGTGTGTATATATGTGTGTGTATACACGCACACACACAGACACACACAATACAGGGATGGTAACTCATTTGTAAATTGCACCTAACATGTCCTGGAACTTGAAATATCTTGCTTGATATTGTAATACTGGTTAATGTAGAAAAACCTCTGCTTAAGCTTCAGTAACTTAAAAGTGTAATTCGATTTCTTTCTGCACCTTGTGAATCTAGGAAAAAGAGAAATTCTCCAAATTCTGTTGTGGCACATGGTTTCACAGTTTAAAATAAAATCACAGCTGTCTAACTGTGCAGCACAGTCCTTGGTTTTGCAGAAAGTTTTTATTCCCGCTTCTTCACCAACCCCTCAAGTATGTAATGCTATGTGCTTTGCGAATTTGGATATTTCAGACACACACACGCACACAAAAAAGAAACATGTATGACTGATTCCTGGATGACCTAGGATAAAGTTCCTGTATCGACACGTATTATATCATCTATTCCGGATAATTTAAAATGTTTTAGCATTCCTCTTTTTAAAGCTGAATATAAAAGAATGTAGAAAAGTTGAAAATTCTAATACATTTTTCATTACTTTTCTTTAAAGTATTTGAGAGACAGTTGTGGTTTGAGGACTTGTTTGCATGATTTTTATTTTATGGCAGTAAGGAAATGGGTTTTGGCTAATACTTCAGTATACTTAAATGTGTATTATCTCTGGATGTATCACATCTATCATCAGAATAACTTCCTATTGACACAGTTGTCTTACGTATACCAGTCCCCAAACTGGTAATCCTAAGAATGCCACTTAAAAGGTCTCTGCCTATCGGAAAATTAAAGAGTAGAGGGGAGCATCAACAAATGTTAGACAGGGATTGGGCAGTTCAATTACTTAATTTGTTCCAAAACAAAAACTGACTTAAGTCAGAATGAAATTGTACACTTAACAGAAAGAAAGGAGTTTATCTACTAATTTAAAAATGTAAACATAAATTTTATATAGGGATGTAACTATCGGAATACATATATCGCCATTTCTTTGCTATATAGTAATATCTCTTGACACCAATGGTTTGTGTTTGTTCCTGCCTCAGCACCAAATGTGTCCATATCTATTTAAACAGTAGGAGCCTCATTTCTAAATTAATTCCAGAACATATATAAGCCAGTTATTATTGTGGTTCACTGAAGTTTCAGCACTTCAGAAAATTCCCAGTTCAAAGTAATTTTGACTCATTCATTAAATATTATTTTCCCTTCTTGTACCATAATTTCAAAAGGAATATAAAAATTTGGATTTCTTTAAAAGAGCCAAGATGCAACTACAGAAGTAAAACATGTTAATTCACAAAGTAATGTGAATAATATTAATTTTTTAAAACACGCCAATCTAAATGCTCAAAATCCAGTTATGTGCTTTGTTATAAAACAGTTCAAACAAAATTCCTGTGTTGTTTTCTCTTTTTCAAAATGCATAAATCCTACTGAAGTTAATCTATTTTTTTTTTTCCCACTTCAGAACACCAGGCACTGATTTTTCCATTGGGAGTCTTGGCTTGCTTTTTAATACCTATATTAAGAAACAAAATAAGACAAGTTATTAACCTGATAATACTTTAAATAAGTACAGCAGACAAGTTTGAAGTCAACCTTCTAAAAAATTGAGGTATGAATTTCTCTCTACCTAAGCAACAATCACCTTCTAAAATTATCCACTAATACTTGATCTTAATACCGATCTGAAGGAAGGAACTGTGTCAGTGGCAGCGAGTGTGTGCCTGCTGCCTACAGACTTGATGTTTATAGGGGAAGGAGACAGCTGAAACAGTCCGAGCCGCACCCCTGCCCCTGTGAGTTCACTCCAGGGAGCAGGTGTGGCATGTGCTCCAAGAAGCAGGGTCATGGCCTCTTGAACATCCTACATTAGTCCTTTCCCAAATGGTTTTGGGTGTAGAATGAGGCATCCATGGGCAAGCCAATTTATTGGTTCAAAGCCAATAAATCAAATATTGGTGTATTTATATTGTGATCATGGATCCTCGTGTAAAGGAAATAAGAATGCATTTAGTCCACATCATAAACCATTGATTTCCAAAGAGTCATTTCTGTGAGAACTTAATTGTAGTGTCATCGAACTGAACTGGGCCACAGTCACCTGGTCTGCTTCCTTTACTATGAGGAAAATGAGGGAGAAGAGGGTATGTTGAAGGCACACACTTTCATACTGAGTGGTTAACACCAATGTAATGCTCTCAAGTATTTGATTACTGTAAAAAACAGTCAACGGAGGTGATGTATATTTAAGAGTTAAAAAAGTATATCATTACTGAGGGAATCATACTCTGCAGCTTACGGAGTCACCAAACTGACCACATAGCTTAGGCAAGTCACATTCCATGCTCAAGAAACTAAAGACTCCACATGGCTGCCAAAATGAAGTTCAAACTTTTTAGCTCGCTCTTCAGTGCTCTCTTTGATCTGGTCCCAACTCACATTTCCATCCTTTTTACCTAACTCTTAACTCCATGAAACATATTTTAGCCAAACTAGAACACTTGCTTTTGCAAACATGTCCTGCAATTTCTTCCTGCCATGTAGGTGCCGGGTGATGTTGGCATGTTCTTGCTTAACTCTCCCCAGTGCAGTCCTCAGCCTTCAAACCCCAGGACAAATGCTGCCCTAAAGCTACTCCTGAGGCTCTGCCAAAGGAAATCTCTCCTTTCTCTGCACTCTGGTCCCCAGCCAAGGAGGCCGGAAGTGAAAGTCAACAGGTAAGAGGCAATCTCTCTCATGAAGGTGAGGTTTCTTTTTCAAGTCAAGGTTTCTGCACTGCTCCCATTTATTTCCCACCCACAGAGAAGCATGGTCTTATTTAATTATGATTCACTAACTATGGGTCATTAAATTTTTCATGTATCGTCTTGACCTCTCTTGCAGTTTAGTGACAGTCAATGACAACTGGTTTAAAAAAAAAAGGCAACTGTAGGCTGGAGTAATATAACAATTTTTATTTGCTCTAAATGTCTGGCAATATCCAATTCAATGGTTTCTACTGATGAAAAGCAAGACACATTCTGTGTAACAAGAGTCACCTCTCCTCTCCAGACCTATTCCTAGAGGAAGGTCAGCATTTGCACCTGGGAGTCACCTAGCTTAATATAGCAGAGGCTCTTCTGGTCCCACTGCATTTAATTTACCCCTCATGGAACTTTTTATATTGTATCTCTATCACAGTTAGGTATGTATTTCACATTCTCAATTCCAAATTCTAAACTCCTAAAGAGAGGGCAGTTTATCCATGAATCAAGTATTGAATGAGAGGCTACATGGTGGCATACCTATACCTGGCAGTGGTTATACAGTGGTGGACAAAAGGCTAGGTCTCAGCCATGGTCGAGTGGAGCAGCAGACAAACATTAAACAGAGATTCACAAGTAATTAATTGGATTTATTGTAATAAGGCTACAAGGAAACAATACAGGATCAGGAATTTAGGATTGCATTACTTTCTGATATCTAGTATAGGACCTTAGTAAATACAGTAGATTCTCTAACTGGCTGGTTGCTTGAGATTTTGCCGGTTGCTTGAGTTCTGGTTAATGGGGAGTCTACTTACATTTATCCGGCATCTCCCAATCCCCATGGGTGCTGGTTAACTGAGAGTCTACTGTACATATTGCAAATGTGAAAGTGCCAGTGAATAAATAAATAGTGAATAAATTAATAAATTAAGGGATTATAAAAATTAAGAGAAAATAATTAATCCATTTATTTTTAATTTATTTTAGCCCAAACACTGATGTTCTGGGGATTTGCAGTTATACTATGATCAATTCTATACAATACAGGCCATAAATCCAGCCAGGTTTTTTGTATTGTCAGCATGTTCAGAAGAATGTACTGTATTATCTTTTGCTTAGTGCTGTCCTTTGCCATCATAAGCTTCATCTATCTCTAATGCTGTGAAAATATCTGTAAAGCACAAGCTTTGCCCCTTTCTGGGAATGGGGAAAAGGCATCCCCACCATGGTGAACACAGCCCGAGCCACAGTGCGTGCTCTGTGAATAGAGCATGAGCTACTTTCAGCCCCATATTCCCCTGGCCAGGAGCCCATGTGTAGGGCACAAGCTGCACAACCAGGTTTAGATGGACCTGGGAAAGCCCACAGACTACTGGTTCATGTGTGGCCAATCACTGTCCTGGTTTGTGTATCAGAGAGAAATTTCTATTAGTTTCTAGTGTAGCTCACATCTTTCTGCATGACCTAGAGGTGACCTAGAGGCACTGGTGCTTCCCCAATGTCAAAGCAAAGCTGATATGTGTTCAATATCATTCTAATGGCATTCTCAGTGTTAGGAAGGTGTCACTCACAGGTGGCATACATATAGTTAGGATCAGTAACCCAGCAACACTACAGCAGGAAGTGCTTAAGGGGTCAGGGTGGGACAGACAGACAAGTAGCAAACCTACCCAGCTTTCTTTTTTGTTTGTTTGTTTGTTTTTTGTTGTTTTTTTTTTTTTTTTTTTGGTATGTGGGTAGCTCCCTGACTGGGAATCGAACCCAGGCCGCAGCGCTGACAGAGCCAGTGTCGAAGCCTTAAGCCACTACACCATCAGGGAACTCCCTACCCAGCTTTCTTTAATTATCTTTATCAACATGACACCCCTGCTAATATTTCTTTTTTTTTGGGAGGGAGGGGGGTTGCAGGGGGTAGTTCCCTGGCTGGGAATCGAACCCAGGCCGCAGTGTTGAGAGCACCGAAGCCTAGCCACTGCACCACCAGGGAACTCCCTTTGCTAATATTTCTGTGCTGGGATTGCACCTAGGACTTTGTTCAAAGGAGGGTTTCAGGACTAAGAACATGATGAAGGTACCGCCACACAAAATCCCCTCCTTTTGCAGGGTATTTCTCTAGTACTTGTTCTAGAACTCAAACATGTGAACTCTCAATTTCTACAGAACAAGCAGTTTGAAGTCTTCGGTTGCATAGTTTAAGGCAGTGATTTTTCAGAATGTCCTTTGATGAACTCTAGGAATTTCCTCAGAACCCCTTCTTGGATTATTTGGCGGGAGCAGCAGGAAACCCAAACATTTGGGCTCCCACAAGGTCACCCACACTGCATATTGCATATTTACACAGTCAGCCTCTATACAGGCTTTTTCGCTAGACAGCATGTTCTGTGTGTATGTCTTGTCCTTCTATCTAAGCGTTAAGATGATAACAACTCATGTACATCTCCCCTTCTCTAGCATTATCAAAAAAAGATCAGTTCTAACTATGTGATAGCACAGACTCTACCATTTTCTATCTTCAGTCTAGTTTACAAGGAAGCTACAGTGGAAGAAACAGACATGTCATATCTAATGTCTGTTGGAACCAAAACGCTTTGTGAAGAGAGTATTACTTAGCCAGGCAAATAAGACTCACGGTGAAATTGTGCAGCCTGAGGCATACGCATGATGTCCTGTGTAGCGGATGTCACAGCGCACGACATTGTTGGAATAGTCTGACTCAGGCACCAGGTAGCTGGGGTTCACACTGACCTGGTGAATGCAAACATCATCCACATTTCAGAGGTATGTATTTAATCAGCAGTATTTACTGGTTAATTTCTTCCTGTTTTCACAGTGATTCAGCTCACTCGGGCAGGGAGGAGGGTTAAGTTAGCCAAGTGGTTAAACTCTGAAGAAGTTTTAGGAGGAGACTGGATATTTTTCCCTAAAGTTTTTTAAATTAAGAAATGTTTCTGTGTATCTAGGTTCATTTAGAAACATGTATAATTCTAGAAGACATATTCATTGGTTTCAGGATCGTGACTATTTAACATTTGAATCCAGAGAAAGAGATCTATTGAATTGCAATTGAAATGAATTACAGGTACATTATTTTGGTACATTATTTTCAATGGTCTCTACCTTTAGAATGTAGTTTCCAGGTTTTACATCTGTAATATCAATCCATTGGCAGTCTATGTCTGCGTTGTAAGTATCATAACAGCCAGGACTCAACCCCTAAAACAAATAAAATAAAAAATTGTAAAAGACAGTTTTTGGTTAGAGTATGCTAAAGAATATGCTTCTTAGGTGTAAATTAAATTTTAAGTTAGTACTTACAAGAGTTTGACATAAAACTATACTTATATTGCATCTCCCTTGAGAAGTATATATTACTTAGCCTTATAGCACCTCCAGCTAAAAAAAATACAGGACTAATATAAGTAGTAGTACATCTAACTTCTTAAAAGTGTCATAAACCACCAGTGATAATTACAATCTTAAGTGACAAAACAGGCCTTCACCAAAATTCTGTACTATCACCAGTTCAGGAATAAAGGCCGTGTAATAATCAATTCCACTCAAATGTCCTCTTCTCAGAGCAACCCTCCCCAGTTTTCCCATTTGAAAATTACCTTCATGTACTCTGCCCATGATGCTTTTTTGTGTGTATAGCTATTATAATGTTTATCCTTTTCTGCTCTGTATTATAACTGTACTATATAAAAACATATCGGACTAAAGGTTGTAAGCTTCCTAAGGTAGGGTCTATGATTGCCTTTTTGAATATCTAACATTTAGTAAGTTTGCTTTTATTATGTGCCAGGACCAATTTTCAACATGTTACATTAAAAAATTCAGTTCTCACAACGACAATGAGGCAGGCACTATTATCATGCCCATTTTGTGGATGGGGGAATCTGAGGCACACAATAAGGTTACATAACACACCAAAGGATACATAGCTTCTAAGTGGCTGAGCTGATTTTGAATTTAGACCAGTGGGTCCAAGGGCTCTGTTCTTAACCACCAGACTATACTTGTACTCTCTCATAGTCACTGAAATATTTTGTTGAATTAAAGGGATGAATGTATGTCTCAGTGAATGAACTCCACATTGCTCCACTTGCTAAGATACTCACTTTAATAAGCAAATGAGTCACTTCTACAGGGTGAGAAGATGAAAACAACCATGAGATATGGTCCTTGCTCTCCAGAAAGTTATATTCTGCAGAATTTTGTTCAAATTGAAGTCTGTAGGTATAATCTTGATTTTATTAATTCTTCACAAGAAGTTTTACTGTTGTATGTTTAGTCTAATAGTAGTTTAAAGTAAATTAAAAAGCATATACTAGAATCATTTTAGTTCGATACTGTCATTTAAGTTCAACACCCAAAATTGCTTTGGTGCTTAAACTCACCTTGGTCACCAAAGAGATGGCAAAATCATCTAAGCGTGTTCTACCAATGCTGGTTTGGTCATAGCTTGATTTGGAAAGAATGAGGGACAACCGTGCTCTCATACAGCATATAGCCCAGGCAGGCCACACGCAGAAGTGCCAGGGCCACAGCAGGTGAGAACTGTATAGCCACCTTGGTTCATGCTGACCTGCCATTGTTGGTTAACAGTATGTTGAGTAGTGAATATAATGAAGAATTTTTGGTTCCTGATTCCAACACATAATTCTGATTCTGGCACATAATAAATGTTCAATACCTGTTAGCTGTTATTATGGTGGGACTGCTCCTACTGCTACTGTTTCATCCATGGCATTTTAAGGGAGTAATAACTCCCTTGGATTCAATGCCTATTGAAAATAGGTATCAATAATACTACAATGTTTATCTTACTTTCAAGTGAACAAAAGAGCTCTAAAGAAATGCTTTAATTAGCCCTCTAGGATCACTCAATGGGCAGAATTTAAGTATGAGGTTTTATGATTTGAACTAGCAAACAAACACACAAACAAAAAATAAAACAGGAGTTGCTAAAGCCGTTAAGCAAACCGGTATTTCATGTTCAGTCAACCTTTAAAAAGAGATTAAGTGTAGAACCTTAGCTAGGGCTGTCTAAATTAGCTATTTGGTTTTAGCTATTTGTTTGTTAACATTAAATTAATGAGGTTAAAATGGCAGTTTCTGGTTTCCTATATATTTAATATATAAATTTGTTATCTAAGAACTCAAGAGTTACATCAAAGTATAAATATAAGGAAGTTATATCTAGTTTTATAGTTGGATACATTTAAACAACATTATGATACAACTAATCTAAATCAATGTTGGGGCTTTGTGAGAATTATTTTTTCCTTTAAATGAAACACCTGTCTACTGAAAAACACAAATACATAAACCACTTGTAAGGCAAGATCTAGTGGATAATGCTTAAATAGGACATAAACTGGAGATAATTAAAAGGAAAGCTACCATATAAAATGAAGTGAGGTCACCCCAAGTAATTGGGGGACTGGAAGTGCTGTAAATACCTGTAGTCTTAGATTCAAATATTTTAGCAGTGAGCTGTCCAGAGTGCATCTTTTCTAAATGAAGAGAATAAACTCCGGGTTCCCTGCCCAGGCGGGTACTGCGGGACCTGGAGATCACCGAGTGAAAAGGGAATCTCTGTATGCACGTATGTGTCATGTGTGGGTAGGTTGTATATTCTTTTGCTGAAAGAATAAGTGCTGCCCCAGGGCACGTGGAATCTAACCTTCTCCCACCCCACCCCCTTGCACCCGCCTCCAATTGCTCTGATGTTCTAAGCTCAGAGAAAGAAGGAATGGTAACATTTAGGTCACTAAAAAGCTTCATGCCACAGCCCTGGAATTTGCTTCCCCAGATGCCAGCTGCTGGTCCCTTTGTGCCCTGAATTATATACATTCACTGCTTCTTGCCAAAATTTTGGCTGGAGTAAAATTATAATGTCCTTTTACAAATTAGAGTTTCTTATGGAAATACTGGCATGGTTTTTAACTGACACAGATTTTCCCATTATAAGACATACAAACTACTTAGTTCAGCATGATTTTAAAAAATCCATCCAAAGTACATCTGACATCAGTTATACTGTAGGTTTAAATATGCTATGTGTGGAGAAAGAAATTGTGTCCTTCTATTCTTATTTGCATGATTAAAAGAGACAGTTTTAAAAAGTGCCTTTTAAGAAACTTATTTTCTCTTCCTTTGCTAACCCCCATTACCTTCTATTTTTAGTTAATTGGGTGGAGGGAGGAATGGCTTTGCAGGTGAGAAAACATAGGTATCTTTTCTGTAGTGACTTAGCAGGCCTGGTAAGGAATACAGAATAGGTGCTGATGTTAGAAACCATTCATATTTTTTCAGAGAGTAAAGTGCTGCTTTTTATTGTGGAACATGAGTTTGCACAGTGACCTTCTGTGGTGATGAAATACTTGAAAAGCCATTTGGATCATCAAACCATTACTTTTCTTTTCCCACTTATTTTCCATCTTGACTAGACGACCCTCTCAATGAAACAGTTTATAAAAGATAGGCAGGGGGAAAGAACATAGAAGACCACTTTGTTTTCTCTCTGAAGCCTGCGGGCTGCTGATTGCACGATACCAACCTACCTGTGTGTGTGCAGTACAGGCAAATCGCCTGTGGTAGCCATAATCACAGGAGGTGTCCTCGAGACAAAAGCTTGCTTTGTGGCCTTCAGCCACTCTCCTCTGGGTGCCGGCATCAAGCAGGTCATAGTGGCTGAATTCATCCATGCTGTGGTAATGTCTAAGGTGCCACACAACACAGAGACAGCAGCGGTCAGTAACGCAGAGAAAAAGCAATACGGGTTTCAGGTGACTTATCTGGTGCCTCACACACTTGTTTGCACATCCAAATTCAGATCATATTTATTGTCTTAAAGATAAAGAATAATTCATGCTAGATTGTTTTCCCCCCATGGACAGAAATCTGTCAAATTTTGGAAGACTTTAACTTTGCTAGGTAGGAAAAAAAAAAAGATGTATTTTGAGTATTTTATACTAAAACCTGTTTTTATCTTTGAACATTAAATAGAATATGCCATAAATTATCTATGTTTAAGTGAACCTTGCCATATGTTCTCTAGTATATTTCTCTTGGCTGCCACTACTGATGTTTCATTCCCCAAAAAAGAAAAGCACACGAGTCTTGGGAAGTTTCTGTGAGATTTTCAAAAACTGAGTTCTCATGGATTTAAAATCATCACTAAAATGCAAAAGACAAAAGGCAAAAGAGAAAAATCCACTATTATTCACTAACTAGTTTAATCTTTTATTTAGAAGTGAAGCAATTCTATTTTGTCAGGAAATTAGGTGCTCATACCTGTTGTTCTGTTTTATTAAAGGGAAGGCGCTGAGCTGTTCATCTGCTCACATTAAGGAAAGAAAAAGATGAAAGGTCTCGAACTGCAGGAAATTCAAGGACACACACCAGGATTTCCTGGCAGTAAACACCTGGGCAATTTATTAAGGAATTTACAGAATTACTTTATGTGAAGATCTTTAAATTTCGGACAGAACAGGCTAGATTGATACAAGTCTTTTAAAAGACAGAGGTAGGTCCTTCTCAGCTCATGGAGTGTATTATCTACAGTACATCTTTTTTTGAGAGTGGTATCTGAATCCTTTTGATAACAATGTGTGACCTTTATTAAATGCAAATAACTATAGATGACCTTGGCTGCAATAGGCTTTTTTAGAATCTTACTTCTATGTAGTATATTGGAGTAAAATTCTAGGAAGCCAATTGCTATATCCTATCAACAGTTTTAATAAGCTGGATTTAGAGTTTCTAATTTAAATATAACAGGATCAAGTAACTGATGAATAATCTTAAAGATAGACTCACATATTGTCAAATTCTATAGAGGAAAAACTCTAAATGGAAATAATAGCAATTTTCTCCCTTTGTGTAAGAATCATCTAAAAAATGAAACAGCAGCACAAAAGGACCCAGGAGGCCCATCCACTTACTGGTGACAACTGTGCCATTCCCAGGAATATCTTGGTCGACTTGGTAAGAAATCTGATGTCCCTTGGTTTTTCACTCTTTGGGGAAATCTTAGCAGCACCCTGTGATCATAATCTCTGACATCTGCCCTGTATGCTGAGCTGTGATTTTGGATAAAAAACAAACATTATTATTTTCACAGAATATTAACAAAAGACAAAAGTACAAACAAAACCTTTTCATTATTTAATGGCAAATATCCCCCTCCCCAAACTAAACAATCAGTTCCAAGAGAACAGGGCGTGTTTTTGCTTATTGTGTTTATTGCTGAATCTCCAGATCCCAGTACAGTACCTGGCAAGTAGAGCTCAGAGAGTATTTGTTGAATGAGTGAATGAGTGACAAGTTTAAAAGTAAAATTAGCATTAAATGATAAAACTAGTGTTAAAAATTTACAGGTGATAAGTAAACTTTGTGTTTATAATCAGTGCAAGTTTAACCATGTGAATGAGTGAAACTGAGATGGAAATGATCCCAAATTAAAAAAAAAAAAAAAAAAAAAGGTCATCCACATTTACTTATTAAAAACTTGGAATTTGACAATACATTTCTTCTTAAAAAATTAGCTAAGATGTAAAGTGGGGAAATAATTCTAAAAGAGTACACCCAGATTAGATAAATAATTCTGTAACCTCACTATCTTCAAAATAGCATTGCTATAATAATATCATAGGCCGTGCACTGGTGTGAGTGATGCAAGACTCAAGAATGAAGATGAGCTGGAATTTCTTCTCTTCCTTTAGCCTGACAGTTGTAAAGGGACAAAGTGGAAGATACGTACAAATAAACCTTATTTTGTTCCTTTTAATATATTTTGTGAGACTACACATTCAGATACTATTGATGACCTTACTTTACACCAAAAAGTTTTATGGGACCTATTAGAACATCTTTTGCTCCCTCTGCTGGTTTCCCAGCAGCACACTCAGAGAAATCCATTCTCTAAATTGCTGTGATTTTATTTTAGGACTGATGGAAAAACAAAGCTCTTGCTCACGCTTTTATTCTGGCTGAAGTAGTACCAAAACAACTAAGTTAATTGTGGCTTCGAACAGAAGAGGAAAACAACCTTTCCCAATGAGGGGTTCCATCCTGGCAAATTGGCCCCCCGGCTTTTAAGTGGGTATTAATAAGCTCATCCATTGCAATATTTTTTCCACATGATCGTACAGTTGTCTGATAGAAATTTATTGAAAACAGCTCCACAGTTTAAGGATCTTAGAAAAAGAACAGGAGACCTCCCACGCTCCAGGATAAGGGTTTGCTCCGTCTCCCTGATATGTGTTGCAGTTTGAAAGAGAACCCACAGAAATCTTCAAAATGTTAACTTTCCATCCAGGTCAGCATTAAGTTCTAGCCCTTGTCCCACTTCCCAACTCTTGCCACGCGGACCACGAGTGGTTAAAACCGTGCACCGGTCAGGCCTGCTGGAACCAAGACGGGAGAGCCATGGCTCGGAGATCCCAGCCCGTACCTGGCCAAGCAGTTTTCCTCCGCAGCGCATCTCAGGTTGTACATGGACATCTTTTGCACATACGTGGACGCCTGGATGTAGTAGGGGTCGGGCACCAGGTCCGGGAGACCTAAACATTAGTGGGCAATGGGCATAGCAGTGAGACAACCCAGCGCCCCCTACCCCGGCGCCGGGTCCCTCCATGGCCCTTCCTCTTCATCCTTCGGCCACCGGACTGTGGTGTGGGTGTCGGGCTGCGGGTAGCGGGAGAACGGGGGACGCCGCGGGCTGCAAAGCGAAGTGGAAAGGAAGCAGGAGGGGCCAGGCGCGCGGTTTGCACCAGATTCCAGGGCTGCCTCTGCAGGCGCAGGGGGAGGGATCGGATCTGCGGGGACTATGGGCCTGCCGCGCCCAGGCAGCCACGTCGGGGAGCCACCAGCCACGTTGGGGAATGGGCGCACGGGTGCTTCCAGCGACGTGGGGTGCTTACCGTACTGGAAGTAGCCGGTGCCGTAGCCGGGCCGGTACCTGCTCCCAGGCCGAGGCCTTTCATACGTATCGTAGTAGTTGTAATAGGGATTGTCGTCGGAATACTTGTAAGGGTTATACGGGTCGTCTCCCACCATGCCGTCCACGCGGCTGGGCGGCCTCAGGTTGCTTAGTGCCGGGCGCTCTGCCTGCTCCGTCCGGTTACTTGCGCGCGGGGCGCCAGAGTCGCCGGCCCCAGACGACAAGTAGCCGGCTTGGAACCAGTGGCGAGCGGCAGGCCTGGGGCGGCCGGTGGCGGCTCCCGACAAGCCAGCGGTCCGCGCCCGAGTCGTTGCTGTGCGGTTGTTGCGGAGCAGCAAGATCGGCGTGCGCGGCTGCGAGGCTGCGGCGTTGGCGGCGCCGGGGGAGGTGGCGCCCGGGTCCCGTCGGCGCTGCGGCTGGTACTGCGAGCCCAGGCTCAGCAGGCTGAACACCTGCCCGTTGTTCTCCCATTGGATCCTCTGGCTCCAGGCTCCCGGAGCCGCCGGCGTCTCCCGAGGGGGCTGCTGCTGGCCGGCGGCCGGCGGGGCGCAGCGCAAGAGCGTGCAGAGCTGCAGTGGCCCGAGCAGGAGCGCGGTCCAGGCGAAGCGCATCGCTCCCTTTGCCGAATTGTCCCCACTCCGGGAGGACGTAGCTCGGGGAAAAAGTAAAACGGGGCTCAATTCACGTGAGGGAAAGGGAAACCTTCAACCAGGGAGTGCGGCGGAGCGCGAATATCTTAGTCTCGACGAAGCAGTGCCAAGGGTGGGCTGCAGACCTTTCTCCAATAAAGACAGCTGCTGGGACGTGGCACCCTCCTCTCTCTTTCCCAGTTCTTCTGGAAGGCGACGGGGAGCGGCGCGGCGGCCCCGGCGAGCGGGCAGTGTCTGGAGTGAAGGAAGGAGGAGAGATTTTAAACTTTCTGGCACGTTTGCAAAGTTACACAAGCCGTTCTGGCCCGGCCACCCCTCCGCTATTTGTTCACGTAATGTGATTGGAAACGTGCAAGGGGGACAGCTCCTCGCCTCTGCCCCTCCCTCCCCTCTCCGTCCTGTCCTCCTCCCCCCAGACACGTTGCACAGGGAGCGTTAAGGGGAAAGAACAAAACGGAACACACATCCTGAGACACACACGGCTTAATCTGGGGCGAACATGCAGGAATTTCAAAAGACTCAGACAGGCAAAGGCAGCCAGGCCATGGGGCGACGCCAAAATATGCATGAAGAAAAATGCTATTAGGTCACCAGCCCTGGAGAGGCGGGAAGTCGGGAGGTGGGGAGGGTGCTGGGGGCGAGAGTTGGGGAGGAGGGGGCGGAATGATTGTGACTAACATTTATCCATAAGGAGTTAACCAGACAAATTTCTCAATGCATACTCACTCGCTTTTATGGGAAGTGCCCTCAGCAAATAAAACCCAGGATATCAAATTTTGTTTTTTTGTGTGTAGGTAATTCGAGAAATGGGTTACAAATTTGTTTCCTACAGTGACTATTTTAATAACGAAAAGTGAAATTTTATAGGAAACAAAAGCCAGCTAATGCTGAAGTGATGAATAAACCTGTCTCTTTTTTCAAAATGCTGGCTGATGTGTACTTTGAATGGAAGTAAAGAACCATCTTTCATCTTGACATTGTCTACCAGAAAACTTCTTTAAAGGGGACTAGAACAAGTCTGGGTAAGAGAGCATTCAGAAGACAGCTTCAAAAAGCATTTTATCTGACTTTTTTTTTTTTTTTTTTTTTTTTGCCTATCTACATCTAATAAGGAGATTTGACTTTGTATTTTTAAAATGTCACCATTTGCTAAATGTTGAAAAGCCCTATAGTGTTTGATTGATTTTCCAGTTTAAACAACGAGGTCACTAAAGAAACAGCTTTGGGGTTCAGATTTTGGTAAAGAGAGGAGAGTAGGACTGGCCAGAGGAGAATGGGTAGGAGGATAGGGTGGGAGAGAGGTTAATGCCATGCCAATGGGAAAGAGATGCTTAATGGACCGGTCATTCACATACTACTCAGGTTTGCGGCAGTGCTGGAAGCATTTCAAAGAAAACTTGGTGCTAAATGACCCTATTTAAAACTACTACTCAAACCCAGATTTTTATACCTATTTATTGGTGTCATCATTGAGCTGTTGTCCAGATACACGAGTACTTCAATATTCAGCTATCTCTGTTAGTCTCTGTCTGTCTATGTTGAATCACCATATTTTGATGGTTTGGTGGACATCTGCTGACTTGACTGCCCAGCATCCATTCCCTTCTTTTTCTGATAAGAACAACTGTATTTTCCTTTGGGAAATGTTTTGTATCCAGTTGAATTATGGGACCGACAGCATTTGTGAGATTTCTCCCAACTTCAAGTAGTCTAGATCATGATATCCAAGCTTGTCGGTCTCATCAGACTGTCTCCCTAAAATTTGAATCTTGAGCAGAAGGACAGAAGAGCAAAAAATGTTGGAGCCTACGCTTCCCACTACTGAAGAAAGTGTCTATGAGGTCTTGCGACACAGATTCCGCCCTGAGCTGTTTCACGCCAGTGTCTTCCAAGACCTGGTTCTTCAGCTTTCCCTTCCATTTTTCCAACATGTTCCTTTGTGGTTTAACGTGCTCAGTCAGTTTCTGTCGTTTGCCACCTAAAGAATCCTGACTGACACTGAAGAAGTTGTGGCTGATTCTCTAAACAAATCAGATCACACAATTTTGAGTCCAAGGTGATAGGTTTGGCTTGTTTTGAGTCAAGTTAGATTTGCTCTGCCCATGACCACCCAGCATCTTTGGTCATAAGAGACATCAGAAGCAAGTTTGCTAGTAGATCAGCAAATCTATTTCTTAATATGAAGATAAAAATCCAAGCGCACATCTCACTGATGGCAGGTCAACAGTGTCATTTCTCTCTGGAAGGTCAGAGACATCTTTAGCTGTCATTTTACAGACTTGATGCAGTGGTTAAAATTAAACTACTCAATTTCTCCAAACCCACAAAGAGAAGATAGAGTAAAAAGAAGCAGGTGTATATAATTTGGATGGACAGGCCAAATTATAGGAGAAGCAGGAAGGGAGAGAGTATAATTATCTCTCATCTGAAAAAGACTGCATATGCCCATGAACCGTGTATTCCCCAGAAGAGAGAAGCCTGTAACTGCTGGTGCTTGACCACGTGTCCCTGAGGGAAGACCTCTGCTATGGAGGTCACATTGTCAGAACAGCAGACCACAGCAGCTTTTAATGGGAGGGAAGAAAGTTTATGCTGGATCGCACATAAAATACCCTTGTTTCCAATTTTGGTGCTCACATTAAAAAAAAAGCTATGTGTCTTTGGACAGCTGATTTACTTTCCCTGGCTCTTAGTTATCTGTAGGAGTCAAGAATTAACCCAAATCCTTCCTAAAGTATTTTTTCCTAGTTTTAAAATCTCTGATTTTTGTGAATATTCAAGCAATTCCAGCTACTTTCAATTCATTCAGTGTTTCATTGTGATTATTAATGTTGAATGAATGACTGTTAACACTTCAGTGGGACTTTAAAACATTGGATGCATTTTATGTGTGAGCTAGAATCCGCAGACTACCATTTTCTCGTGTTACTTATTTCCCGTCAGTGAAATTCAATATACATTTATTTCTTTTTCAAATACTTCTTTAACACATGTATGCTCTGAAGTGTAGTATACCATAATGGTGATTGACACATATGAGCACTCAAGGAATGTCAACTGATTCACTCAGTCTCAAAGTTTACAGCTGAATGAGGTTCATTAATTTTTTTTAAATTAGCTCCTACAGACTTAAAAATGTCTTATCGGAGTACAAATAACTAAAGAGAACAGTAATGGTGTGCAATATTTATTTTCTTTTAAACACACACACACACACTACTTTAGTAGGAAAAAAACACACCCTTTGTGACACACCCTGATGACACGCTTAGTTGGTTTGCCCTTCCACTTTCTCTAAACTCTTTCTGGCTTAAGACTCAAACAGCTGAAAACTAACATGTGGCTACCACATTGGGGACAATTGAAAGTGTTTGTGAGCCCTATGGGAGATTGTCTAGACACACATTGTGCTCTCTGTTCAATGACAAAACTATTATTCACGGTATTTGAAAAACCACAGTTCCTTCTACTCAACATTAAAATAATAATAATAATAATAATAATAATAATAACTGTAACTACATCAAGATACTTATAACCTTTTAGCTTTCATAAGATCCACAGCTGATTTCACTTTGACCTTGAGACATTCTTTTTGTGGACATTTTTCCAGTATATACCTTTGGGGAAGAGAGACAGAATTCTTTTTTTTTAGCTTCTAGGCTATCAATATCAAGGCCAAAGACTTACACTGCAATGTCTGGACCAGTGACTGAGAAGAGAAAGTTGCCATAAGTCTATGTTTCTGATACTTGTTAACTGTATTTATATTTTGAGGTAATTCATATAAGTAGAAAGTGGTGTTATGCAGAAAGCCCAAACCATATGGTAGTGTCCCTGAATGACCAAAGCCAAAACTCCAGTTCCATCGGCCAAAGACTTTAGGTGGAGCATAAGTTCTTTGCGTCTCATACACATCTTGCCCTTGGGTAAAGACTAATGCTCCTGCCTGCTTGGGTGCCACGTAGTTTGAAAACGTCAGAGAGAATAAAATCCAGTGTGAAGTGGGAGACCTGTAAGGGGAGAATAATTGGGAAAAGGTACTTTTACCTTTGAAAAAGGTAATTCAGAAAGGGTAGCAGACTGAAAAAACGAACCGGAAATCTTTTTTACTCGAGGTAAAATGGAGGCGAGGAATAGTTAGTCTTAAAGGTAACAGTGTGCTTGTGTTCTCTTCTCATTCTTGTCTCCTGCCACATACCACTTCCAGGTACTCACCCAAATATAAAAAGTAGACAGTTGGTACACACTTGTCTGTGTGTGAAGACTGAACTGGAAAAAAATCTGTAAACAGACTGGGTCGGAGAATTCCAGAAATAATGAATTTTAAATATATCTTGTTTGGTTACCTATCCCCTAGGGCCACCTAGGGAATGAAAAAGTGGGACGTAACCCTAGGGAATGGACACGGATTTCATTCTGTCTTTAGTGCATATTCATATATGATTAAGTAACTAATGTTAGTCATTATAACAAAATGGAAAAATGAGAAGAGGTGAAGTTATGATAGAAGAATGGATCTTTGAAATTCAGTGCATCAGAGTTCAAAGTAACTTGGTTATATTGACCACAAAAATAAGGGGTCAGCCAGTTGGCAAAACTGCCTACATGCAAAGTCCAAGTGATTTGATGGGGCCTGACAGACTTTCCAGTGACAATGAGGTGACTGTTCTTCATGCTGTCGGGTGTACTGGAGTCATTTCTGTTTTTAATTGATAGACTAAAGTATGCTCCTGGTCTACATCTTGGTTTGTTTGCTGCTCCTCAGCTCTTCCTGGATTCAGTTTCACTGCTACAAAACCCTGAAAGTTATTTAATTTAGAATAACCTGGGCATGCTCCTCTGAGGTGGTAGGAGAGAGGGGAGGAGGACCTTTGTGCTTAACTAAAGCTTCTGCTTCATCTGCCTGTCACTTGCAGTGACGGCCATCCATCATTAGCTGTCCCTTCTTTAACATAACTCCAAGTGCACAGCTCTCTTTTGGGGGCACACGAGGAACAAGACCACAAATCACTAACAACCCAGTACAGATTATGTAGAGTTTTTTTCTCCCCTCTAAAACAAAAATGCTCAGAACATTTGAGGATGTTATCTATGTTTGGAATAGAGGCAGAAGATTTCGATGGTGCCGTGAAGAGGAAAACCTGTTTCCTAACTGTGTTTGAGGTCGGTTTTGAGAATTGTGGTTCTTGCTTTCTGTTATTATTAAACTACTACTCATGTTCCATCTTACTTCCTCCCAGTCCTGTAACACCTTAAGCAAAGAATCAAAGAATTTTCTATAATGGCTTTTAAAGGAGAGTCTTTTAACTCAGGCCCAGTTAGTTATAGTTAACACATTATTGTAAACATGGGTTTCTTTGGCTTCTACGTATTTTCTTTTCTTACATTTCAACTACTTCATGGATCTTTTCCAGAAGGTGGAAGATAAAAAGGGAAAAACTGAAGCTCATAGTGTGTGGGAGTTGTGTCTTCTATAGGTCACATGATGGCACTGGACAGTTTGAGCGCTATTCTGGGCTACTTATGAGAACTAGATGATGACATATCTTTTATAGTTTATTCTCAATAGTCCATATAAGTTTTGGCAAATAATTAATTTTGGAGGGCTTATAATACAATGGCATATGGAAAATATTAAATTAGTTGATTGAATTAAAATACTAAATAAACATTACATAAATCTTAAGTAAAAAATGAGTGTATACAACCTTGAAATGATCTGTGGCTAAGGAATCTCCAATGCCCAAATAATTGAGTTGAATACACAGGTCCTGTTCAAGCTGATTAAATGGATCCCTAGTAGAAGAAGGAAATAATAAGAAAATATGCAATAATAAAACAAGTAATTTAACTACCCTTTCTAACAGGACAATGCTTGTCCTCTTAAAAATAACAAACATCTTCATTTCTTGTCATTTTTTATGTTCCTAGCTAGGCTGACCAGACATCTTGTTTTAAATGGTACAGAAAACAATGGTACTGTCCCATTTCAAATGGTACCTATGCTCAGCCTAGTTTCACTGACCAAATTCAAGGTGTCTGTAGGCTGACCATACATACTGTTTAAAACAGGACAGTCCTGTTGTTTTCCGTCCCATTTAAAATGATACATCTGGTCTGCCTATTCCTGGCACAACAGAAAGTGCTTAAATGTATTACCTCTTTTTATCCTCACAACAATCTTGCAGTGTGGTTATTAACACTTTTATTTTATGGATGAGAAATGGAAGCTTAGATTAAACAATATGCTCTGTTAGAAATTGGCAAGCTAGATCTTGAACCCAGCTCTATCTTGTTATAAACACCGTGGTAAACTCTTACCATGTGAAATAGACAAAAGGTAAGTATTTGTTTCTTTGATTTTCTTTCTTTGTTCTAGTCATTGGGACAATTAAATGAGAAACTCATTAAAGATTACATGACAAGGAGATTGTGGCCAGGCCAATTAAGTAAGTAGACTAACAATGGCTGTGGGATAAGTGTGACATACAAAGGGCTGTCTAGAAGAAAATCCAGCTATCAATGCCTCTATTTTTCATATGACATGGTTGGATACTTTTCAGATAGCCCTTGTATAAGTTAATTGGAAACAAACAAGTAATAGAAAGAATGTTGGTGATGGAGACAGACAGTCGTTGGATACCTGCTACCTCTACTGTTTACTAACAAGGTATTCTTGGACAAATTACTTAACTATTCTCAGAGATGGATTTCTCAATCAAAAATGAAGATAGTAAGACCTATGTTGCAGAGTTGTGAGAATGAAATGTTTGTAAATGTATGGCAGAAAATCTAGCTTGTGTTAGGCACCGAATAGATGGTAACTGTTGTTACTGCTTGGTACTTGGACATTAGAATTTAAAAGTCAGCAAACACTATTGTGTATAGACAATCATTCAGAAAGGCATTTTTATAAACATGAAAAAAGGACATTCTTCAGTTTTTAAATGCCTGTGTTGTTACTTTGAGACAGCAAGATTTTTGAAAAATAATTGACCTTATTGAGATATAATTTATAGAAATAAGATGCACAGCTTTCACAGGTATAGTATGATGAATTTTAACAAGTATGTATGCCTTTGTAAGTGGCACCACAATCAATAGAATATCTCCATCATTCTACAGAGTTCCCATGAGCCCACTCCACCCCTGTTCCAGGAAACCACAGTTCTGATTTTTTTCACCTGGATTATCAACAGTTTTATCTACTCTAGAACGTCATGTAAGTGGCAGTTACACAGCAGAGATACCCTTTTATGTCTCTTCTTTTGCCCAGACTGTCTGTAAGATTCACCCATGTTGTTGCTCAATTAGCAGTTCGTTTGTTCTCATTAATGAGTAGTATTTCATGCAATGAGCATACCATTATTTGTGTTTTCCAGATTGGGGCTCTTATTAATAAAGCTGCTGTGAGCATTCATCTACAAATTATTCTATGGATATATTTTTTATTTCTTTTTTGGAAATACTTAGTGCTAGAATTGCTGCACCTGTAAAGTAGGTACATGTTTAATTTTATAAGAAACTGTCTAGCCTTTTTAGAAGTAGTTGTATTATTTTACATTTATACCAGCCACCTATAGAGTTAGTTCCCATTGTTCCACATCTTTGCCAGTCTCTGATATTTCAGTCTTTTTTCATTTTAACCATTAGGTTGAAGTGATATCATACTGTTGTTTAGCTTGCCTTTCCTTAATGGCTAATGATTTTGAACATTTCTTTCATGTACCATTTTTTATGTTCTACACATTTGTGAAATATATATTCCAACCTTTTGCCCAGTTTTTAATATTTTTTAAATATTATTGAGGTATAGGAGTTTTTAAAATATATTCTGAATATAAAATTTATATAAAATATACATATTTTAAATAACTTTTCTGTGAGATTTTATTTTTTAATGATGTTCTTTGAAGAACAGGAGTTTGTAATTTTGATAAAAATTCATCTTATCAATTTATTTTCTTTTATGGTTAGTGTTTATGTATCCTGTCAAAGAAATCTTTATCTAGCACAGTCCCAAGATTTTTTTCCATGTTTTCTTCTAGAAGCTTTATAATTTCAGCTTTATGTTTATATCTATGATCCATTTAAAAATACAAAGTTGAGGTTTGTTTCTACATGGATATCTAGTTGGTCCAGCACTGTTTGTTGAAAGACTTGTTTTGCAATGCGCCCCTTGGAACCTTTGTCAAATATCAATTTGCCTTATATACGATAGTCTGTTTCTGAACTTTCTGCTCTTTCTCACTGATCTATCTACTTATGCTTATGCCAATACCACAGTCTTGATTATTGCAGCTTTAGATAATTCTTGAAATAAGCTATTGAAAGTCCTCCAATTTTACATTTTTTTCCAATAAATATTTTGGGTTCTTGCATTTCTGATTACAATTTAGAAACAGGCTGTCAGTCTCTACCCTCCGCTCTCCCTCCCCCCTTCAAAAAAACTGCTGGAATTATGATTGAGGCCACATTTAAATCTGTAGATCAATTTGGGGACAATTTATATTTTAACAATATTAATCTTCCAATCCATAAACATGGTGTATCACTTCACTTATTCAGATCTTTAATTTCTTTCAGCCATGTGTTCAATGTAGAAACTTTGCATCTCTTCCATTAAATTTATTCCTAAGTATTATGTGTTTTGAGATTATTGTAAATGAAAAAAAAATTAAACTTAATTTTCATGTTGCTAGGTTATAGAAATACAGTTTATTTTATTTATTTACTTTATATTCTCAAAACTTTTTTCATTTATATTTAAAAAGGAGAAACTGTAAGAGTCCTTGTGGATGTAAATAAGAGATGAGAAAGATCAAGAGAAGAGACAAGAAATGAATCTGTATCAACAAGCTTAGAAAGTAGGTAATGAGAAAACAATACCATATCAGTATTTAACAAACCATTTTAAACCGCTGTGCCTTAAAATAATACAATTACTACTATTACCGCAATCCTTTGGGTTAGCTGAGCAGTTCTGTTTTCACTTGGGCTACCAACACAAGTATATTAAGCTGTGTCTTTGTCTTTTTTTTTTTTTTTTTTTTTTTTTTTTTTTTTTTTTTTTTTTTTTTTTTTTTTTTTTTTTTTTTTTTTTTTTTTTTTGCTTTTTGGTATGTGGGTAGCTCCCTGGCTGGGAATCGAACCCAGGCCATAGCGCTGACAGCGCCAGCACCGAAGCCTTAAGCCACTACACCATCAGGGAACTCCCGTGTCTTTGTCTTTGAACATATAAAATATACACTTTATATTCTGTCTGTGAATAAATAAATATACTGGGGAAAATAATTTTGACCATAAAAAAATCGATTCAAAAGAATATGAATAATTCATTGCATACACAATATTAGAAATAACCCAATACTTCCAAATACATTCACTTGCTATTTAATCTAAAATAGTAATACTTCTCAAGTAATTATGGTG
Source organism: Lyroderma lyra (assembly GCA_004026885.1). Lineage (NCBI taxonomy): Eukaryota > Metazoa > Chordata > Mammalia > Chiroptera > Megadermatidae > Lyroderma > Lyroderma lyra. The sequence continues at coordinate 183,948 of PVJL010000944.1, forward strand.
ATTCATGAAAAAATTAAAAAGATAAAAGGGAAGTAGAAAGCATTTATTTACTTTTAAAATAACTTTAACCCATCACAGAATCAATAACAGCATCAAGTAAGAAGATGCATGAGGAGTATTTTCATATATTAAAGTATTCTTTGTTTAGTTATGGGTAAGAAGAAATAATTTTTAAATGACAGGTTAATACTACATGTGTGTGTGTGTTTGTGTGTATGTGTGTGTGTGTTCTAAAACTTTTAATATATAACATGTCCGTAACTGATTTTTCTGCTGCACCAAAAATTTTTTAAGTTTTCTTTATCTTAGTAACTAGAACCTCAGCTGGCTAGTCCAGAAACCTGAGTTATCCCTTAGGTCATCCTGTCCTCTACCCCAATATCTATCCAGTCCATTTGCAAATATAGTCTATTGGACCTCCTTTAGATTTCTTGGATGCTTCTACCCCATTTCTATTTTAAACACCCCTGATCAAGTTATCATTTCTCTCTCTTAGGCAATAGCTTACTTATTAATTTCCCCCACATTCACTTATGCCCACCACTCATGTATTCATTATTGCAGCCAGGGTGATTTGTTTATTTGTTTACGAATACATATCTGACCATACCATTCCTGTCATCAGAACAATTTAGGAGAATCTCACTGTCCTTAGGGTAAAGTAGAACATTCACACTATGGCCTAATGCAGCGGTCCCCAACCTTTTTGGCACCAGGGACCAGTTTCATGGAAGACCATTTTTCCAAAGGCAAGGTGAGGTGGGGAGGATGCACATGTGTGGTTCACAATAAGGTTCATGCTCCTATGAGAATCTAATACTCCTGCGGATCTGACAGGAGGTGGCGCTCAGGAGGTAATGGGAGTGATGGGGATCTGCTCCCATTACCTCCTGGTAAACGCAGGTAACACTTTGCTTGCTCTACCTCAGCTCACCTCCTGCTGTGTGGCCGGTTCTTAACAGGCCATTGGCTGTAACCGGTCTGTGGCCCGGGGGATAAAGACCCCTGGCCTGATGGACCTGGCTCTTGCCTACTTTTGCAGGGTTTATGCCACCACCACCTCCATCTCCTCACAGCCCCACCTCCTTTAAACTGCTACTGTTTATTGCAATTTACAGATCAAACTGTCGAGCCCTCACGCATCAGGACCTTTTTTGCATGAACCACTCCTTTGCTAGCCAACTTCATCTCGTTCTTCAAGTTCCAGTTCAAATGTCATTTTGTTCTGGAAGCTTTCCCTTAACCCCAAGAAAAGGTCAGCTCCTTCTCTTTGTACATGCCCCGTATACTGCACCTCACCTGTAATTATGTGTCCAACCTCTGTCTTCCCAAATGAACTATTTCCATAAGGATAGAAATTTTATCAATAATATATTGATCCAAGCTTCTTATTTCCACCTAAGAATGATGATTTCCTTTATGTATTGTCTGTAGACCAAGTACAATATCTGTTCTCAATACATGTTAATAAGTAGCAATCATAAAAATACTTTGTCCCAGCCCAGCATGTATTACACTCCTAGAGTGAATGTGCCAAATGAAAAGTCATTTCAGCTGTCTCAGCATGGGAACTTAAGTATTTACTGACTCGGGAAAGAAATGGGCATAATTTAACCAGAATAGCAGAGTGTCTGCTCCAGAGAAGTCTTGGGCTGAAGCAATTGGAACCTTAATCTCACTAAAATGACAAGGTCTTGGCGGAGGTGAATGGGGAATCTTGCCCAATTTTGGACCACACCAAACTGACTTTAGTCAAGCCCTCACATTTACATGGACCCAAATCTACATGTTTCTTAATTTTAAAAGGGTAAAGGTAAGTTAATTGTAAACAACGCAGTTTTATGGTAGACTAAATCATTTTAGAGTTATCCTGTTTAAATTTTCATTTGTAAATTGAACAATTTCTTTAACTGAGCAGTTAGTCACTTATTCTTAGACTGGTTATTTTATGAGCTGCCCTTTGTTAAAAATTGTGTTTGGGCAGCTCAACAATGACTGAATGATGTATTGTATAAGGAGAAGAAATACTTTAAGGTGATCTAACCCTGGATTGCAAACTTTGTGGGCAAAATGCATGCATGAACATTGAGATAGGGCTTTTCAAATGCTTTAACTTGTTCTGGGATATAATAAGGCCCCAACTAAGAGCAGCTCCAGCTGCAGTCCAAATGGTGATATTTTCATATGTGAAGTGCTAAATGATGATTTAGTGATCTTTCAAGCAAGCCACAGAGGAAATCCACAAATTACTACAACAGACTTTGTGTTGCATTTATGTGCACAATCAAATAGGCTATTTCTAAGTTTTTCCATTAAAGCCTTGCTATCAAAAAACAAAAATATCCCCTATAACTAGCTATAGGAACAGAAGTTACTGGTTTATTTATCAATATATTTTTACTATGTTATATAGCCCTGTACTAATAATTGGTTCTATAAACAAGTGATGAATGAAAACAAATTGATACAATTTATTCATTTCTTTATAAATAAATGAGTATTGTCAAGTTGATCATTTCTAGAAGGAAATAATACATTTTTCTGATGAGACTAAGAGACTGCTAAATAAAATAATGCTACAATATACTGCAAGTACATATACTTAATTTACAGATGTGTCTTTCTTGATGGTAGTCAACCTAATTTCAGAGAGGCTATCCCATATCACTTTGTAAGAGAATGAAGGTAATCTTAAATATTCAATGTTTATTTTACATTGGCTAGAGATTGAGAATGAATGTGATGTTTAAAGAGATTTTAAAAGAAAACTGGCTATGTCTTTAGTATGGGCTCTCTATTTTGACATCTTCTTGGAGGCTGAGTAATTTTCTAATTGCTTAATGACTATTAGCATAATTGACTTTGTTTATTGAATTGACATCCTATTGAGTTAGTATGGAGCCCAGGTTTGATTTGAGTTACAATTCAGCGGTTCTCAACCTCTGAGTCGTGACCCCTTTGGGGGTTGAACGACCCTTTCACAGGGGTCACCTAAGACCATCGGAAAACACACATCAGATATTTACATTATGATTCATAACAGTAGCAAAATTACAGTTATGAAGTAGCAACAAAAATCATTTTATGGGGGTCACCACAACATGAGAAACTGTATTAAAGGGTTGTGGCATTAGGAAGGTTGAGAACCACTGAGTTACATGTTAGGCACTAGTTTTTGGAATTTTGAGCCTAGTATAATCACTGGAATTAAACATTTACCCCATACCTGACAATTAAGAGAATAGTTAAAAGAAGGAAATTGTCCCAGAACAAGTGCCAATTAAATGTTGCAGAGATGTCAATTGTGGGGACAGGATACCCTAATGCAGAACTAGATTTATGCAGCATTATAGTGAAGGTATTTAGGAGCTTGGTTTTTAAATTCATTCTCAACAGACTCTCAGTTTCTTGGACTAATTCCTAAAAGAAGACTGTAGTAGACATTATTAGTTTACTGTCACTACTCTCCTTCCAAAAACCTCATATCCTCAGAACATGTCTCCCACTGGGAGACCCGAAGTCAAACAGTTTCTGAATTTACTGGTAGAGGCTACTTGACACTAGGAATTTCAGAAATTCAAGGGAGATGTCTCACCAGGAACTCAAGAAATGGAATTTTAGGTTTGGTTAGTGAAAGACTTAAATCTGCTTTAGTAGACCTCCTTGGAGACAGAAAAATATTTTCTATAGTTCCAGTGGGCTCAAAGCCACACAATACTTTCCACACTGGGCGTCCTCACTGCTCTAGAATGAGTGTATGGCAGGATGGAGAGTTGCTGAAATTCACGTCAAGTTCTCAACTGTGAAGTGGTAAAACCTCTGCTTTTGCATTTCTACCGAAAACCACTGAAATGAGTCATCCTCTAGGGGGCAATAGAGTATGATACAGGCTCAGAATTGACTGGATTAAGTTCCTGAGGGGAAGGATTGATCACCAAGAATTATCAAAAATGGTACACATGAGAAAACATTAAACAGGTCCCAACTTTATTAGAGTCCCCCAGGGTCCCCCTGGTATTCTTGTAAGTAGTGAAGCTAAACAGGTGGAAGTGGTCTAAGACATGAACGTAGCTGCCCTGAAGGAGCATTGTAGGTAAGTGAGCCTGAACCCCAGATCTGGAGAAGACTTGAGGAGGAAGATGAGACAAGTCTGACTCAGCTTCTTGTTAGACTTACTGGGGTGACATTGGTTAGCAAGAATTACATAGGTTCCAAGTATACAATTCTTTCTTTTTTGTTGTTGTTGTTGTTTTGTTTGTTTGTTCCCTGAGTGGGCATCGAACCTGGGCCACGGTGGTGAGAGTGCCAGAACCTAGCCACTATACCACCAGGGAACCCCACTGACTCAGCTTATTGAAGGAAGATGGTTTAAAGTAGGCATGTCCAACCTGCGACCCAGGATGGCTTTGAATGTGGCCCAACACAAATTCTTAAAACATTATGAGATTTTTTTGTGACCTGTTTTTTTTTAGCTCATCAGCTGTTGTTAGTGTATTTTATGTGTGACCCAAGACAATTCTTCTTCCAATGTGGCCCAGGGAAGCTAAAAGACTGGACACCCATGCTTTAAAGTGAGGTTTCTGACCCAAGGGGTCCCTTTTCTGCCAGGGGAGTGCCAAGGTGGAGAGTGTTAACCCTTATTTAGCTCCGGTATGATTTTTCTGGGCCACTTCTGATTCCCTAAAACTTTGGTAGCTCAGCCTGGTCCCTGTGTTGGTGCAGGTCATCTAGTGGTCAAGTGTTGTGTAATAGAAAGAGTTCTATGAAATTACCTTCATCTTCATGTTTGAGAACAAGGATTCAGGGTGGGTGGGTGAGCATTGAAACCCTACTGCTAATGCATTTCTTTCCCAATTTTCTAGGAGAAACTTACGCAGACAGCAGCGTGGTACACTCTACAGAGTGTCTGGTGGGAAACCTATCTGACCCAAGTGAAGCACAAGAAAAGCAATTCAGAGTGTGATGAGTGGTGGTGGTGAGTTGTACAAACACACACAGTACTTGCCTCTTGGTAATGATACATAAAGATGTAATGGGGCAAACGGGAACAGAAAAAATATAATTACTTTGCAAACATCCAAAGTTTCCTTCACCGCTTTGTTTTTTCCTGAGGAGAAAAATTTCTTATTGTATAGATCTCCTTTTCTGTGCAGAATTTGGGTGATGGGGTCATTCTCATGAGAAAAGCAGTCCAAGCACAGAGTGAGAATAAACCTGACAGAGGGCTTCATGCAGTGGAGAATGTCTTCTAGGCACTTGGAGCTATTGGTTAAGGGACTGGTAGGAGGGTCCCTTTTCTGAAAGGAAGAAGATGAGAGAGAAAGGGTGGCAGTGAGAGGGCCATGTTAAGGGACTGAGCTGAGTATTACAAAGAGATGAGAAGTAAGAAAATTCTCCAGAAAAAAAGAAGAAAAAGAAGGAGCAGGAGACTAGTAGAGATTCCAACTGCTTTTATTTACCATTTGAGAGTAAGCCATTTCGGGGCAGGAATGCAGTTATATTTAAATTATAATTAAATATTATACTGATTTAGAATATTATCTATTTATTGGCATAAATTACTTCTTTTAGCTCTTTCTTCACATTAGATTTTGATAATACACTTTCCTAAGTAACAATAAATCTGAAAAATATTTTAGAAATGTATTTTTAAATCAACAAAACAATAAAGTTCTAGCCGGGTATTACCAGGCTTCCTGCCAACTACAGTAATTGTTACTTGTGGAATTTTCTTCGAATGGCCAAGGCATTTGACTCAATAACTATGACTTTGGAATGAGTAGCTGGGTGGAGACATTAGTCTGTTGGACAGTTGGTGGGTTCGTTCAAGCCCATATGTTGGAAGAAGAGATTTATCGATGGGTTCACTCAGCAGATCCAAGAAAACAGAGTATATGTTTTCTTCCAAGTGAACACTGAATTTCATTAAACCATGTTATTGGGTCTCTTTTTCTCTACCAATTGTTTACTCCTTTTTTTTCTGTTCTTCTTGTTTTTTGTTCTTTGTGCTATTGTAATAAACCACTTATTAAATTATACTCTTTTGGATACACAAGTACCAAGACCACACTCTGTCCTGTTAAGAAGAGGGAGTTAGCTATTTGGGAACGCACATGGACTGGACACAATCCCAAAGCTATGAGGAACTGAGGCGACGACGGAACCACTGCCCACCCAAGGACAACTGAGTGCCCGGTTCTCAGCCACCATGTCCAGATCTGGGTTTTGGCACCTTCTCTCAGTGAATTTGACTTGAAACTGAATTTCCTTTTGTTCTTTTCAAGTTTGCACTATGCAGAACAAATTTATAAAAATGCAGAATATAAAAATGGCAAACAGTGCCACCTGAATACAAAAGTTAGTTTAAAAAATTTCTTTGCAAATGGGCTGGTTTATCTTCAAAGTATTAGTTAGGATGTGCCCAAATGTAGAGAAAACTTAAAGAACAATTTAAATTTTTAAATACTTCTTTTCTGCTGCACATTTATTAGGTTCTGAAAGTGATTACAGTACCTTTCGTTTGCTCCCCATTTTTTTTTCAAGCCATCGGAGACAGTTGTGCATAATTCATTTTCACTTTTAAAACTCAAACCATTAACATAAACAATTAAAAAGTATAAAGTTTTTTCCTTCTTTGATTAGCCCATACTTTAAAAACACTAACCCCTGAGATGTGGCTGTGCAGATCTCATCGGAGTACGTGCAGATACGTGGCCTGCTGCTTTATGGAGTTTTCAGTGTGCTTCAGGACACGCAGCCATGCAACTTTTCCCTTGTATGTAAGTCACTTTAATATTCATTATTTTGGAAAATTACTCTACCTAATCAATATATAGTTTGCCTTCTTTTTTCTCAGTTAATATGAATAAGTAGATCTGTACATATTTTGAAGAACAGATAAAACAAAATAGTACTCGCTTATAACATATCTGTAATATCTGAAATATTAAATTACATTTAATATCATAAAGTATAAAACCTCTTCCACTGAGACATATGAAACTTTACCCCAAAACTTATTTAAATCAATTTAAACATTATTTAAAGGGGTATTTATAGAATCTTTTAGTTCACAAATCCCTAGATGTTAATTTGCTTTGCTTAGAATTCAGCCCTGGACCAAACATGTAGAGAAGGAAGCTCGAGAACTAGCACAGACCCAACTCATTGGAAGTTACCTGGAAAAAAACATTGTGCTGAAGCTGATTGTAGAGTCAGAATGCAGCTTATTAACATTTTGTGAATATGAAGCGCCCATAACCACATTTATTACAAATCCAAGAATAAGTGAGGTCATTTGTTTCAAATTTGTTAGCATTTTCCTCTGAGATTTTATGAGGCCTGTAGCCCCATCTTGTAACTTCCTGAACTGCGGAAGTGGGAAAAGTAAAATCCACACCTCTTGGAGACCCCTGAAGCTAGGGTTCAAGAACTAGGTTCTGCACTGAGGTGGTGGTGGTGCACAAAATTTTAAGCCAGTGGAAGACAGATTTTCTCCTTCAGCTTGTGCTGATTTTGCTGGTAAACATGGTTGTGTAGGAATTGGGTTCCCTTGCTGCAGAAGAGGCCTCGGGCTCCTTTAGGACCTGTGTAGAGCTGAGGTGTATAGTTCAGGGCCTAGAACGTGCAGGATGGCTCTGGAGCTAACAACTACACCCTCAGACCCCTGGACTGCAGCTATGTAAGTATTCTCAGAGCAGTAGTTCGAGGGACAGCTTCCAGATTCCCAATGTCCTTGGTGGGCCAGTGTTACAAAATTGTTCTGAAGTGATCTCTGGAAGCCAGACTAGAGTCCAATTCTCTGACTTTTCCAGTGATTTTATAGGACAGAATTCTCTGATTTAAGTTACTTTCATCTTAAAGCAGAGTGTTTTCTGTTATGTGTGACTGAGTCCCGCTTCACAGTAGTGCTTGAGGCAGTAGGCTAGGTATTTAACCTACTTGGGCTTGAAAGTAAGCATCGAGGTACCATTAAATGATGGGATAGAAACAATCTATGGCAGCTGGTAGTGAAATAGTTACTTAAGTTATTGCTTGTATTACCTGGTATGAAGGGGCTATAAAGCATGACTTTAGCAACTGAGTGTTAAGGGCCGTGGCACAGTATGAGGATGTGACAAATAGGTAAACTCCAGTTGCAAACTGCACTGGAGAGATTAAAAGGAGAAATGAGAAATTCATGGCTTTAAATTATACACTCAATGTGGTTAGAGAACCAGGGAGTTCTTAGTCTTAAAATAATCTTCTTTTTTGTGGTTGTTGCTAGTTAGAAATCATTCACAGAGTCTGACCCCATGGCTTGTTAAATTACAACACAGGTTAAATTCAAAGACCTGTCCAATTTCTTATGTGAAAATGCATTGCTTGGGAATGAGTAAGATTTTGAGATTGGAGAGATTTAGAAACTTCTGCTTACCCCCAAACTATACTCACTGATCTTCTCATGACAGCAGAAGTAGTCTCTAGTCTCTTCTAACCCATGTTCTGTCTTTCTTTTCTTTAAAAAGCTGTAGTAAGCCTTGCTGATGTAGTCACCTTACCTGGGGATGCTTATTTGCCTCAGGCTCCATCCTCCTTACAACCCTTCTTGCATACCCGTCAGTAGAATCTCATCCCAGATACCGTGCGGACCCGATTACAAAGCCACACCTGAAAGAAAAGTAGTCTGCACTTCAAAACCCTGCAAACTTTTACTAAAAGAAATAAATAAATGTGGTGATTCTCACAAGATTTGTAGATCTTACCATATACCTCATTGCACAGAAGCAGCTGGCCTCATAGAAGAAAACTGAAATGTCTTACTGAAGACACCACTTTAAGACACTAACTGGAAGTCAACTCCTTGTTAAGTTGGGATCCACACAGAACATGAAGTATGTTCTCTACCAGTGGCCAATGTATATATGGGTCTGGGCAGGAAGAGGTGCAATTGGGAATAGCACTGTTCATAAATGACTGTCTTGCAAAACTACTGCTTTCTAACTTCCTATGAACAGAGTATGCAAAACTGTGATTGGCCAGGTCTAACTTCCATGTCAGCCCCAGGTACCAAGCATCAGATCCACTCAAAACAATGGTTTGACAATTCAGAAGATGGTGGTTCCCTAAAGGAATATTTGATAAGATTTTTAGATGATGGGAAAGGAATGCTGGGTAGCAAAACAACTATCTTGTCATCTAGGAAGCCGTTAAGTCAAGTATCCTGTATACCATCAAAATGTCTTAAAAATCTACCACAGGCAAACCATTACTGTTGTTTAAGATTTGTCCTTTTATGTGGAGAAAAGGGAACCCTTGTGTGGTGTTGGTGGATGGCAAATCAGTGCTGCTACTATGGAAAGCAGTTTGGAGGTTCCTCAAAAAATTAAAAATAGTACTACCTTTATGACATACCAATTTCACTTTTGGGTATTTATCCCAAGAAATCCAAAACACTAATTCAAAAAGATATATGCACCCCTATGTTCACTGCAGTGCTACTTACAATATCTAAGATATGCAAGCATTTTAAGAGTCCATCAATAAACCATTGGATAAAGAAGATGTGGTACAGATTTACAATGGAATATTCCTCAGCCATAAAAATGAAATCTTACCATGTGCATTAACATGGATGGACCTAGTGGGTATTACGTTAAGTGAAATAAGTCAGACAGAGAAAGACAAATACCATATGTTCCCTTATATGTGGAATCTAAAGAACAACAACCACAAAACAAACGAATACGTAGATACAGAGAAAAGCTTATAGTTACCAGATGGGAGTGGATTGGACAGCTAGGTGAAAAAGATGAAAGGAGTAAGAAGTACAGATTGGCAGTTACAGAACAGTCACAGGGATGTTAAAGTACAGCATGGGGAATATAGTCAACAGTATTGTAATGACTATGAGTAGATTTAGTGCCAGGTGGGTACTAGACTAGTCGGGGGGATCACTTCATAAATGATATAAATGTCTAGCTTATATGCTATATACTTGAAACAAATATTAAAAAATATTGGATGATAACTATAATTAAAAAATTAAAAATAAGTGAATAAAGTCATGTTTAAAAAAGATTTGTCCTTTTAAAAATGGCAAACACTTTCTACTTAAGGTGTTATTCTCCTTATAAAGATGACAGATTAAGTAATATGTCTTGAGTGGTGGAAATGGGACTTGACACAGAGCTGTTTGACTGCAAGTCCCTACCCTTAAAAGAAAAAAGTGAGTAAATCATGCACATGCTATAAAATTCAAAAGGTATGTACAGTAAAGGGATATATAGTGAAAAATAAATTTTCCTTTTACCATTGTTCCTTAGATACCAGTTTACCTGGGTGTCTGTTACCAATTTATTGTGTGTTTCATTTATGTGTATGTATTACTATGTGTATATATACACATATAGATGCAAGTATACAGAAATATTTATCCTAAAAACACAAAAAGATAGTATTAAAACATTATTTTATGTTTTTTTTGTTGTTGTTGTTTTGTTTTTTTTTGTTTTTTTTTTTTTTTGCTTTTTGGTATGTAGGTAGCTCCCTGGCTGGGAATTAAACCCAGGCCGCAACACTGACAGCACCAGCACCGAAGCCTTAAGCCGCTACACCTTCAGGGAACTCCCTATTTTATGTTTTTTATTGCATCCATTTACCTATATTGGCAACCATTACGTATTAGTATATATGCAATGTCTTTGTTGATTTTGCTAATATATACACAATGTTTATTGTCTGTCTAGACTCTGGAGTCTAGAGTCTAGAGCTTCATTTATGTAACTAGCTTGACTTATATATCCTTAAATTGTTTCCAAACTTTTGCTATTACAAAAAAAAAGGTTGCAATGAATGACCTTGTATATACAGCTTTTAGCTCATATTCAAGTATATACACAGGGTATAGTCCTAGAAATAGAAATTTTTAATAAAAAATCATGTGGTTTTGCTTATCATTGCCAAATTGCCTTCCAGAAAAATTATTTCAGTATGCACTCCCATCAACTGTCTATGAAAGCACCTGTTTTCCTGTTTCCTGCTCAAATCAAGGTGTTATCAAATATTTTTATTTTTATCAACCTGTTAAATGGAAATGGTTATTTTCATATAGTTTTAATTTGCATTTCTTTTATTAATGTGATTCTGAGCATCTTTTTAAAAGTATAACAGTAATCTGTATTTCAAGTCTTATTAAGTGTTCATATCCTTTGTCACGTGAATTGTTAGTCTTTTCAATTTGATTATGGTAGTTAATTATATATAGAATAGGCTTAAAAAAATTTTTTTTGTGTTCCAGATATTAGTCTCATTTGTTTAAGTGCTGTTGTTCTAGACAGAATTTTATTTATGGTTTTTGTTTAAAACCATATGTTTAAAAGAGTGAGATTGGGATCCCACCTCATTTTTTTTTTCAGATGAAAAAACTTCCTATTTCAACAACTGTGCAAAGTTGCTTTCTTGAGAAGATTCTCAAATATAACATCTGAACAGTTCTATCTGCGATATGTCCCTCAGCGTTCAGTAATTTATCATTGCCTTCAACCTGTTTTCTCAGTCAGACCTTGTTATTTGTTGGCTTGTTTGTTTGCTTATTTGTTTGTTTTTATTGAGATATAATTGACATGGAACATTGTGTAAGTTTAAGGCTTACAAAATGTTGATTTGATACATGTACACCTTAAACTTGCATGGTGTTATATATCATTTTATATATTGCATAAAATGTGAAACTCAGGCTCAGACAGGTAAAGTGATGTCCAATGTGACACAGGCAGTAAATGAGGAAACAAGGCTGAAACAGCTCTCCCATGCTGAGTAACGAAAAGAATGAAAGCTGGAGGCTGAAGGTTGGGGCCCCAGGGGTCAGAGGCCTCAGAGGTGATCATCAATGGAAGGAGGATGAGAGGACAAGGGGAACCTTGCCACTCAGGTGACTTGGAGCCTGGACTGTGTCCTTCTGGGATGCATGACCCTATAGCCAGCTATCTCTGTCGCTGGTACCCCAGAGGCAACCCCTGTGTGGAGGACAACCTGGAGTGGGTACAACAGGACAGAATGTGGGGACTCCCTTTCTTAAAGCACTGGGGTAAGTGGACTGACTGATGAGAGGGAAGGCAAGATCCCATCATGCCTACTAGCAAAGCAGCCCTTGGGCCAGCTCCTGGCTGGAAGACCAGGATTTCATCCAAGTCCACAAGAGGTAGGGAGATATATAGGGGAAGCCTGGCCCTTGCATTTGCTTGGGCATTAGCACTCTGACCAGCACATCATTCCCCTACAAGGCCTCTTTCAGACACATAGATCAGGCTAGGGTCTCACTGCTACAAACTTGCCAGAAAGGAAAGGAGCCAGAGGCTGGGACTAGTCTGAGATGGCTTGGAGCCCCCAGAATTCTATCTTCTGTCTATTCATCTTCTGGGTATTTTCCACAAGGCTCAGCTGGTCTTGAATGATCCTGCCAACACATGGCTCAGGCAGCCAATGACCACATGGAAAACCTCGCCTATTGTTTTGACACTGGTGGCTCTCAGGAAGATGGCAAGTGTTCAAAAGGATTGTATGCACTTCTGAGATTTTATGTACCTAATCTTTTAAAAACAAGCCCTAGATTTTCTAAACATGTTATGTCACCTAGTTTGAACTTGATAAAGTACATGAAAGCAATTTTAAAAATTGTGTGGGCCTCTCAGTGAAAGTACATGGATAGATTTTTGAGAGAAGCTACTTAAAACTCCAGAAATTTGTATTTTATCACAGGTAATATATGAGATTTTTGCTTCAAGAACTTGATTATTAGATCATTAAGAGTTGTATTTAACAACAAGATTTTTACTGGGGTTTAAAATTGAATAAATAGACAAAAGGCCTTAATATTAATTAATAACAAAAATCTCTTAGAAAATATGTGTATTATTGTATCTTCAGCCTAGCCATACAAGCGTACATTATATGGTAAGAATTCATAGTAGTTTCTGGATTCTTATTAAGTGCAATAAAAAATTAATTTGCTTTTTAACCCCTTTCCCCAAATTGAAAAATAGAAAATTAAGAAAATAATCACTGTTGCTGTTAACAAAAAATGACATTTATGTTTCAACTTGGTAAAATAATATACACAAGTGAGGAGAAATGAAGCATAGAGGAGACAGCAGGGCTGAAGAGGCAGACACAGCTGGTGCTAAATCTGCCTCTGCCACTAATCGCTCCGCACTTAGGGACAGTTACTTAACATCTCTGAGCCCCCTCTGTCTTTTCCTCTGTAAAATGGGTATAATAAAAACTGTCTTGGAAGATAGTTGAGAGGATAATGGCACACAGTAATCCCTCAGTAATGGTATTGTTTATTATTATGAATAAAATGGAGAGTGAATTGTCAGCCAAGAGCAAAATGTACTTGTTTTTAATGGGAAATAACTAAGTTCCTGAACCAAAGCTGGTTATAATTACTATAATGTAAATTAAACCATGATCTCTTTGGGTCACAGAGATATCCTTTTATCTAGTAGGACAGAAGCTGTTGGGAATTTGTAGGTGACTTTAGTATAAAATCAGTGCCTCGTGAGTGAAAATACTACCCCCAAAGCTGGAAACATTGTATGCCCCCAAGCAAATCTCTCAGCCACACTCTGCCACAGTGTTAGTATTCCTAAAATACTAAAAATGTGGTGCTACCTTCAGGTTAAAAATAAAAGACATAATGGTTTTATTCTGGAAAAGTTGATTCATCAATATGTTTTCCTTCATGGCTATAAAAAGTATTTAAAAATGAAACAAAATAATAAAAAAATCTTGGTATGTATTTTGTCCTTGGGTAATGAGGTGCTCATTCAAGTCCTCTTGGAAAAGAATATTTTGTGCTCTGGTCAAGGTGGCCTACTTTCTTTTTGTGTTGAAGGGCTTTGAAATTAGAAGTTATTTGTATTTTCCCAGGGAGTGTCCACTTTGGGAAGAAAGAAAATTATATGCCTGAGGAATATGGTTGGCCAATTTATTGTTGTTTATGTCTGTGCTAGGCCTGAAAGGAAATACATAGAATTCAAGTTTCTTTTTCTTTTTTCTGGGAAATATAGTGAAATATTATCCCCATTTTATTTGATGATAGAATAATATTCTTTGCCCTGCTTTAGTATGTTCAAAAATGAATTCTTGGAGCATGAATTTTTGATCTTGAATTCTTTGAGCTCACAATTTGAACCAAACCACATACTTGTAATGAGAAATGGAGGAAAAAGAAGAAATCAGAAGTCTTTCCTTACAAGAAAGTTTTAATAAATACATAAGTGCTTCCTTTTGTGAACTATAGCTTAAACACATTTTAATTTATCTGAAGTGTTAATTTTGGGAAACTGTCTATAAAAATAAATTCTTCCCTCTGAAATTATTTCATATTCATATGACTTGTTCCTGTGTCCTGCATGGGAAAATCAGTATCTCAGCCACCTGGGATATTACATAGTGAAAAGACTGTCATCAGAAAGAATGTATAATCACAGTTATCCTTGGATTGAAAAGAGTTTGCAATGAACACATAACAATTGATTTGTAAAATGCAGATAGTAGAGTCAGAGAGAGAAACTTTTAAATCCTGATATTGGCAGAATTATTTCATTTATTTGTGCTAGATGCCCTCTCCTGGTCACTGTGAGTAATAATGTTCAGGAGCTTACTCTTTCTAGAGTCTGCTTTGCTATGAAACGTAGTATGTGCCACTGAACACGTACTCCATGCTAGGCTGCCCGTATGAGGAAAGAAATCTGAAGATAAGTGACTTTTAACTTTACAAGAGACAGAGTCTTATTTTCCTCCTTCACCCTAGCACATATGAGCATCAAGCAGTGTTTGATTAGCCTAGTATGGTGAAATAATACTGTTTGTTAACTGCTGTCTTCATTTTTTCATGACCTCACCATCAACTCAAGGAGATCCTGCATATGGCCTGTTTGTACATGAGTGAAGGATGTGTGGAACAGGATGCCAGCCAAGGACCTGAGCAGATCAGTAAGTGAACATTTTCTTCCTCTCCCCATGCTCATTCACACCACCACAGCATTCGTGTAAGCCCCAGGAGCATCAAAGCCCAGGCAAAGGGAGGCATGATTGTGTGTTAAACCTAAATAGATGTGAAAGCACTGAATTTTACTAATTTTACCTTAAATTTTTGTCATCAGGTAGAATGGGGGTCTCAGAACCGGAAATTACATGTATTTTATTACTGAAAAATGATATCTTCATAAGCCTGTTTTAATATAGTGATTGAATTAGGAACTCTCATGCCTCATGGCTTCAGTAGGAAAACACAATTTTCAATCACAGACCTTAGCATATCAGAGTTCAGACTGACTGCAGATGTCCTCTAGTCTAGTTTCTAGTCTAGAATATACTTGAACTTTCAATCTCATCTGAGAGGATGAGGTAAGTGTACTCCCCCACACAAAGGACAAGCTTGCTTACTATTTGTTAAAAAAGCAGTGGATTTCCCAAGTTCAGTGTTGTTTAGCTATGATGCAACCCACGCTATGCACCGAGTTCATCTGAGCATATTGGGTCACGCTGGTGGGACTTGGGGATAAAGAGAAGCAATGTAAATATGCTGTTGCTTATGTGCTTGCTCTGCCATGACCAAGAGTCCTATGTTTCTGATCAGGAGTCTCATGTCTTCAGCTAGCACTTAAGAAATAGCAATAGTGGAGAAAAAGGAACTCTCACACACTGCTGGTGAGAGTGCAAATTAGTACAGCCGCTATGAAAGACGGTGTGGAGTTTCCTCAGAAAATTGGGAATGGAGTTACCATTTGACCCAGCAATCCCCCTTCCAGGGATCTACCCAAAAAACTTGAAAACCTTTGTCTGCAACGACTTATGTACCCCAATGTTCATCGCAGTGCTGTTCACAGTGGCCAAAACATGGAAACAACCAAAGTGCCCTGTAACAGATGACTGGATAAAGAAGCTATGGTACATACACACAATGGAATATTACTCAGCTGTAAGAAAAGATGAAATATTGCCTTTTGCAACAAAATGGATGGACCTGGAGATCATCATGCTGAGTGAAATAAGTCAGACAGAAAAAAACAAAGAACTGTATGACTTCACTCATATGCGGATATAAAACTGAAAGTAACAAAGAAAACAAACAAACAAACCAATAACACATGGACACAATCAATAGTTTAATGTTTATTCAGGGACAAGTCAGGAGGAGATGGGAGAAGGGGGAGGACTGGGAGAGGAGGGAGGGGACCTAAATATATGGTTATGAAAGAACTCACACTGGGTGGTGAACTGATTATACAACAAATTGACAATGCAAGTAGAATTGTATACCTGGAACCTATGTAATTCTTGCTAACAGATGACACCCCAATAAGTCTAACAATAAAAAAATAAATAAATGGTAAGAGAAGAAAAGAAAAAAGAAATAGCAACGGGCTAATTTTTAGTTTGTAAGTAAGGTAAATTCAAATCCAAGACCTGACAATAGCCTCCCCACCAAGTTGAAAATATTTTTTCACTGTACCATTCTACAGTGAATATTTTTATATTCTTCATATGCTAATTAATATATCTTATTAATTTTTCTCACTTTGATGATAAGCTATTTAAAAATATTCAATATAAAAATATGTTAATCTTATAAATATTACATTTCTTATCAGAAAGCAAAATTTCAATACAGAATGCTGTATACCTTACTCTTCCAAACAGAAAAAATAGCTAAAATCCAGCATAGACTTGATAACTATCTATTTCCTTCACTAAGATTTTTAATACATTTCTATTCATTTTGCACAGATAACCTGAGTGCTTATCATTCTGTTCCTGGTACATATGAAGTCTGACAATTACGTTCACGAATTTGCCACCATGAGCTTACATTAGCAGCACTGTACAAAAAACTTGGTAAGGTTTCATAACCCTGGTATATCTGTGTCTCACAGCTGTGTTCGTGTTGACATATGGCAGTATCTTGCTCAGTGGCATTCATTATTGTTGTTGAGTGTTATTGTGTGCTGTCACAAGAATGTCAGAGCTTGAATTAGAGCAATGAACAAATGCTAAATTTCTTATTAAACTTGGCAAGAATGGAGGTGAAATCAGTGGTATGTTAGTCCAAGTTTATGGGGATAATTCCATGAAGAAAACAGCAGTGTACAAACTGATTGATTTTCCTGAGGGGAGAGAAAGTGTCACTGATGAAGAGAGGTCAGGGCAGCCAGAAACAAGCAGAACTGATGAAAACATTACAGAAATTCAAAGAATTGTGCATCAAATCATTTGCTAACTGTGAGAAGTGTAGCAGACCAAGTAAACATCAACAAAGAAGCAGGAAAATCCTAACTGAAAATCTTGATATTAGAAAGGTGTGTGCAAAAATGGTTCCCAAAGGAACTCACCAATGAACAAAATCAAAAAAAAGAGTTGAAGTTTGCCAAGACCTTTTGGAGAGGCAAGATGATGTTTTGGGCTGTGTACCAACACGACCCTGAAACAAAGCATCAAAATGCACAATGGAAATCTGCCAATTCTCCACAACCAAAAATGTTCTGTTAAGAGTCAAAATAATGTTAACCTTCCTTGATATCAGAGGGATTGTTCATTATGAATTTGTACCAACTGGACAAATAGTCCACCAAGTTTACTATTTGGAAGTGCTGAAAAGTCTGCATGAAAAAGACGAAAACAACCTGAACTTTTTGCCAACAACTCATGTGTCTTGCATCAGGACAATGCACCAGCTCACAGGGCACTGTCTGTGAGGGAGTTTTTAGTTATATTTAGTTATATTGGAACACCCTCCCTACTCACCTGATCTGGCCCCTAATGAATTTTTTCTTTTCCCAAAGATAAAGGAAATATTGAAAGGAAGCTATTTCTATGACATTGAGGACATCAAGTGTAATACAATGACAGCTCTGATGGCAACTGCAGCAAGAGTTCCAAAATTCCATTATTATCCTGGATCTAGTTAAATCATCAATACATTTTAAATTTAATGACACAAATTAAAAACAAAAGCATAGATTTCCGAGGAGAGTACTTCGAAGGTGACCATAGTGATATTCAGTAATGAAGTATATAGCAGTTTTTCTAGGATGATTTCAGAAACTTAAATGTCAGACCTCATAAGAGGTGCTCAATTAATATTTGTTAAATGAATTAATGCACAGGAATTCTTTAAATTTTGTTAACTCTATGATGATGCGCCCAAGATAATTTCTCCATAGAAATGACTACCATGTGTAAATTACAAATACTGAATGGCACAGTTATGGAAAAAGGGTCATTATTTTTAAATGGGTTTTATTTTAAATGTATACATAGTGCTCCAATGGTCTTTTCTTTTCCATTAAAAAATGAATTAGAAACATAAGTATAATATGCCTAAAGTAAAAATCAGAAAATGGAAGAAGAAAAAAGCTTTTTATTATGGAAAAATTCAAACATAAATAAAAGTAGAGGGAATAATATAATGAGCCCCTAGGTACGCACCACTCAGCTTCAGCAATGATCAAACATGACCAATCTCATTTCATCTACATTCCCTACTCCTCCACTCCTACACTGGATACTTTTGAGACAAATTCATGAAGGCATGTCAATTTATCTATAAATACTGAGAAGAAACACATTTTTAATGAAAAAATCTTTTTTTGAAAAGGATAGATGATTGTCACAAACTTAGTATTTTTAGTCAAAGTGAAACATGGCCAGAAGTGCTATTTCCCACTAAAAAAGTACTTAAAGTCTTCAGTATGTATGGTCAGCTCTAACGTCCATAGACGCAGAGATGTATGTTAAAGCTCTCCTTGCTTTTTTTCTTTTTTGCTTTTGTTTTTAATTTGTGTCATTAAATTTAAAATGTATTGATGATTTAACTAGATCCAGGATAATAATGGAAACATAAATGAAACCATTTCAACTTTAAAGTTTTCCATCAGAAGAAAGAAATTTTCAGGGAATGTTACCAAGATGGTGGCATGAGAGGAGACTCTTAAAACCTCTCCTGGAAAGTACAATTAATTTAAAGACTGAAATCCATCAAGGAAACCCCTAAGCAACACATAGCCTCAATTGAGAGACCCACTCATTGCAAGAAAACACCTAAAGGCCAGAATAAGGGAGTTGAGTGGGAGAGAAGAAGGGAGCAATGCAGAGGCAGCCGCAGAGTGTGGCCTGGAGATGATAGAGGAGAGAGTGAGGTGAGGGCCTGGGAGCGCAGGCCAAGGCACAGTGCCACCCTGGGCAAGTTGGAAGCTGAGAACTGACAAAAGCAGAGGCCAGGGAAGCCAGAGCCCAGGGCTGATGGCAGAAGTGGGGAGCAATCACCTGTAGCATGGTGCAGATGGCTAGAGCGGGTCCTCAGTGACTGTAAGGACTCTCAGGCTGCTGCAGCGGTGTGTGGGCAGCCAGAATGGGGTGCTAGCAGCTGGAGAGGGGCATGGGCAGCCGGAGCCAAGTGTAGACAGTAGGAGCAGGGCGCAGGCAGCAGGAGCACTGGG
This sequence comes from Lyroderma lyra, assembly GCA_004026885.1. Classification (NCBI taxonomy): domain Eukaryota; kingdom Metazoa; phylum Chordata; class Mammalia; order Chiroptera; family Megadermatidae; genus Lyroderma; species Lyroderma lyra. The sequence goes on from PVJL010000944.1 coordinate 203,432, forward strand.
CCGGTGGCTGGAGCAGGACTTAGGCTGTCAGAGCAGCGAGCTGACCAGAGTACCACACCAGCGGCTGGACAGTGTTGTGACCCTGGATGAGTTAGGGCCCCAGCAGAAACACTGCACATCCTTGGACACAGAGCCTGGCTGCTTCTCCTTATTCTCTCCCAAAGCTTACCCCACTAACTCCACTCACTGCCTGCATACAGTTAACTATAGCCAGGGAGCCACCATTACCTGTGTCACAAACAGACCAGAGCCTTTCCCAACAAACCGTGCCTCCATTCTTCCCTCTGAAACTGGTAGGGGGATCCAGGGAAACTGTGAAGCACAGGTGTGGCAGCTTCCACCTGTACTGAAGTCTCAGAAGCATAGAATACTATCACCCACCATATCCTCCCAAAGAGGAGGCCACTGAGACAAAGGCACCTGGGTCAAAAAAGAAAAGCCTACCTTTTAGGATATCTCCCAGAGTAAGAAGACCAAATAACCAAGAGAAAATAATGTAAGACACTGCAGTGACATCAACTGGAAGTGAAAGAAATACCCCTTCCTGTCGAGGAAAAAGTCCTCATGCTCAAGAAAAGAAACACATCAAATACAAGGAATACCTTAAAGTTCAAAGCTACACAGAAAGAAAATGAAAAATCTCTAGAAAAGTAATTTATAGATTTGGAAATATATGATCTAAATGACACAGAATTCAAGACTGCAGTTCTTATGACACTCAAGGAGCTCAAAGAATGTTGGCAGAGTACTCAGACACACCTAAATGGTCTCACAAAGGAAATCTGTGAACAAAAGTCACACGTTAAAAAAGAAATTGAAACTATAAAAAAAGAATCAAATAGAAATTCTGGGGGAGTTCCCTGATGGTGTAGTGGCTTAAGGCTTCGGCGTTGGCGCTGTCAGCGCTACGGCCTGGGTTCAATTCCTAGTCAGGGAGCTACCCACATACCATTAAAAGCAACAAAAGAAAAAAGAAAAAAAAAAATTCTGGAGGTAAACAATGAAATAAAAGAAATGAGAAATGAATAAACTAGCATAGGAAGCAGAACAGACCAAATGGAGGGAAGAATTAGTGATATGGAAGATAGAAACATGGAAATGTCATAGTAGGAAGAAGAGATTCGAGAGTTAAAAGGAATAAAAGAAGCATACAAGAAGTTTCTGACCTTTACAAAGAATAATATTAGAATAATAGGAATACCAAAAGGGGCAAAGCAGAAATCCATAGAGAGCCTATTCAAACAAATAGTACATGAGAACTTTCCAAATCTATGGAAAGAACTGAAACCCCAGATTAGAGAAGAAAACAGGACTGCTAGTTACCTGGATCCCAGCAGATGTTCTCCAAGGCATATTATACTGAAGATGTCAAAAATCAAAGACAATAAAAGAATTCTTAAGGCAGCCAGGGAAAAAGATAAATTATAACCCATCAGGCTATCATCAAACTTCTCAGCAGAAACGCTACAAGCCAGGAGTGGAATAAAAAATTCAAAATATTAAAAGAGGGAAATTTCCAGCCAAGAATAATTTATCCAGAAAAATTATACTTTAGATATGAAGGAGGAATAAAGACCTCTTCAGACATATAGAATTGGAGGGACTTCTCCAGCACAAGACTGGCACTTCAAGAAATGTGTTTTAGGTTGAAGGAGGCCATTCAACCTAAAACACAAAATCAAAATAACTAGGGAAGAATTGGAACAACAAAAAAATAAAAAGGGAGGAAATAATGGCCAAAGGAAATCCTCTTATATCAATCATCACCCTAAAAATAAATGGACTGAACTCACCAATAAAAAGAAACAGAGTAGCCATTGGATTAAAAAAGAAAACCCATCCTTATGCTGTCTCTAAGAGACACACCTAAGCCACAAATACAAACATAGACTCAAAGTAAAAGGGTGGAAAGCAATACTTCAAGCAAATAGCACCCAGAGAAAAGCAGGAGTTGCCATACTGATATCTGACAAACAAACTTCAGGATAAAAAAGGTAATAAGAAATAAAAATGGATATTTTATGATGATAAAAAGGGACAATACTATGTTAAGAAGACATGACACTCATTAATATATATGTCAAAGCAACTACTAACATATTTAAAAGGAGAAACTAACAAAAATACATTTATAGTAGGGGACCTAAACACTCCTTTGAAAGCTATGGACAGATCCTCCAAACAGAAAATAAATAAGGAAACATCAGCTTTAAATGGTACATTACAGCAATTAGACATAATTGACATTTATAGGACACTTCATTCTACAACACAAGACTATAAATTCTTTTCTAGTGCACATGGAAATTCTCAAGGGTAGACTGTATGCTGGGACACAAAACTAGACTCAGCAAATTCAGGAAGATTTTAATCATACCAAGTGCATTCTCAGACCACAAAGCTTTGAAATTGGAGATCAACTGCAAAAAGAAAGAAAAAAAATCACATATACATGGAGATTAAACAACCTGTTATTAAAAAATGACTGGATCAAAGAAGAAATAAAACAAGTGATTAAAAAAATACATAGGAAAATAAAGACAATGAAAATACAAAGTATCAAAATTGTTGGGATTCAGCAAAGGTAGTAATAAGAGGAAAATTTATATCATTACACGCCTATGCCAAGAAACAAGAAAAATCACCAGTAAACATCCTAACATCCCATCTAAAGAACTAGAAAACAACAACAACAACAACAAAATACCCAAAGTCAGCAGAAGGAAAGAAATAATAAAAATGAGCAGAACTAAATGAAATTGAGAACAGAGAAACAATTGAAAAAATTAATGCAACAAAGAGTTGGTTCTTTGGAAAAAATCAATAAAATTGGCAAACCCCTGGATAGACTCACCAAAGGACAAAGAGAAAAGACAGAAATAACCAAAACTAGAAATGAAAGCTGAGAAATTATGACTGATGCCACAGAAATACAAAGTATCATAAGAGAATATTATGAAGGGCTTTATGCCACCAAATTTAACAACCTAAAAGAAATGTTTCTAGAAACATACAGTCTACTTAGACTAAACCAAGAAGAACTGGATAATCTAAATAGACCAATCAATGGTAAGGAAATTGAAACCTCCCCAAAGGTAAAAGTCCAGGACCAGATAATCTCACCAATGAGTTTTATCAAACATTCAAAGAAGAATTAATTCCTATCCTCCACAAACTCTTCCAAAAAATTGAAGAATAGGCAATAGTTCCCAACTCATTCTGTGAGGTCAACATTACTTTAATACCAAGGCCTGCTAAGGATAACACAAAAAAAGAAAACTATAGACCGATATTTCTGATGAACACAGATGCAAAAATCCTAAACAAAATGCTAGCAAATAGAATACAACAATGCATTAAAAAGATTATACACCATGATCAAGGGGGATTCATTCCATGTGCACAAGCATGGTTCAACATATGCAATTCAATCAATATGATACACCACATAAGCAAAATAAAAGGTAAAAACCACATGATTTTATCAATTGATGCAAAAAAAAAAAAAAAAAAGCATTTGACAAGACACAACATCCATTTGTGATCAAAATACCTAATTAAATGGCTATAGAAAGAAAGTCCCGCAACACGCAACATATTATAATAAAGGCCATATATGACAAATCCTCAGCCAATATCATACTGAATGGGGAAAAACTGAAGTCTATTTTCCTAAAATCAGGAACAAGACAAGGATGTCTTCTTTCATCACAGCTATTCAGTGACAGTACTGGAAGTTCTAGCCAGAGAAATCAGACAAAAAAAAAAAAGAAAAAAAAAGGTATTCAAATTGGCACAGAAGAAGTAAAACTGTCAATTTTTACAGATGATATGATCCTTTATGTAGATAATTTTAAAGACTCTACCAGAAAACTGTTAGAAACAATTAATAAATACAATAAAGTTTCAGGATACAAAATCAATTTATAAAAATCAATTGCATTTTTTTTTATATAACAACAATGAAACTTCAATCAATGAAATGAGAAAAACAATACCTTTGTGATTACAACAAAAAGAATAAAATACCCAGGAATAAACTTAACAAAGAACGTAAAGGAGTATACATTGAAAACTGTAAGACACTATTAAAAGAAATTGAAGAGGACACAAAAGAAATGGAAATACATTCCATGTTCATGGATTGGAAGACTCAACATAGTTAAAAATGGCCATGTTACCCAAAGCAATATACAGATTTAATGCAATTCCTATAAAAATCCCACAGACATTCTTTTAAGAAACAGATAAAAAATCATCAGATTTGTATGGAACCACAAAAGACCAAATAAACTACACAATACTACACAAAGAGAATAAGGCTGGAGGCATCATGCTCCCTGATTTCAATCTATAATACAAAGTGTCAATAATCAAAACAACTTGGTATTGGCAGAAAAACAGACACACAGACCAATGAAACAGAATTGAAAACCCAGAAATAAACCCACAAATATAAGGACAGATAAATTTTGACAAAGAAATAAAAAATATACAATGGGGAAAAGAAAGCCTCTTCCATAAATGGTGCTGGAAAAATTGGAAAACCACATGCAAAAGAATTACTCTGAACTGCAAACTCTTACCATATACCAAAATTAACTCAAAATGGATTAACTACCTCCACATAAGATCCAAAATAATAAAGTGTATACAAGAAAACTTCAGTATTAAATTTATAGACCTTGATTCAGGGAAGACTTCATGAACCTGGCCTCAAAGGCAAGGGGAGTAAAAGCAAAAATAAATGAATGGGACTATATCAAACTAAAAAGCTTCTGCACAGCAAAAGAAACTATCAACAAAGCAAAGAGACAACCAACCAAAAGGGAGAAAATATTCACAAGCAACGCCTCTGATAAAGGACTAATATCTAAAATATAAAGCACTCATACAACTCAACAACAACAAAAAACAAGCAATACACTTAAAAAAATGGATAGAGGACCTGAATAGACACTTCTCCCCTGAAGTCATACAAATGACCAACAAATGCATGAAAAAATGCTCAACTTCACTAGCTATTAGAGAAATGCAAATCAAAACTACAATTAGATACCACCTCACCCCTGTTGGAGGCTATTACCAACAACACAAGGAATCACAAGTGCTGGAGAGGCTGTGGAGAAACAGGAACCCTTATACACTGCTGGTGGGAATGCAAACTGGTACAACCGCTATGAAGGACGGTATGGAGGTTTCTCAAAAACTTAATAATAGAGTTACCATATGATCCAGCAACCCCCCCCCTTTTGAGTATCTACCCCCAAAATTTGAAAACCTTAGTCCACAAAGATATATGTACCCCCATGTTAATTGCAGCACTATTTATGGTGGCCAATTTGTGGAAGTAGCCAAAGTGTCCTTGGATAGATAATTAGATAAAGAAGCTGTGGTACATATACACAACAGAATATTACTAAGTCATAAAAAAGATGAGATATAGTTATTTATGATAGTATGGTTGGAACTTGACATCAATATGCTAAGCAAAATAAGCCAGACAGAAACAACTAAGAACCATATGACTTTGCTCATATGTAAACATAAAACTGAAAGCAAGAAAGAAACAAGAACTCGTGGACATAGTCAATAGTTTAGTAGCTATCTGAGGGGAAGCGGGGAAGGAGGTGAGAGAGGTGAGAGGGGGACTCAAATAGAAGGTGATGGAAAGAGAACTGACTCTGGGTGGTTGCAACACATGAATGATGTATAAGTTAAATTGTATACCTGTAAACTATGTAAGTTTTGCTGACCAATGTCACCCAAATAAATTTAACAATTAAAAAAATGAATATTTTTCCATTACCACCGCTTTCTAGGTGAAATAGTTAATGCTTGATTTCTATGATGAGAAATCTAAAAATAATTATATTTATTAAAGTAGCCATATTGACTTTTAAAAATAACTCCTGATGTTGCAACTTGGCAGTGGAAACAATTTTTGCAGGTTATGTTAGTATATGTATGTATTTGAGTGTGTGTGCATAATAAATTCTGTAGTTTGCTAGATTATGTTCAGTCAGCACACACAAGTTTAGCTGTGCTTGCTAAAGTAGTAAGACTGGTAGGTAAATAGCTACTGTTCTAAGCCTCCTGACTGTGTTCTGACTGCCTAAGCTACCTGGATCTCTCCATGATCCAGACCTAAAAATTTAAAATTTAACTCAGCAGAGAGCCTGGATGACTCATTCTAGCATTAGGCAGCCCCCAATCTAATTGATGGGTGCCCCTGCCTGAATGATTGTTAAACATTTTGAAAAACTGCTCAGGTTTGGAAGTGGTATAGAACTGATACAGAAAGTAGATAAAATGTGGAACCAGCAATGGCAGGAAAATAAGGAATAGTCCCAGAAAGCCTGGCTAAGAGCTTTCTATATGCATAAAAAAACAGAACTTACTCATTATTTCAAATTGAGGAGAACGGGTGGGAAATAAATGATAAAGACAATAATAAAAATCACAGTAGGATTATATAGAATGCCTGTGCTGAACCAAGCAAGTACATGAAACCCAGTTGACTGTTGATAAAGGATGCTGCTGGTGGACATTGTAAAAAAAAAATTGCTTGTGTACTGCAATACAAGTTTCCTGGAATGATTTTGTAAGAAATTCGGTTAATTTATGACTACTTCATTAATTTGCCATACTAACCAGTATTTTCATTTCCTCTCTGTAAAGCACAGTGATTCATTCCCACACCTTGCTGAATGTCCATGGTCATCAGGCTGCTCTGCCGTCCACCAAGCTCCTACCAGGTGAGGCTTATGTTTTTACCTGTATCGTAGTCACTTCTGTTTGTTCCCGACCCTGTTCATGTTCATAGTACTTACAACTTTAAATGTATAAACTATTACATAAATCAATGAAATATGAGTGAAAGAAAGGAAAATAGCTGTTTCTATGGAAATTAAGTTGAAAGCTTTTAAAAGACTGGATAGAGATGAGTCACTAAAAATTGTTATTGAATTACATGGGGACAATTAGTATAAAAAAATGGGAAGAGGGGAAAATCATTTAACTCTAGGACTTTATGCTCATATTGCTTTACAAGTGTCTTTAAA
>PVJL010000944.1:210595-318077 GCA_004026885.1 Lyroderma lyra
TTTCTCCCCTCCCTAACCCACTCGTCCCCAAATAAACATTAAACTATCGATTGTGTCCATGGGTTATTTGTTTGTTCAGTTCTTTTTTTCTTTGCTTTCAGTTTTATATTCCACATATGAGTGAAATCATGCAGTTCTTTGTTTTTTCTGTCTGGCTTATTTCACTTAGCATGATGATCTCCAGGTTCATCCATTTTGTGTCTTTAAAATCTTAATCTACCCCAAAGATACAAAAATTAGAAATTATAGATAATGATGAAGTTTTTTTTAAACCACCATATATTCAATCATTTGAGTATTGACTATACATCAAAAGATTGTGCATAAATGTGCATTCATTTGCAGAATGGTAAATAAATGTGTATTTTTAAGTCAAAATAAAAAGTTAGAGGTAAGTATAGTATTTTTCTCTCTAGATTGTATTGTTAAATTTATTGGGGTAACATCGACCAGCAAAAGTATCGTTTTTTTAGGAATAAGTGACTATGATATTTTGATTAATGGCCAACTATCAATCCAGATTGCATCAGGATTTCTACTGCATTAGAACCCACTAGAGGCTCAAAGTTAAGTATGAACTCTATTTTCATAAATATTCTATGTAGAATTGTTTATAAGACTCACAGAATGGAATAAGAGACTTGTATAAACCTTCCCTGTGTATTTCCTCTCATGCACGTATTCATGATTGAAGAGGAGTCAGAGTAAGAGTTTAATTCTCTTGTCCTCCCCAATGTGAGAGAAAGTGTGAGAAGGTGAAGAGCATCTGCTGCTCAGAGAAGGGAGTAGCCCTGGTGCTCTGGGCTCTGATTCCAGAAGATTGGAGGCATTGGCATCACCCCGAGGGACCAGGCTTCTCCTTGGGAAATTCTGCCTGAGAGATGACTTTTAACATGTGTACACCAAGATTCAAATCTGTAACGGAATGCAGTTTCTTTGTACTTTAAAATTCTCATCTTGCCTTGGAAACCCTATTCCTGCTGATTTAAAAAAAACAAAAAACAAAAAACAAAAAAACAAAAAACCCACTTGCCAATTAAAGGGAAGTTATTCTCTTAAAATTAAAATATACCAGGATTAATTTTTACTTTCAATACTTTTACTGCCTTTCTTTCTGCCCAGACTGACATCTAGATGTAAGAAGAGGCTAATGCAGCCTTGGAGCAATGGGCGCAAGTGGTCTAATTTTTGCCAGCCTTTGCTGAGTTTCTCTTGCCATATTCCTGGTAGAGCTGGGCTGGGTCTGCTGAGTTGTGCCTGGGCTTGTCTGAACTGGTGCTGTGGTGTTGTGCTGGCATTTGTAGGTCAGTGATCATCATGGATTTAATTAACCATTGCCTTCATGTGCAATGACCCCTGTGCCACAGGCCTTCTAGCTCTACTGCTAATTGTGTACCTGAATGCCCCACTGAGAAGCTCCAGAACCTTTGCTTGTTTTCTGCACATCTCACTGCAGGCTGCAGGATTTTGTGGGAGAGCTCAGGGTTCCGCCCTTAGTCATTGCTATTCTGCTCACATGAGTCCTGTTGCTCTAAAACCCAAACTGGATCTGGAGCTTTGCTAAGGAATGTGCAGTCTCTCTGACTGATATGGTGAACATAGACCACTGGCTCTAGTGCTCTTAAATCATCCCTTAATCTGTGTGTTATCTGTCTGCCTCTAACCTCTGAGATATTGACCCTGAGAGAGGAGCCAGAATACTTATATGTGACCAACCTCACCCTTCTTGGCTGTGCTCCACAACAATTAGATGAATCTTTTCTTATTTCTATAGGATGGAGCCTTCCCTTACATCATATCTTCATTCCTTTCTTTTCTGTCACTTACAATAAATATGCTCAGGTCCTCATGTTTTGTTCCTGATACATAGAGGAAAGTTTAGAATTTATTTTAAAATCCTTCGTTTCAACAGGATTTCAATGCTATTATTTAATAAAGGATTCAAAAGAGTCTGTTTTTAGATTCAAATCTGAGTAATGACATTTTTGATCTAGGAAATATCTATCTACTACTCCTTCTCTGGGGACTACACATCTCTGGGTCTAGCATTAATTGCTGACTGGCAATAGTGAAAGGGAGAAATTGGATTATAGTAAAGGAAAACACATTAAGTAGTATTTCTTCAATTCCCATTTGATATGTTCTTCCCAAATGAAATATTACCCCTGTTATTTCTATCTATATACATACCAGCCACAAACCATTCCTTGTTCTGACCCAAGGAAAGCCATAAAAAGTCCCTGAGAAACTGGGCTTCCTGGTGAACTAAAGGGGAATCAAAAAGTGAATAATAAAAACTCCAAAAGTTAGGATCTATCTAACATCTGATACAGCTGATGGATTCTGAAAGAGATACCACTTGTATAACCCTTTATCCTTAAGACTGGGAAAGCAGGGAAACCTCGCCTTTAATGCTGAACACCCCGCCAACCCTGACCCCGTGCATCTCTTGCAAGCATTAAATACAAAATAGCTTTAATAGCCTTTTCTAGATTGTCTTTGCCTATTAAAGTACTGACATAAAGAAAATAGTGCCACAGACAGGTGTTTCCTTATTTAATATGACAGCCTTTTCATTAGGTCTTTTCCAGAAAGAAAAGGATAGCACTGGTGAGCCAGCATTCTCTCTACTACGCACATAACATGAAGCCAACAAGATGACTTACATGTTGCCTAACACTGATCAGGATTACTAATACAAGAAAGTAAAGGGACTGGGATTTTCTTAGAATAATGGCATGGGTGACTACTTTTCTTTCGAACTGGGAGATTTTTAACAGCAAAAGGGAGTATATTAATAATTAGCTCAAAACAATAGGCATTAACTAAGACATATGGTTATCCTAATAACAGAAATTATGTTCTGGAAGATGGTAAAAACCAGCAAGAAAAATGTTTCTTCATTTTGTAGATGTTCTACTCTCAGGATTAAGAAACACTTGATTCCTCCCCTTGGGATACCTAATAATGACTTGTCACAGATCCTCTAAGACTGAACAGAAGAAGGATGAATTGGAAGTGTAGAAGTGTAGAATTCTTTGCAGAAGAAGAAAATTAACAAACCTGAAGACATTTCAATGTAAATAATCCAAAATAAAATACACAGAGAAAAATTTAATATATAAAGTTAGCATATAAGATCTATGAAAAAACTTTAAGCAGCCTAATAATATACATTTAATTAGAGTCTCTGAAGGATGAGGGAAAGCAGAGAAAATATTTGAAGAATAATGCCTGAAAATTTCCAAATTTGGTGAGAATTATACATACATGTAAGGGTCTAAGAAAGTCAATAACGGGTTCTTTGGTAGTGCAGTGGCTAGGCTTCAGTGCTGTCAACGCCATGGCCTGGATTCAATTCCCAGCCAGGGAACTAGCCACCCCTCCAAAAAAAAAAAAAAGAAAAACCTCAATAAACCAAACCACAAAATTATGATGAAAACCACATAATTATAATCATAACCTAATTGTATAAAACCTTTGATAAAAAATATTAAGAGCCAGAGGAAAAGAAACCTTACCTACAAAGGAACAAAAGTATGAATTATGTCAGATTTCTTAATGAAATAATGGAAGTGAGAAGACAGTGGAACATCTTTGAAATACTGAAAGAAAAAAATCTGTCAATTTAGAATTCTCTACCCAGTTTTTTAAAAACGAAAGGAAAATACTTTCTTAGACATACAAAAGCTGAAAGAATTCATCACCAACAGGCCTGCATTATATCACATTTTAAAATCAGTCCCTCAGAAAGAAAGAAATCATAGCAGTGGAAACGTGAATATACATAAAAGAAGAGTGCCAGAAAATTTGCAAATATATATGAGCACATAAAATCGTTATTATTATTTAAATTTGTTTAAAATATAATGACTATTTAAACAATACTACATGTATAAGAAAAATGTATGAAAACAATAGTATAAAGCCCACAGAGAAGAAATGAAATATTTTATTGTAAGGTTATTAAACTATACACAAGGTGGTATCATATCACTTGACAATAGACTGTGATAAGTAAAAGGGTATTTACTATAAGCCTGAAAGAAACAATCAAAATAACTAAACAAAACATTATAAATAATCAGCAAAAATGAAGGTTTAAACTGCAAGCATAAAAATACTGAATTCTAAAGAAGACAGAGAAATATTAAAACAACAAAATACATGACTATGAAGCAAACAAGCACCATATTATCAACTTAATAGACACAGGATAATTATTTGCAAAATCCAACATCTATTTCTAATTAGAAATAAACAAACAAAACCCCCCAAACTCTCAGCAGATCAAATATAGATAGAAATTTCTTCACCCTGAGAAATAGGATTAAAAAAAAAATACAACTAACATCTTACTTAATGGTGAAATACTATTTCCCCCAAAATCAGGAACCAGACAAGGATGTCTACTCTCACCATGTCTATTCACAATTATATTAGAGGAGCTAGCCAGTTTAACAAGGCAAGGAAAATAAAGGTATCTAGCTTGGAATGCAAGAAACAAAACTGTATTCACAGAAGACATAATTGCCTTTGTAGACAAATCTATTGGAGGCCACAAAAAAGTTCATAGAACTAGTAAGTGAATTTAAAGAGGCTGCAGAATACTGAGTCAATATACAAAAATCAATTGTATTTCTATATACTAGCAACAATTAATCAGCAATTGAAAGTAAAAGCAATATTGTTTTCAATAGTATCCTTAGATAATATAAAATACTTAGGGATATATCTGACAACAGATATGCAAGTCTTGTACCCTGCAAACTATAAAACAATGGTGAGAGAAATTAATGAAGACCTAAATTAATAGAGAGACATTGTTTGTTCATAGGCCAAAAGATGTGAAGATACTGTTAAAATGTTAATTTCCTCAATTGATATATAGGCTCTACTCAATCTAAACAACAACAACAACAAAACAAAAACCAAAACAAAAACCAACAAGCTGTTTTGTAGAAATTAATAGACTGATTCTAAAATTCTTATAGAAATTTTAAAAGACAAAATAGCCACAAAAATTTGGAAAATAAAACAATATAATGATGGTTTAAAGATAAAAATCAATCAATGGGACTGAGAGTCTAGAAACAGACTCTCAAAAAAATCAATGTTTATTGATTTTAAACAAGATGCAAAGGCAATTCACTGGAAAAGGGATGTTCTTTGCAATAGATGGTGCTGGAACATATGGCTATTCATAGGCAAACAAATTTCAATCCATGTATATGTGGTATGCCACATATAAAAGTTAACTCAAATGTAAAAGCTAGACCTATAAAATTTCTAGAAGAAACACAGGAGAGAAATTTTTGGTCTTGGTTCAGGCAAATATATCTTGAATATAATACCAAAAGCAGGACCCACACACACACATATTTAATTGATAAATTAGACTCCATTAAAATCAATAACTTCTGCTCTTCAAAAGACCCATATAATATAATTGAGACAAGTCAAAGTCTGGTAAAAATAAAAATATTTGTAAATCATATATCTCATAAAGGGCTTATATCCAAAAAGTATAAGGAAGTCTCAAAATTCAATAATGGGTAACCAATATAAAATTTTCAGTGGAAAAATATTTTAGCAAATTCTCCACCAAAAAGACCTATGAATAGCAAATGAGCACCTGAACAGATTTTTAAAATGGTCAGTCATTATGGAAATGTAAGGTAAACCACAATTAAGTAGCACTGCATACCTATTAAGAGTAGCTGCGATTAAAGGACTAGTCATATCATATGTTGGCAAGAATAAGAAAAGTTAAATATATTTAACTTTCATATATTGCTGTTGGCAATATAAAATGATGCAACTGTTTTGGAAAGCAATTTGGCAGTCTCTTAAGGAGTCAAGTACAGAACTATGGTATTACCCAGACTTTGTACTCCTCACCATTTACAATGGAAAGGAAAGCATATTTCCATACAAAAACTTACAGACAAATGTTTATGGCAGCTTTATTTGTAATAGTCAAAAACTGGAAACAACTCACATATCCATAAAGAGGTTAACAAAATAGGTTAACAAAATTTGGTGTACTGATAATGGAATTGCAAAAAGAACTGAACCATTAATGAACACATCAACATAGGTGAGTATCAAAATCATGATGTTAAGTGAAAATAGCCAAACAAAAGAAAATGTGTATTATAAGGTTCTATTTATATAAAATTTTAGAAAATGCTACAAATCTGTAGTGTCAGAAGATGATTAGTGGTTGTCTGGGGATGGTGGGTTCAGGTAGATAGGCAGGAGAGAGGGATACAAGGAAACTTTCAGAGGTGATGAACATGTTCGTTGTCTTGACTATGTATTGGTTTCATGTGTATGAGTATAGACATGTTGGATGCATCATTATAAAAAAGCTTGCCTCTTGACTCTGGTTTACTAAAATCCTCCAAGCTGCCTATCTGTAAGGGTGAAGAAAAAGAAAGAACCCTGATTAGTATTCAGGTATTCAAAGCATTTTATTTATGCATTTCCTCCTAATCTATCTGTTGATAAGTCGGAGAACTGCTAATTCCTTCCTACAACTTTCTATTAGATAAGCCAAATAGTTTCAGTTCTCCAGACTTTTCTTTAGAGTATTCAAACATAGGTTGTGTCCATGTCTCTCTAGGTTCTATCCTTCTAAGAAGAGGTCTTTGGAAGAAGAGATCATTTGCTAACATTTAATTTGAAAACCAGACTTGCTAAACTTTGAAATTATTCTAGCTGATGTATCCACTACGTGAACCAACCACCTCATAAAATTCAGTAAATTTCCAAATGTTTATGTGAGCTATATTTTGTAATTTTAATTTTTAAAACTCTATACAAATTGCTACTTATGGGGAAGACTCAAATACTGTATGTCAATGACTAGAACAGCATTACTATTATAAAATAATTAGCCTCCAAATAAGGGATATTAGGAAACGGAGAAGAGGGTCTGATTTCTATCTTCAGGATTAGTAATGAAACGAGGCAGTATGCATTTAAGTACTTGACTGATTCAATAGGTTTCCTTCAGCTAGTACATTGGATGATTTTTCTGGTACTTCTAATGCTTAGATTGTCTGTCCTGTCTTCCATCTTTACATGATCACCAAAACCCCAATTTTAATAAAAATAAAATTAATTTTTTTCCTCCCATACTACCAGAATGCCAGACTGTCATTTTGCTGCCCAAAATTATTTTATAAGGGGCTAGGAGCATATGCTTATTTCTAAATTGCAATTTAAAAATTGTATTTTCACATCAGCGAAAACACATTAGACCTATTAGACATAATCTACCGTACTAAGTATTATTAGGCAAACAAATATAAAAAGCAATCTTTGTTATCAAAAAGTATAAAATGTAGCTAGAAGGAAGGAGCAAAAGGTTTAAATGAGAGAAATTAAGAATAAAAATTTTAAATAACTATTCATTACTAATGGAGGAGGTACCTCTCAGAAGGCAGTATATGGTTAAGTGTCCAATGAACATTCCAGACGATGGTTTCCCTGGCAAATCAGAGGTTATCATAATCTGGGCTAGTTGGGAAAGCTTTTCTTCAAAGAAGTAAGACTGAAGTTTGATCTTGCAGGGTTGTATAACATGCACCAAATGTTTGGCTAGACCTAGGAAACACACAATTGCTTTTAATAAATTGTTGGGCTGGTGTTCTCTGTTCAGAGAGTCAATATGTTCAGAGAATGCACTTTGCCAGTAAAAAGTCACTCCGTTCAGATGCTGCTGCTGACAACTCTGCCAGTGGGTTGCCCTTCTCCCAGGCCAAACACAATGTGACTGAAGTCTTAGGCCTCAGTCAGAAATAGCCCACTTGTCGGAACTGGGATGTGTTTGCGGAACTGTGTTGAAGCACCTGTGCCCACCCATGTCTGGATGTAGTTATTAGTCCTTCGTTTTCCCAAGTAGTAAACTTGTTCACAGATGTTACTGAAGGGAAAGAAAATGTTCAGTGTTTATACAGCAAATCTGCTCTGAAGAAACCATTATGCTCAACTGAGGAAATGCCATAGTTATTTTGGTATTCCTTTAATTTTGGAAGTCTGTATTATTTGTAGGGCTGACCAAAAGGCTTTTTTAAAAATCCACAAATAAACATTAAATTCCTGTTTAACATGGTAGATGTGACTGGTTTTTGAAAAACAAAAGTTCAGTCACTCTTGTTCCCCACCAAGAAGCTAGAGGCCTTTCTGATGTTGACAGATCTTATGACAGGAGCCTTATCTGATTTCTGAGTTAGAACACTTACCCAAAAAGTGGGCTCTGCAGAAAGGTCCTATCATTCTTCATGTTTCTGAAACTGGTAGCAAAGAACATGCAAAGATAAAAATAAAGCTAAAAGCAAGCTTCCAAAATTAACCTCTCATAGCAGTCAAGGAACTTCCAAGTCAAAAAAATTATCTCTGCCTCTTTACGTTAAGCTTTTTCTCAGCTGGATAAATAGAGAAATAAAGCATTTGGGTTCTTCGTTTTATTCTTCTTAATGTTTAATAAGAAAATGTTTTTTGTCTCTCAGGAAATAAAGACAAAGGAATGATAATTTATAATTTTTTCACATACATGGAACCTGTGTTAAATGGGAATTTGAAGTAATTCTAGACTCAATTAGGGCCACCGGTCCTTTGATTAGTTTAAATAACAAGTGATGCGAACTCCTCTCTGGGATTTTTACATGGAGGTAGGTCGGATTTATGGGAACATCTTTGTATCTTCCTTGGTTACCTCTGATCTGAAATTCACACTTCCATCGAATTTCTTATCTGTGCTCTTCATTCCACCTACAGCATGTGACACTGACCCATACTGCCCTAAATATCACTGAACCAGGGCTACATGTAGAGAAGAATTTCCTGACTATTTGGCACTAAGAGTGGGATGGGGTGGAGTACTTCATACGGAATATTAGGTATTTGTGTTTGTAAAATACTCCAGACATTTCTATAACCAACAGACCTTCTTACCAAATAAGGACCTACCCTCTCCTCTCGCTGCAGCTTTCACACACACCTCCCTTCAGATCTCTTTGCCCCTTCTTTAAAGTTTTATTCACCCTCAAATTCAAGAATCCTATGAAATAGTCACTGTCTCAAAACTCACCCCAGATCGGTGCTATCCAATAGAACTTTCTGTGATGATGGAAATGTTCTGTAATCTGCACTATACAATATGGTAGCCACGTACGGCTATTGAGCACTTGAAATTAATTAAATGTCACTTTTGCTTTTAATTAATGTATATTTATACTCAATAACTACATGTGGCTCGTGGTTGTTATACTGGATAGCACAGCTCCAGACTACCCAGCATTAAGCAAGAGGCCACTTTTTTCAAACTTACTGAAGTTTGTTTTATAACAAACTTTATAGAACAGAGACAGTCTTATTATAGTATGTTTCTCAACACAGATATATAAGAAGAATGATTTTCTTTAAAAAGACAGGAATATGGAAAAGAGGAATAGTTTTTTTATTTTTCCCACTCACTAAATATCTATATCATCTGTGTCCAATGTGCATGAAACTTAACCATAAAAAAATTTAAAGGAAGAAAAACACCAACCTTCAATTTAGCATTTAGTGTTCTTTCCCCCTAGCCTTGCTCTTTTAATTACATTCTTTTCAACATATGATTATGTATTTATTTCATGCTAGTGTACAAATATAAATTAGTAAATCATGATTCTGTGAAGTACCTGACAAATCACTTCTTAGAACAGCCCACTTACTATATCTAAGTGACCATATTAAAATATATAATTTGTGTTTCTAATTTTTAGGCTACATTCCAGTTATACATATACTTTGTCAGTTGCCTCTAAGGAAATTTCGCATTCTGTACCATAGTATTGTGTGCTTGATTTTCAGCTTAATATTCTTCCCCCTCAACAAACTAAATATGCTTCTGCTAATGTGGTGTCAGTACAGTTAATTGTTATTTCTTTTGGTATAAAGAATAAGGTCTGGAGCACTCTGATTCTTTTAAAGGAAATTTTACTTATCCCAAGAGTGTACATTTTGTTTTACAATATATATTTGCCTTCTACATTCCTTCCTTTAAAATGTTTATTACAAATGTTAAACAGATGGGTTTTGTTTTTGTGATTCAAAGTGCATTTAATAGATGCTGTGAACACTCCCTTCACAAAAATACTGTTTACTTTTAAGCCAAGGCCTGACGTGATACTTCCTCTCTGAAAACACTCCCTGGGTTAGCTATTTGCTTGTTCTACCTTTAAGTTTCTTCTTCATTTGGCACCCAATCATTCAGGTGTTTCACATAAAAATTGAGCATTTCTGTTTATAAAGATCAGTGAAGAATGATGCTGACCGAAACACTTCTGTTGTGATTAGCATTGCCACCTTCGGGGGGGGGGGGGGGGGGGGGCCTTCCTCCCTGCCTGGGAAGCAGTACCGTTGTGTTCTGTTTATCGGGTCAAGGGAGTTCTGCAAAAGAAGCGTCTGTTGTTGGATTAGCAATTCACTTCCTGTTAGTCCATCACACTAAGTAAAACCTCTACTTCTGTCCTGTCACTAGTAGTTCCCAGTCTCAGTGTTTGATCTTTTAAACTTCCAATCATAATGGCAGGTCAAACTTTTATTTTGTCATGCATAATATACAACAATTGGCTTTTAAAATCACAAATGCCTTTACTACATACTATAGTTAAAAAAGTAACATAATCACATGAATTAAATATGAACTAAAGGAAAAAACCCACAATCCACCACTATAATGCAGTCATTGATTTATTTCTTCTCATATGCATGTTCCACATGGTTAGAATAATGGTGTCCATATCATTTAGTATCTTACTTTGTAATCAATTAACATTTTATTAAAAAGTTTTTTCATGTTGTGACACAGACTCCTCAATCTTCTTTTCTTATTACCATTATTTCAATGGCTACATATTATTCATTCCATTTAAGTGTCACACCGCTAATCCCATATTGATGGGCATTTGGAATACCTCTGATATTTAAGTTTGATAAACATTACTCCTAAAAGCATCTTTGTGCTCATAACATTTCACATAGTTTATTTACACAAATAGTGGGACTATTTATTTATGTAGATAATCTATTAATCTGCCTCAATCTATATCTGATGGAATATATCTGTCCATATCTATTTAAAATTGCTTTACTGAAATAGTTAAATTTTTAACCCTAACATCATGCAAAGGCACAATCAATTAGTATATTAGGAAGAGACAACTTTCTACAATGTTAAATATATTACTTTACTGAAAATATCCTTGTAAATCACTATGTCAAGTACCCTTCCTGACATATGAAGAAAGCAACAGTGAGTGACCAAGGGAGACCATCCCTATCTTGAAGCTGTAGGGCTTCCTAGACGAAGTAATGTTTAAACAAAGCCAAAAGCATAAGGAAATAGTCAGCAAGGACATAGGTGGGATAGGAAAAGAAGGTAAGGGCACTTCAGACACTGTTAATGGCATGGGAATGACTACAAGCAAGAAAGTAAGTGAGAGGCACGAAAAACTAAAAGCTGTGTGTGCCTGGGGAGGGGATCATGTGTAGAAATATTTGAATGTTTCTTTTGCATTTTGCTTAACATTCATCAACAATAAGACTCAATCCTTGATTTATCTGTCTAGTTGATAATCTAATCTTTCTTCCCAACAAAAGTATTCCTATTCTCAACAAGACAATGTTTTAGAGGGCCAGTTAAACGACATCCTTGCCAGGGCTAGATCATATAATTTAGGTTGGTTTAATAGCAGGAGAATGAAAACGATATTATTTATGTTTATAGCTATGATTTCAAGGTTTATAGAGTAATTTGAGGGAAAACCCCAAAGGAAATTCTGTTTAAAGAGATTCCCCATAATTCTTTTCCCAAAGACTAAAATTCCTATTGTTTTTCCTTTGGCTTAAGGTATTGAAAACCCTTGTTATTTGGTAAATTTATTAGTGGAAAGAATTACACATTCTATTTCTTTTAGCCACAAGTATTTTATGAAAAGCTGTTTTTTCCTATTGCTTAGCAAAGAGCTAATCTTAAAGAATGCATCACAATAAAGTTAAATTTTGATTATGAATGTTGGGATAGAAACAGGCCTTAATAAGGGTTTTTCCTTGGAAAGTGAAAACCTGGATGTGGGTATTAGACTCATGGAAGACTTGGAAAGCAGTGGTGAAGAGTGGAAAGAAGGTATTACCCCCAAAAGATGATGAAATAGCTCCAAGTCATATCCTGTTCACAAATTTTTATAATTCCAACCTTGTCCACAGTAGCTGTTTTAGAGGAAAGTAGAAAATACATTTGAAATCTAACTTCTTTTAAACATAAGTGAGACTTTTTTGTTGCATGGCCCATTTTTCAATGTAATATAAATGAACAGAATCATGGTTTCCTTCATACTCTGGCTAATAGGACATGTATTAGTCACCCTGTATCTTAGGAAGTCATGAAGATTTTCCCTATGTGGGGAGGGTAATGATTCATGCAGTTGTTGGCACCAAAATTAGGTGGAGTAATTTAGTTTCAATTTGGTTATAGCAATCACTGTAACTGATTTTTCCAGTTCTATCATATGACAATTGCAATTCACTGAGTATCATGGCCATCATTGGACTGTCATAAATATTCTGATTGTCCTCTTTCTGGGCATGTGGTAGTCATTTTCATTTCCCATTTTGCTCAAAGTTGTGACTTTCTTTCACCAATGGAATGGGAATGAAAGTGATGTGTCTCTCTTTCAGGTGGAGGCATTAGCCAGTGGAAGATGAAAACAAATGGGCTTGTTTTGAACAATGCCCATTCAATTGTCCTTGAGAAATGTGGAATTGTGAGGACTATTCAATGAAGGGTAATCATAGCAAGAAGGAAAATGGACAGTTAGAAATTAGTATTGCTCTGGCCACACTCCACCTGCTTTGTGGAAAAGCCAGAAACCCACAAATTCTTCCAAAGTAGTCCTGAAAGTACTCAGGAAACTCTTTTGTGCTCCATAGTCAAATCATTGGGCTACAATGTACCATTTTTGATATTCTCTCTTTTGCTCCAAGTCATTATGGTAATGACAATGAACAAAATAGCAACTCTTTCTACTATGTGCATTAGAGGTGTTTCTGCTACAATACTTGCAGTTGCTGAGCCAAAATGCAATGCCATATACCAAGGGCAATGACACCTAAACCAAAGCTCTGTTGCAATTAATATAAATGCCCCTTCACATTGTTGTGGAAGCTTCTAGTATAAATATACCAATGCCATGAACTCTCAAAAATCTGATTTATATTAGTTTTCATTCATTTTTTTGTCATTATAGTTCTCTTTGTCTCTGGGTAAAAAAAATGTAAGATCATGGTGGCTAGACCAGAGTAACAGGCAGAAATAGGGGTATGCTCAGAATCATTCTCACTCTCTGTCCTGGCACTGAGTACCCCAAATAAACCAATATAACTAAAAGATTTCTTCTTCCCCTCTGATGATTACATTGCTAGGTGTTGCCACAGGCCCTTTTACATACAGACACTTGATGGACCTAGCCTATCCATTCTCCAGGCTTGTCAGTATACCTGTGTTAGGGTGATCATTGGTTAGGCCCAAGCTGGGCATTTGCCCTCAAATACTTTGAGAGTTTGTAGAGTTTCTTTGATTTTATTTTTTGAAAAGAATGCTGTGGATCAGTGTAAGTAGGTATGGAACAAAATAGAATTAAGAGTGAAATGGAGAAAAGAGGATAATTACAGTGTAAAGCCACTGTAGAATTTCTGTGCAAAGGTGCACTCTATTAGGGAAAGAACATCATTAGAAGGGGAAAAATTGTATCACAATGGAAACTAAACACCTGCAGTTGTTTCTAAGGGACAATATTTAGGCCTGTTTCTTTAAAATCATGGTTGTTCAAGGGCAGCTACAGTTCCTCTGAGCTATCTGATGAATGAGTGTGACATAGGTGCTTTTCCCCTAAGTGCACTCATCACTCCTTTAATGAGTAACAAAATTTGGGTTTTATCTGGCCACATGGTCCTTAAAGGTCTACATGTCTCTGGATGAAAGGGACATCTCTTCCATTTTTTCTTTCCCTGCTCTGGCTGGCTGGATTACAGATATAATAAGAACATCAACAGCCACCTTAGAGCATGAGACAGAAACTCCATGGTGGTGGAGCAACAAGATGCAAGAAGATTGAGTCCCTGACACCATGAAACTGCCTATCAGTCTTGGACTATTTTCACTCAGACTGTTAAATGAGACATAAATAAATTCCTATCTAATTTAACCTAATGTTATTTTGTTTTTTACAGCAGTTACGATTTTAACCTAACTGATACAATGAGAAAATTGAGAATGTAAAAAGAAAGCTGCCAAAGATTACAACAAAACTGGAAAGATGAGAGTTTGGGGATGGTAAAAGATAATTAAAGTAAAGCAAAGAAATTAAAAATGCATTGTTGACAAAGTTATAACACCCAATCTTCGTTCAACATAAGGCAAAGCAAATGATGTCTTTCCTTAAATAATGCACATTAGTAATTTACTCTAATTCAGTAACCCATATCTTTAGTATTGAACATCAAAAGATGCCTTTGAATGCCAATGAGTTTCAACAGCTAACTTCCTTTTATGAGCCCAGCCCTGGGAAACAACTTATGCTCTCATTCCTCAGAATAGTTTCATTAGAAGAATAAGACCATGAAAGAAACACTTCAGCATCTTTTCCTCTCTCTATTCCTTTATTCCTCACATCTATGCTAAGAGTTAAAAATCAAACTGCTATAATTCTAAGGATAAGTTTCTTTTCTGGCACCACGTGAGTGAATGCTCTCTACTCCTAGAAGACTTGCAACCATGGAATTACGGTCTCCCAGATCCAGTGACTGTAGAACATGGGCTATACGAGATAGACTCTGCCTCTGGCTGATTGATTGTATGCCCAGTCCTGAATGGCACAGCTCAGTTCATGTAATAGAGAAGAAATGAAATGTTAGGATGCATATAATAGAAAATATGACAAGTGGTAACTTAAACTCTAATGATATTTATTATCCCATTAAAATAAAAATCTAGGGTTAAGTGGTCCCAAGATTAGTTAACTTCATGGGTGCAATAACATCAAGGAGTACCTGGACACTTCCCATTTTTCAGCAAGTTTGTTTCGATCTCTCTTGGATGCAAGATGACTGATACAGCCCACATTAACATCCTTCTTAAATCTTACTCCAGAGCAGGAGGCTAGAGGAAAGGACAGGAAGCAGCTTTTTCCTTGCACATTTCTATCCAAATCAAGGAGGAAAATCTTTGCCAGAAGCCCTCTAATACCTTACTACTAAAATTGTGGTCCTTAGACCATCACATTGTTCATCACCAGAGAACTGACTAAAATGTAATGTTTCAAGCCCCATCCTGATGACTGATTCTGATTCTGCATTTTAACACGATCCCCAAGTGGTCTGAATAGAATACACAGTGAAGTTTGAGAAGTACTGCTCTAACAGACTTCTTATACGTCATTAGCCAGTACTTGATGACACAACTGTCCCCAGGTGAAGGAAGGATGGGCAATCTTCCTTTTTGGGGAGGTGGGGATGGCTCTGTAGTAGGAAACGGCAAAGAGCAAAAGAGGTAGGTAATGGCCGTTGGTGGGACAACTCCCAGGATCCGCCAGAGTGTTTGTCTGATGACAGACTGGTGCAGAGCGCCAGCCTACCTGCAGCTCAGTGTTCCCCTTTGTGGCTAAGTTCAGGCAGCGCATGCAACCTGCCCAGAAAATGAGGCACTGGCCTCATCAGTGGTATTTTTAACAGCAGGTTGAAACGTTACCCATGTAATTTTGGAAAGGTTTCTTGTTTTTATGATCTGAGGTTTAAGAGCCCCGTCTAACCCAGGGGAAGTCATAGGAAACATAGTAAAGCTAGTATGATTGAAAGGAAGGTGAAAATTGTAAAAGAGCAGGTTTCTTTTCAGTTGGTATGAAAATGTTTTTACTAGAGCAGTCAACAAAATCTATTTTTATGTACATCTTTTTCTCTTCTATGCATTACTTTGTTGGCCTTAATGAAAATTTACTCAGAAGGTTGTTTATAAATATAAAATAACTATCTTAGAAGACTTTAGCCTGATTTAAAAAGTAAGAATTATGTTATTTCAAGGTTGAGACATTAATAAGCTAAACCTTAAGTATTTCATAAAATATAATTGTAAAGTTCTAATCATTCAAAGTAATAAAACACAATGATAAATTGCCATACAGAAAAATTAATAAAAGAAAAATGTGGAGGATTTCTCAATTTTGGGGCAAAGACCTTGTAAACTCTAATTGAGCCAACTTTGGTTTGAATTTCTGGTGATTATGTTATGCTTTACATGTGGTCACGTAAGAGTAACTGTTAACAACAACAACAACAAAAGTTTAGGCTATAGGAAAGAATAAAAATGTGTTTATTTGAGCAAGAGACGGGATGCGATCTGGGGCATAGATTCAGGTAGCAACCTAAATTGTGCTCCAAGGGAATAAATGAAGGCAGGGTGTATAAAGGGCAAAATCATAGAGTTGCTCTCATTTAGGTCTTTCCTGTGAATGTAGGATATCAGCTACGTCTGTGTCAGTTGTTTCTGCGTAGGCCTGTTATGTAAGTGAAGGGTGCTGGTTGTCAAAATGAATGGGTACCTTTCAAGGTGAAGAATGGGATGGTCTGGCCACCATGAGGAGGAGGAAGGAAAGTCCATATATGTCCATGTAGAAATCATGCATCCAGAACGTTTGCTGTTCTGCCTTGAGCTGAGTTTAACAACAGGTCTGCAACTTAACCAGATTTCCAAGAACTGAGAGAGGAGACGTGCATAGGCCTCTCTTCCTCCATGGCTTACTGAAACAGTTCAAGGGACTCTCTTAGCAATGCTTTTTCCATTTTATTTTCTCTATTATCTTAACAGATGTTTTTTTTTTTTTCATCTCAAAATAACCTCTGCACATTTATTTGAATCCTCCTCAATCAGTGATCTTTCCCACAGGTTATTTAAAAGGCATTTTTAAGAATGGGTTTTGGGCTACATTCCCATCTCTTCTCAACCAGATCTTTATTTTGTTCAATTCCATGGGAAAAGGTACGTTCCCAATGAGCCTATCTCTCTTAGTTTCCTTTGCCTGTTTGATATGATAGAATAGATTGGGTATAACTCCAGAGAAAAAGAAATCTTTGCCGGAAGGAAGTCGAGGCGTCTTCAGTAGAGACGGCTGCTTGACTTCAGAAACGCTGCACACACTCATTAGTGTGTTCTCAAAAGTGCGTATGAGTTAGTGCTTGTGTGCAGGCGAGCAAAGAGTTGGAGGACAGGTCACTCCTTACAACGCTTGGCATGTTTTAGGTGCACATAGTTCTCTTGGAATTGGCTGGGAGGTCTCTACAGAGATCTGCTGGCAGACTGGTGCCCACTAAAACAACTGTGACTTTCAATAAAAATTCATGCCATGGGTGCCAAAGCAAACTTGCGAAAATTGTCCACTTTCAGGCAACCCGAACAAAAACCTTAGGAGGGCTGAAGTCACTATTTAAAAGGCTCACCATAGCCAAGAGAAATGTATTCCTGATTTATTTGAACACAGGTTCTTGTAAATGGCAAAGCCACAGTTAGCCAAATTGGTATTTCATACCTGAAGCCCGGATTTGGCTCAGCTTAATTTGGCTAGTCAAAACAATGAGGCTCCTCAGTCCTTGTTCTCTGAGATGCTGAATGGAGATTTCAGGAATGTGGTAAAACTGGATCTTAAATTTAAAGATTTGATGATTAATTGGGGGTTTGGGGTGAGTCCTGTTTTTATTCTTTCAGATAGGCTGCGTTCATTGAACTGAAAGGAAAATAATATTTTCAACAAAGCAAAAAAGCAGGTTCAATTACGAAACCAGAGGCCTTAAGAAAATATTTTTTTTCTTTTCGGTATTTGAATTTCAGATTCTCGTCAAATGTGAGTTGTATCCAGTCTGCTTAGTGGTAAATCAAACTGTCACCACTTGACCTTGGCACAGTTACCTGTAATGAGGATGAAAGGTGTATGGAACAATTTGTGTCTATCTGAGTCATCGAGTTTTCCTTCAACATCATGAATGTGTCATCTGTTTTGTCATGGCTTGTCTTAAGCAATAGAAGCCATAATGGCCACAGAGAGGAATGGGAAGAGCAGTGGCCTGCAGGCCATGAGGTGACAGTCACCCATAGGTGTACATAGGTAAATGTGTAGACTTTCTAGAAAGATGCACAAAAACCTGGTAACAAAGGTTGCTGCTGGGCTGAGTCCTAGAGTGGGAACCTGGTGAGTCAGGGGTGGGAAAAGAATTTATGACTCTTATATATACCCTGTTTTCATTTTTTGATTTTGTACTGCATATGTATATATCCCATTCAAGAAAATGAATATAATGTCAAAAGAAAGAGTGAGAAGGACCATACTTAAACTGGATGGATAATTTTCTCCCTCTGAACCTTAGATGCCTTGTTTTCTGAAATGAAGTGGGATAGAGTATAAAGTACAGAAATAGTTAATGTTTGCTCAAGCAGGACCCCCATAATGATAGAAAATAACACTTTCCATGCTGAGTCTGATGTTGAAGATATAATGTGTTGTTAATAATAAACATACAAACCCAAACAGTATTGTATTATTATTAATAGCCCAAAAGTTCAGAATTCAATGGTTGTGTATTGAGTGGCTGCTCTGAAAAGGAGGTTAGACGTGGAAGAGGGGAAGTGAGAAGGTTCTCAGAGGTGAAATTCTTCTGGAGGACAGGCGAGCAGCGTGGTTAAAGGCGCAGCAGATACAACAAACAGGGCACATTCAAGGGCAGAACTTGATTGAGAACGCGTTTGCCTGACTGGGGTTATCACTTCACAAAAACCTTTTGCAATCTTTGCTTTATGTTGGAGCAAATTTTGGCGTGGCTGCCATTGACCAGCCCAGCTGACCTTGTGTTAGCATTTTCTTGTAACTGGGCTCTAGCTTCCTGCTCAGGGTATGTAGTTGCCCACGCTTCAGACGGCTCCTAGCTTTACTTCTGCCCACTCTAATTCCATTACATCTTTCGTAGGGGAAGCCTCGGCTTAGTTCTCTGTCCTTGCACTTTCTCTAACTGACTTTTGCATCGCAGAGATGATTTCACCCTTAGTCACATGTAACTGAATGTCTACCACCGAGCTGCTCAGGGCAGGTGATGTGGAAAAGAGCATAAGTTCTGAAGTCAGGCAGGCAGGCCCCGGGTTCACATTTCAAAGGTGTCCTTGCTTGCTGGCTGCCAAAAATGACCCAGCTACTTAGATTCTCTGTGTCTGCTACTTCATTTGTAATGTCATTCTTTAGTTATGCATCATGAGTCTGGAAAGAGCCTGTTGACACAGCCTATTCTATAATAGAAAGAAAGCATCTCATTTGAACACATGGAGAGTCTAGAACATAAGGCTCAACCTTGGCACTAGTGGCATTTCATCCAGATCCTTCTTTGCCGTGAAGGGCTGTGCTGTGCACTGTAGGAAGTTTAGCAGCATCCCAGGCCTCTGCCCACTAGATGCCAGTAGCACTCCCTCAACCTCATATGTGACAACCAAAAATAACCCTAGACAGGGAGAGTCATCACCAGTTGAGAACTACTGAATCAGAGGATGGTTTTCCTATCGAGTTTCACTTTGGTTCATACAGAGTCAGACTAGGGTGGGTGTCTGGAAAATACTGTCTTATTCTGGTGTCCCTTACCATCTGCCCTCAATCCAGCCTTATTCGGCAGCTAACTAGGACGGTGGAGAAATAGTCTCCACAAGAGTCAACTTAAGGCTTTCAGAGTTCAGGGAGGGCCTCTCCAAGGCAAGCAAGCTTGGTCTTGCTGTTGCTGACCAACACTTTGGTGAAGCTGTCATGTGTTATTACTCCAACCAAGCTTCTATCTCAGCAAAGATGTGTAGGAAATGGGGGAGTGAGGAGAGGCTGAAACCCTCATCCTATCCCAGCCAAGGGAGAGCTCAGTAGCAAATTGCCCAGCACAAGACTTGGCACACAAGAGTAACTTCTCTCCGTTCTTCTAGCTTTCCGAGTACAAGGTTCTCACTGACTGGCCTCTTTCTCCCATTCCCTCAGCAGAGTGACCAACAGCCTCCATGTCAGGACCTGTGGGCTGTGACTTACGTTTTGGAATCTTTACTTCCTGGATAGATTATATTTGTCAGTTCCTGAAGGCCTCTGAGGGACTTGTACTTTTTTTTTTTTAATCAATGGGTGGTTAAGAAAGAGAATTTCTAGTAGGTGTGAGGGTGACTGACAGTGTAAAACTCATCCAAGTTATTGTGGATAATGGAAACTGGAAAAAAAAAACTCTTGGATGAGTTCATTGAAATGCCACTGATGATGTTATAAGAAGACGCTTCCAGTGAGAGAAAAGATGGAATCCAGATGATAGGATAAAAAAATGAAGGAAAATATGAGGAGAATGGAGGCAGTGGCAGACCCACTCTTTCTCAACAAGAGAGTGGGTGCACAGAGCAAATGCAGATGATTTTTTTTAAGACAGAGGACACCTGAAACTGATGGAAAGTTGAATGGAAAAAGCCAGTAGAATATAGAAACGAGTAAAGATGCTAGAGAGGAGGGCCTGAACAGGGAAGCTAATTACCCGAGAAGAAACCTCCCTCCCTCTGAGACCTGTGGAAAGAATGAGAATAAGAGGGAATTCCCTTATAACTTACTGTTTTCAATTAAGGGGTTGAAATGCTGTTCATAAGATGCACATGAGGATGTAAAATATTAGACTGTTATCAGCCATGAACAGACTAATTTAAATCAGCTTTAGAAATCTGTGGGTAATAAACTAGTGACTAAGTATTTATTAAACATTTATTGTCCACATGCCAAAAGGCATTGGACTTCTGCCAATTCTCTAAAAAGAAAAACAAAATTATTTCAAAATGTTTATATTAAAGTAGAAAACTTTAAGTATGAATCTGGCCTTAACATCATGTCATTTTAGTCATCTTTAACCAAGCTGGTAACCATTATTAGCACTTTTAATGAAAAAGGTGTGTACCCAGCTTAGTAGGCAAGTATTTACTGAGCACCTACTATGTACAAGTATCGTGTGTGGTTTACTTTAATAGGTGTTGAAAAAGAGGTGTTGAGCAGGGTAGAGAGCTGTGCTAGGACAGTTGGGAGAGCCAGAACTTGTGACAAGTTGTTTAGACTCACAGCAGATATTTAACATCTCAGGCCCTTGAAAGAGGAGGTTTTATAACATAGTACAGGAGACTCTCAGTTAACCGGCACCCATGGGAATTGGTAGATGCTGGATAAATGTAAATAGACTCTCTGTTAACTGGAACTCAAGCAAATGGCACTCTCAAGCAACTGGCAAAATTTCAAGCAACCGGCAAGCCAGTTGCTTAAGTTCTAGTTAACGGAGAGTCTACTCTACATACAAAATATTTTATCAGTGGAGTACCAGATATAATACTGAAGAAACGTCTCCTGCTCATAAGAAGGAAGATCAAAAGAAAAAGAATCCTTCTATATGCCTTGGCAACATTTTTTTATTACGTCAATGATAAAGCGAGTGAGTCCTTTGAGAATCATTTATTGGAATCTGAGTTTAAAGCTGTGGCATAGAAACAAATAAATTACTGCCCTCTGTGAGATACCTCATCAATTAAGAAAGAAGTCAGGCCAATAACTTTTTGCCTAAAGACAGTTGGCTAGACTAGTGGCTATTTCAAAGTCTACTTCAGGTCCAAGAGTTCTATTTTTATGATAAAACCATTCAAATGCATAGATAATATAATATATTATTGTCCTGAAACAAATCCATTTTTCTCTTGAACACAATTAAGGGACAGTTTGTTGTGCTGTTTTGTTTGGGCAATTTAGGAAGAGTTTCCATGGTTTCTGTGGCCTCTTGATCGTGTTTTCTTTATTATCAGCTTGACCATAAGATTATGAGGCCAATGTTGTCAGTGGTTTGGATATATGTCCCTCAAACAGGCAATCCCACAGAGGCAGTAAAATTGACTTTAGTGGTGACATAATTTTAGATAATACTTTGGTTTGTGACCCACCAAAAGACCATAATACATATACAGATATATAACATATATCTGTGGTATTACAATTTCATGGCTGGGGGGATTAGAAAAAATACATATATAAAGACTTGGAAGGGGAGCAGTAAAAATAATAATAAAAAAAGTTGAAAAACATTGTCCTGAGGTTAGAGTCCTCAAGGATTTAAGAAGTGTTTGTTAGGACTGTGAGACATCAAATATAATATTGTTTGTTTGTTTGTTTTGGTTTGAAAAGTCTGTTTTTAAAGTGCATCCTCCCTGCCTCTCTTTCTGATCTACTGCAGAACACTTTTTGCAATGTTTTAGATTTAGATATTTTCAAATTCAACATAGTGTATAAAAGTCAATTTATGCAGAGACTTTGCTTGTGACAAAAGGCATATCTTACACAACGACTCTCTGGAAGTCAGGGTGTTCTGCGTGGCAATCTGACAGCCAGGGGTTACAGGAGGCAGCAGAAGGGGGAGTATTAGGCACCAGAAAGACACACTTCAAACCCAGATTTGCTCTGTATTTGACCTTGCAATTAGAGGCAAGTTACTTCAAGCCCCTACACCCCCCATTTTCTCTTCTGTAAAACAAGGATATTGACGCTTCATCTTGTATGGTTGTTAAAGGATTTGAGATAACAGATGTCAGGGGCTGGCACTCGCTCTTTCTGAGTCAAGCGGCGAGGCGAAATAAACAGTAACTGTGTAAAAGAGAACAAGACGCCCAGCAGACCTATTTTACCAAACTTCACAAACATCCTGTTTGAGCTCATGTTGCTGCCTTAAAAAAAAAAAAAAAAATCTTGCACGCAGAATGCAGTCCCTGCCCAGTTTACATGAAAGAATCATCAGTAGCTCTCACACTAAGACTTGGGTTTTGCATCAATGAAGGCGCATCAGGACCGTCAGAGATGCTGGCAGGGTGCAGCGTTTCTCCTGCTCCATAAAATCACCGTGATTTATTCCTTTAATAAAAAAGTCAGGGGCTTGTGCAGGCACAACAGCTGTGCTTTTATACAAGGAAAAGGAGCCAGAATTCTTTGTGGTGTGGCTGTTGCCACAAGGGGTCAGATCTGGATTATAGGTGGAGGCTGGCATCCTCCCATAAACAAGATTGGACATCAAATAGCTTGAAACAACTCACAATTGTTTTAGGTGAGAAAAGCTTGAGCAATAGCAAGCCAGACAAGCTTGGTTTAAGAGCTTCAGTGACTTTGATCTGAGGTCAACTTAAGTGTCTGTAGTGGGAACCAAGGAAGGACATAGCTATCTTGAAGTTCTCCCTGGTTGCTGGTTACCTCCTCAGTAGTTGTAAGCAATTCCACTGTTGCCATGAATCAAGGGCTCCCCTGCCCCCACCCCAGAAGTTATAAATAGGATGAGTGAATATTTTGGATTTATCAGCCTCCAAGTATTTTTCAGATGTTTTGGGTTCAACCAAACAGAATACATTGTATGGAGCACATTCTCCCCTGATTTATTTAAAGGACCCTGTGTGATTTATGGGAAATAATGGCATCCATATGTTTCTGCTTCGTTTACACTTAAATAATCAAATGTTGGGTTGTAAAAGCCATTTAATGTCCAAGATGCCTTTTGAGCTTGATTAAAAAAAAAAAACATATATATATATATATATATATATATATATCCCACTTAAAAGTTTTGGTCCCTTTAAAAGACAGAGAAAGAGAGGGAGAGAGACAGGGAGGGAGGAAGGGTAGAAAGAGAGAGGAGGGAGACAGGGAGGAGATGGGGGCAGGCACCTAGGAAGGCCAGTTTTACCAAGATGAAATACATTTGAACACCAACAAGTTCAATTCAAACTGAAGCTACTAACCATGAATTTCAAATGGTTCCAGAAGCAGAGAGAAAACAAAGGCTCCTCTCCAGCCAGTTTCAGAAGCAGCTGGCTCCTTGGCAACCCCCGCAGGGAAGAGAGGGCTGTGCGTACACCACGCCACCACACCGGTGGCCACCCAGCCAGCGCATGTGCCCAGCGGTGCAGGAGCCGTCACTCCTGGGCCTCCGGCTGCTCCAGTCCGAGTGAAGAACTCTCTGCCCTATGTTAGCATGAACATACCTGTTCTCTCTCAGCGTTCTCCTGCGGTGGCTGTGTCCTAGGCCAGCAGGTCCTCTCTGTTCTACTATTTGGCCCACACGACTGGCCACTTGACTGAACACTGTACATTTGGGATGCTGTTTATTTGGGGGGCAATTTCTTTAGAGAAATAGCTCATTTAGCTCACAATAGGGCTGGGAAAAAATGTGTGTTTAGTAAAGTAAGAAATACGTTAACTAGGAGACCACAAGTTGGTCAAATAAAGAATGTAAAAGTAAGTTTTCTCGTTCCCATCTCAGTATATAGACACTCTCACAGCAACTCTTAAGTTATTTTAAACATGCCTCATCAGTATGAAAGGTTTCAGAAGAATAGCACCCAAATTAGAACTATTTTATGTAATGGTGTAACTGAGATATCTGTAAATCTCTAGAGGATATATCCGTTTTTTGAGCATTATAGAATGTTAAGATGTGGAATTTCATTATCCAGCAGGGATTTTAGGCTGTGTGGTCTGAATTCACGTCAACAAAATGAACAGTCCTGTGAATTACCTGTATGTCCCAATCCAGTTTTCTGGGGTGAGGGACAGGGTTTTGGAACCTTAGAGGTTAGAGTTCTTTTTTCCTCCACCTCCTACACCTAAGGAACATTTAATAAAATGTTTCCTAACCTCATCATCCAGCGATTACTACTGTTAATGCTCTGGTGAACGTTCTTTAAGGGCACATATGTGCACATGCATACGTACACACAGAGTTCAATGGGATCGTACTATTTACTCTGTTTTGTAGCTTCACCTGTTAGAAATATGTTGTGTAATTTTTCCCGAGTTAATGAACTGTTTTACCTTATGAGCTTTGATATTTCAGTGTTTCGCTGTAGGGATTGTACCACAATCAGCTTACTGTTTCAAAATATTTTTAAATATGAGGTTTTACAAAGTAATTATTTCAGATCCGCTTTAAAATGTTAACCTTAGCTTGAAATGTCTGTTATATCTTAGGGCACATTAGAAACTAAACCAACCATAGCTTCTACATTGTGGACTTTCTTGCATTTCGGCCAAAGGCACAGACACCGTTGGAGGGACATTGGGAATATCCCTCTCCTTCTAGAAGAGGCCAAGCTCTCCCGTATAGGTGATCTTTTATAAAAGACCTTAGAAAAGATCAGTAAGACACTTAGTAATTGTTGTTTCTTTTCCTTCCTTAGAAAACAAATAGTTGTTTCTACCCCATTTCTATACCAACAAGCCTTTGACTTGAATCCACCTGTATGTCTTTGCTTGAAGCTTAGTTCATTGGTAAAGAACCTGGATGGAGTTCACTTCAAGGAAAACAGGTTCATTCTAATTTTGCGGTCGGTTTCTATGTTCCTTTGCTCCTTGTTTTGGATTTTCCTATCGGTTACTAGAGAACTCAGTCCTGTCCCTTTTGTTGACTGGTTGCCAGGATACAACCCAGCGACAAAGGCTGGGGTTCTGGTCTGACAGCCTCAGAGACTACAGACTCCTGCAAGAGGGGATGTGAGGCTCCCAGGGAATCCACTCCTGTGTCCACCAGCGCCCCCCGCCCCAGGGGCTCAGCTGGCCATGGTAAAAGCCAAAATAGAAAGGTCACAGAACAGATACTACAAGGTGAGGCTCTCAGAAGGTGTGCTCTTTCTTCGTTGTCTGGTAACTAGTCCATCTCAAATCTTACCTTTTAACTAATAATGTCTATTTACTTTAGATTATCTTGATCTCTTCTACTTCTTTCTCACCAGTATGTAGTAAAAACCCTCAGGTACTTTGAAACAAAATAGCAAATATTTTAATTTCATTGAATGAAGGGCTAATATAAAAGCAACTTTTTTTTTCAAATAAAAAAGTAGATGAAATATATTTTTAATGTTAATCCAGGACTATAGGTTTATTAACCTAAAGATCCTTGAAAGAAAAGTGGTGATAAAGGCTATACTTACTCACTTGGCAGATTTTTTTATTATTTGAGAAAAAATTTACATGGAAATGTAATTGATCTTAAGTTCTTAAATTCAAATTTCTACAATCAATAAGTTTGATAAATACATACAATCACATAACCCATCACCTTAATCAAGATATAGGACATTTCTATCACCCAGAAAGTTTCCTCACATCCTCTCCAGTCTGTCTTCCCTCCATAGCTACCACCATTCTGATTTCTGTCACTAGAAAATAATTTGGCTGCTCATGAACGTTATGTAAATAGAATAATGTAGTGTATGGTCCTGTATCTGACGACTTTGGCTCAGCAGAATGTTTCTGAAATTCTTCTAAGTTGCTGTGATATATCACTAGCTCAATTCTTTTTATAGGTGAGTATTATTACATGATAGGATCATTCCACATGTGTTTATCTGTTCTCCTGTTGATCGGTATTTGGTTTGTTTCCAGTTTGGATCTCTTATAACTAAAGCTGATATAAGCATTCTTGCACCAGTCATTTGGTGAACATATGTTTTGATTTATCTTGGGTTTAGACCTTGGATTGAAATTGGTTGATGATAGGGTAGACATATTGTTTAACTTTATAATGGGTATGAAATGATATGTCACTGTGGTTTAGTTTGCATTTTCCTGATGACTAGTGAAATTGAACATTTTTACATGAATTTCTCGGAGATTTGTATGTCTCATTTGTTAAGTATCTGTTCACATTCTTTACCCATTTAAATTTTTTTTTCATTTTTATATTATGTTTACTGATGTGTAATTCACATATAATAAAATGCATCATTTTAAGTACACAATTTGATGAGTTTTGACAAATGATTACATCCATGTAACCACCAACAATATCAATTTAAGAACATGTCCATTAACTTTGTGGTCCATTCGCCACCCACCCATCTACCCACCAAGCAATCACTGATCTACTTTCTGTCACCTACGTATTAGCCTTGCTTGTTCTAGGGTTGGTTTTCATTTTTGGAATAATTTAGTATATATTCTTTTGTATCTGATTTCTTTTATTGAGCAAAATATTTTTAGAGGGATCTGTGTAATTAAGTAATCAGTAGTTTGTGAATTTTTATTGTGGAGTATTAGTGGAGTATTAATAATATTCTATTGCATGAATATACCATAATTTGTTTATCTGTTTACTTATTGATGTATACTTATGCTGTTTCCAGTTTTTCACTATTAAGAGTAAAAGATGCTATAAACATTGGTGGATGTCTTTTTTTAAGAGACATATTTTCATGTTTCTTGGGTAATTATTTAGGCATAGAATGCCTATGTCATCAGACAGATAAGATTTAGCTTTGTGAGAAACTGACGAACAGTTCTCCAGAGTAGTTGTAATATTTCACATGTTCACTAGGCATGTTTGGGAGTTCTGGATTTTCCACATCCTCGGTAACAGTGGGTATTAGCAATCATTTTAATTTTAGCCATTCGAGTGTGTGTATAGTGGTATATCTGTGGCCTTAATTTTCATTTTTCTAGTGACTAACAACTAAAGATATTGAGTTTTAATTCATGAGATTATTGACTATGTATACATTTTTTGTTGTGAATAACCTATTTAAAGTTTTAGCCCATTTATAAAAATACTGGGTTGCTTAATATATGACATAATATAACATAAAAGAATTTATGATATAAATTTTTTCAAACGTGTCCCTCAAAAATGTCTTCCCAGTCATCTATGGTTTGCCTTTTAATTCTTCATGATGTTTGTTATTTATTTATTTTTGATGAATGAAACAATGGATTTATTTACTTCTCTAAAATTTTGTACAAAGCCGTATAGTGGTCAGTGATCTTTATAAAATGTATCTTTTAAAAATTAAATTTAAAAATTTAGCATTCAATTACCATTGACATAAAATACTGTATTAGTTACAGGTATACAAAAAACATAGTTATTAAACATTTATATCCCTTGCAAAGTGATCACCCCACTAAGTCTGTAACCCATCTGATACTGTACATAGCTACTACAATATCATTATTTGCTACGCTGTACTTTACATCCTTGTGACTATTTTTTTCAATTATAATTGACATTCAATATTATTTTATATTACTGTCAGGTGTATAGCATAGTGATCAGACATGTATATAATTTATGAAGTGATCACCCTGATAAATCTAGTGCCCACCTGGCACTATACATAGCTTTTATAATATTAGTGACTAGATACATCCCCATGACTATTTTGTAACTACCAATTTGTACTTCACAATCCCTTCACCTTTTTTACCACCCCTAACCCCCTACCATCTGGCAACCATCAGGTATTTTTTTATATCTATGAGTCTATTTCTGTTTTGTTTATTTATTTTCTTTAGATTCCACACGTAAGTGAGATCATATGGTATTTGTCTTGCTCAATCTGACTTACTTCACTTAGCATAATACCTTCTAGATCCATCCATAATGTTACAAATAGTAAGATTTCATTCTTTTTTATGGCACAGTAATAGTCAATTATATGTACGTACCACATCTTCTTTATCCAATCAGCTATTGATGGGCATGTCAGTTGTTTCCATATATTGGCTATTGTAAATAACACTGTAGTGAACAAATGGGTGCATATATCTTTTTTGGATTAGTGTTTTGGATTTCTTTGGATAAATACGAATGAGTGGAATTGCTGGGTCACAAGGTATGTCTATTTTTAATTTTTTGAGGAACCTCCAAACTGTTTTCATAGTGGCTGTACCAATTTGCAGTGCCACCAACAGTACACAAGGGTTCTCTTTTCTCTACATCCTCACCAACACTTACTGTTTTTTGATTTATTGATGATAGCCGTTCTGACAGGTGTGAAGTGGTATCTCATTGTGGTTTAATTTGCAATTCTTTGTTGCAGAGTGATGTTGAGCATCTTTTCATATGTCTATTGGCCATCTGTATATCCTCTTTGGAGAAATGTCTATTCATGTACCTTCTTTCTTTCTTGGAAGTATGGGAGAATTATTAAGATGAGTGCCCTTTTAAAATTATACCTGACTTTTTTTTATTCTTTTATAACTGGCATTAGTCCTTTTAACTGAAGTCTAGGACCCAAAGTGTGTTGGTCTGTTTCAGCTGAGGATGCTATTTCAGCATGGTCTCAGACTGTTATTCTGCCATTTCCCTTTTTCTTTTAAAGGGCACATAATAACCAAATCAGGTGTCTTTTTCCCCCATTTAGTTCCAAAGACATTCCTTAATGGTGTTTTTTAAAGGGCAAAAGTTTCTAATTTATGTAAAGAAAAATTTAAATTTTTTTAAGTTAATGATTTTTGTATTTTGTCTAAGAAATCTTTATAAACATTGAGGTCATAAAGATATTCTTGCATGCTTTCTTCTAAAAGCTTTATCGTTTTTATATTAGCTCTTATATTTAGCCCCATGGTTTATATTGAGTTAATTTTCTGTCGTGACAGTAGAGAGTTGACATTAATTTTTCTCTTGCAAGTATTCATTCGTTTCACCATCATTTTAAAAAAACATTGTCTTTTCTCCATTGACTTGTCTTGGAAACTTTGTAAAAACTAAACTGACCGCTTACGTGAATCACCATGTATTTCTGGACTGTATTCTGTTACATGAATCTATTTATCTATCTCCATTGGCATCATTGATTTTTAATAAGCTAGTTCATCTCTGCTTATAAGTAGTGAATCAAGTATTTAAAACAAATATACAAGTTGAGTCCTTCCATGACTGCTTGCCCGTGAAACCAGGCACAAGAGTTTCAATCAAGTTGGGCATTTTTTTTCTTGCGTGTTGTCCAAATTTTTCTCTAGGCAATAAAGTAGTCCCTCACTTCATCCAGTGGGGATACATTCCAAAGACCCCCAGTGGATGCCTAAAAGCATGGATAGTACCAAACACTATATATACTGTTTTTCCTATACATGCATACCTATGATAAAATTTAATTTATGAATTAGGCACAGTAAGAGATTACTAACAATAACTAATAATAAAATAGAATAATTATAATAATGTACTGTAATGAAAGTTATGTGAATGTGGTCTCTCTGTCAAAATATCTTATGGTACTCATCCTTTAACTTAAAGGAAGCACTTGGTGGCTTCTCTTCAGCATATCCTAATTGCCATCATCACTACTCTTGTATTATGGGGCCATTATTAAGTAAAATTAGTGTTACTTGAATACAAGCCCCATGATTCCTATAGGGAGGCAGTGGATCTTCTAAGTAAGGAGGCTACTAAGTGACTATTGGACAGGTAGTGTATAGCATAGATATGCTGGACAAAGGGATGAATCACGTCCAGGTGGGACAGAGAGGGATGACATAAGACCTCTGCTCAGAAGGGGGCACAGTTTAAAATTCATTAATTTGTTTCAGGAATTTTCCACTTAATATTTTCAGACTGGTAATCTGAAACTATGGAGTGAAACCTTGGATAAGGAAAGACTACTATAATCTGATTTTAAGTGATTCTGTAACAAACAAAAGCCAAAAATATATAGTTATAAATTTATTCAAGAATTATAATCCCAGTTACGGGGATGTATGTTTCAAACCCATTTATACAGAATGTGACTTGAATTTTTATTAATTTATTCATTCAGTAATTTACTGAGTGTCTACTATGTTTCAGATGCTGTTCTTGACAAGGAAAGAGGGAAGGAGATGTCTTGGTTCATAATTTCTGCAAGGAAACATTATTTATAATCTTTATTCTATCGCCTATTTAACACTGTGCTTCTCACAATTACAGAGAAAAGAATTTATACTTGGTAAAATAAGCATCTGATTAAATGCTTCATGCATTCCTATGAATTGACAGAAAATTATCAACACTCAAATGTTTGCTAAGAGAAAACACTTCCTCAGCCTTTCTAAGTTTGCAGTCACTGTCATAAAATATCTGTTTTTATGGAGCCTGAGAATGTAAACTACCATTTCTTTCATTTGCACTTTTCAGTTTAATTTAGAATTTTAATCTTATATATTATTTCTAAGAGAAATTTGTTTGTAAAACTGGACCTTAATATGGCTTTTTCTTCTCTGTGTCTATATAGTTGAAATGAATGTGTAATGATAATTTAAATAATGTTCTCAAACTCTGTGGTGAATACTCATAAAACATTTTCAAGAATATGTACAATTGTAAAAAATTGTAAATGGTGAAGAAGGTGAAAAATTTCAGAACAACTTTCCTTAGGGAGCAGTGGTGATTCCTATGGAGTCTTAAAAACATTGAGCATTTTTAAAACTATGATGTCATACAAGTATGGCAATAGGCATACTATCTTGCTGGGCCAGCACGGAGGTAGAATGTAAAGGAGACAGGTTGTTAACATGTAGGTTAAAAGGGATGACCAGCTGCAAATAGAATGTCCAGTGTGTAATGTGTAGGCAAACATATATTGAGAGAAGACTCTAAGAGGAGCCTGAAAGAGTTCAATGCAAGCAAAACTTGGTAGGATTGTTGTTGCATTGAATGCTGTGTTGTAAATTCACATTGTTTAATAATTAAATGTTTCACTGTTAAAATGGAGTCTCACTTGTATGCTGTAATCCAGGGGTTATGAAACTTTTACTATAAACACCCAAATATTATAGTAAATAATGTAGGTTTTGTAGAGCATATGCTCTGCAGATGTAGGGCAAAAGCAGTCAAAGACAAATCCATAAATGAATCGGGTGGCTCTGTTCCAATAAAACTATTTACAAAAAGAGGTAGATGGCCCACCAGATTTGGCCAGTGAGCTGTAGTTTATTGACCTTCATTCTAATCTTCAAGGAATTCTAATGAAATATTTTCAAAAATCATACATGGAAAGTTAAAGACCTGTGGCCTAGGAACTCTTCTTCCTCTGAGTACCTGCTACTTTGAGCTCTCTTCAGGAGACAGATGACTTCCAAGGAGAACTAAACTTTGAAAGTCATCTGCATTCAGAACA
The DNA here is from genome assembly GCA_004026885.1 of Lyroderma lyra. Taxonomy (NCBI): domain Eukaryota; kingdom Metazoa; phylum Chordata; class Mammalia; order Chiroptera; family Megadermatidae; genus Lyroderma; species Lyroderma lyra. The sequence continues at coordinate 242,625 of PVJL010000944.1, forward strand.
CATGTGGTCATGAGACAGTACATGAATGAACTCAGCTCAGGAAAGCTGAGCGCTCTGCTTCTCCTTTAGATTTCTACCTAGTCATACAGCACTCGGCACATGTGTCTGCCCTGTCTAGTGTGCCTGTCTGGCTCCATTCCTGGTGGGGAGGTGGAGCTCCATGCCATCAATGCTGGTTGCTTATGACTTGATAAACAATCTTTACCATGAAGTATAGGGCTTGACCCAGTATATAGTCCTTGACTGGATTCTTATTTCTCTTGGATTCGGTAGTTACACTTCTAAAGCTAGAATATTAATCCCTTGAGTTAGTAAGAAGGCTTGAACAAGGATTGTTAGGTATTCCCAACACCTGAACAAATACCACAAAACTAGCCCTTAACTCTTTCCAAACATCCTTATGTTTTTATTCCTCTATTTAAGTAATCAGTTTGATTTCTATTTAAAAATTTAATATAAAATCAAGTTAATCTCAGCTCATAAAAGATTCAGTATATTATATCTGTTAGTACCTATTATACAGTGTGCCTGGCACTGGGCTGGGTGCTGGATATATAATGATGGAGAGAGCAAACAGCCCCTTATGTCCTGGAGTTTACATCCAAATGAAGGAGACAAATACTACACATATCAACAAACAAAACAAAAACATATTCAATAAGTACTGTGAAGAAAATAAACAGTGATGTTACTGAACATAACTATGATGGTAGTGGTGACAGTGGTACATGTGTGCATGTGTACTCATGTGTACATATATGTGCATGCACGTATATGTCCATGTGTGTCTGTGTGTGCATGATTTGTGTCTGCTTGTGCATTCCTATGCATATATATGTTTGCCTGTGTGTCTGTGTACATGTGTGCCTGCATCTGTGTGTGTGTATTTGAGAGAGACAGATTATTTGAGAAAGAGTAGTCAGAAAGAGTTTCTTTGAGTTGATGACATTTAAATAGAAGCCCAAAGAATGAAATGAGAAAGCTATGCAAAGAACTAGAAGATTCTTGGCAGTGGCAAGAGCATGTACATAGCCCCTTTCCAGTCCCTCCCCTAAACCACCCCAGAGTCAGTACAAGTTTGGCTTGTTTGAGAAACTGAAATATGAACACGCATGAAGCAAATTGCAGACGAGAGAGTAAAGGGAGACCAAGGCGGAGACTTAAGGAGGGCCCAGAGTTTGAATTTTGTTCTGAAAATAGTAGGACAACCATGGAACATTAAATCGAGGGAGGTTTAGGATTTATTTTGTAAATTAAGTAGTTGAGTCTGATGAGTCTGAAAAGGATGGATTAGAAGTGGCAAAGGTAGGAGTGGTTATTCACCCATGATGGCTAAAACAGCATGTAGATGATGAGGCTCATCCACTCACCTGCCTGGCAGTAAACCTGAGTACAGGCAAATACCTAAGAGCAGTAACAGGCTACAGCATTGATAGATAAATAAATGTTCTTGTGTGAATTAGTACAGTATCGCAAGAGGTTGTCCAATATCAAAGCGGTAGAATGAGGACAGGAGTGAAAGAATTATAGGAAAGGTGATACATTAAGATGCAAAAAGCAGAAAGAAGAGATGAGGAAGTGAGCAGAAAGAAAGTGAAAGCACTAACTGGAGTAGAATGAGATGCTTACTTTCTTTCCAAGTCATTAAGAGGCAATCGTACAAGAAATGAAGAGATGCTAAATATTTTTTAGAGTGTCTACCAGTCTCTTTTACCTTTTTTTCTCTTGCTCTCTTCTCCCTGGCCCCATATCTGCTATGCAAGTCCACAGTAAGATCAGGAGCATATTATCCTTGGAAAGCTGGGGAGAAGGAAAACATCCTCACGATTGCTTCAGCCTGGGCTCACTACCAGTGTGACTTGTCCCAATTCAAAGATGTGGTCAAAGTTTATTTTTAAATTACTGTGGAATGAACAAAGAGCAAAATGAGAAGACGTGAGGATTAGAGATAAAAGAAATAAGCAATTGGAGGAAGACTCAGAATTCAATTTTCAGAAAGATGAATAGCCAACAATCGTCCTTATTAGTACCATCTGACCTGGTTATAATCCAGTATATTATTACCAAGTAAGTGTTGGGTGGACCAGTGTCCTGGCATAGATTCATTGCTAAATGAAGATTATTAATGATTATCAATGCATTCTCTTGACCTGGAAGGAATATGGACAAGGATATATAGAGAAGTGTGTGTGTGTGTGTGTGTGTGTGTGTGTGTGTACATGCGCAATTGGAAGCAGAGTGCTCAATGAAGTGATAAGAAATATAACTAGTAAAGTTCCAGCCTCTGACTAGTCAACTATATATATTCATTGAAAGGGTAGAAATACATATATTTAATTTGTAAAAAACTATTTACGTTATAGTTCGTTCTAAAATCAGAAATGTGTAATAAGAAATTAGTATTTACGTTGCTTGAATCAGTTTATGGCATTTCCTCTCAAAATTGCCAAATGATTGTGCAAACTTAAAATAGATAAATCTTGGATTGCTTTATCTGTTAAGTTCCAAGCAAACAATCTTATATATAAAACACATGACATTTCAATCTACAAAAATTAAAACCACATTTTTTTCTTTTCAGTTAGCCTATTTCCTATATCAAGTACCATGTCAAGTGGAGTTTAATTATTTCAAGTATTGGGATATTTATGGAAGCCAAGAAGTTTCCAAATAACATTTTCAACAGAAGCTCTCAGGCAAAGCTTATTGATATGTAGCATAAAGATGCTGTTCTCGCTAAAATCATTTAAATCAAGCTTGTGCAACCCATAACCCGTGGGACACATGTGGCCCAGGATGGCTTTGAATGTGGCCCAACACAAATTTGTAAACTTAAAACATTCTCAGACTGTGCGACTGCTTTTTGTTTGTTTGTTTTTATCTTATCAGCTATCGTTAGTGTATTTTCTGTGTGGCCCAAGACAATTCTTCTTCCAGTGTGACCCAGGGAAGCCAAAAGGTTGGACACCTCTGATGTAAATAGACACTATCCATTGCTTGCCTAAATAAGTTACGTTGTGATTCATCAACAATTCAATATCCTTTACATGTAACGGAATCAATTTCAATGTTAATGTTATAACCGGAATTTAACAATTAACAACCAAAAAAATCAAGATTTGTAGCCTAACCCTGCATCATTCTTCCATATGATATTTATAGTATAGATCCTAAATTTATGCATTTTCAAATATTGATTCTAAAATGTCTTGAGATATTTTAGTCTGTTCTATATGTTTTTCCATCTAATCATGGTATTATAACATCCGGGTATTTGAAAAATTAGAACACTAGGAAAAAACTAATGAAAACCAGCTTACAACACTTACACGGAAGCTTAAGAAGACAACTGTGAGGAAAGAATGGTGACCAAAAAACTAAATATCTTGAGAGATTTCCAAAGTCCACTGGACACAAATGAGAACTTAGAGTTATTTGCCATGCTTGTCTTTTAGCAGAGTAGCCATCGTAGGCGGGACTTCTGGGTGTGAAAGGACAGGACATGTGAAGGAGGAGAGTGGAAGACAAAGGAAGCTAGCTCATGGTGCCTAATGTTGGTGTTCCATGGATGGAGGCTCATGGAATTCTCTGGAAATGTCACCTGGGAGCTGAGCTACCCCAAAATCATCACAAAAAGTCCACACAGGAAAAGAACTCTACTAGAGCCTGAGATTGGGAACCCAGGGACTGGTCCAGTTGTTCTGTAGGACGACGGTAGAACGCCAACACTTACGTGATGAGATAGGAGTAGAACAGTAGTTGCATCCATGAGAGAAAGGCCAAGACCGTCACTGAAGCATTCATATAGAGAAGACTCTGATGGCTCTCTTCAAATGACTTCTTACTTGGATAAAAAAGACGTGCCTCTATTTCTTTAAGTGACGAGAAGGATTCTCTTTATTGGTAATGGCACACAATTCTAACAGATGCATAATTGAAGTAAACATATGGTAATAATTAGCCTGTTAACTCATAGATGGAAGGTTGGGTTTATTTAGCAATTTCTCTAATGAATAATGTGGTGATGGTGATGGGAATGTGAAAATTATGTCACAAAAATCTGTCTTCTGGGCTCCACTGCCAGAGGCAATATTCTGGGCCGAATGAATTATTAAATAAATTCAGTTCCAGGCAGGCCTTCTTACTGGACTCAAGCATCCTTAGACAGTGGGGCATTGATTATAGGGACACACGTGTATGGCAACACAAGGGAATCTAAGAACCAGGCCTCGGGAAGCACAAGAACTGCATGTTCCAGAGGAATTCCTAGCCAGAGAGTTCAGTAGACTCTGTTCTCCGGTCCAGACACCAAAGTAATGAATAGGTAATTTTTCATAAAAGTTTCAGAATTCTAGAGGAAAGTCGAGGAAGCTTCTCAATCGTGTTCGTTTCTGCAGAGTTGAGTGTCAATCAGGTATTACCCTCCCCATCACCACCCCCCACATTGGCTTTCCAGCCCTGTGCTTATCAGGTCTTTTTCCCTAATTGTTTCAAAAGTCTGAGCAAAAGGAGAGACACCGCCCTGCTTCCCTTCTTAGAAGAGGTGGAGGAAGAGGCCTGTCCACAGCCAAGGTCTGTGACCTGTCCAATTGCTTCCACCTATGAGGTGACCTGTTTCCTCTTTTATATCTGACATGATTGGCAGTGATAACCCTGAATACTATTTTCATTTCTTATTTGGCACATGGTGACAAAGGCTTCTTCTATTCTTTAGTAAGAATTCACAACATACCAGGAGCACACATACTCTCTAGATATGGAATAAGATATGAAAACGAAATAACATCCCATGTCATTTGTACCCAAGTCGTGGTGGCAGTCCCTCGTGGACTTTCAGCTGAGTGTCCCAACATTATTAGCCTGTGGCCAGGCTCTATTCTGTTTCACCCACAGTCACCTCCTCTCCCACTCTCCTGTCTTCTTTTGCATAATTGATTGGCCTTGATGTTGGCAGCCTTCTGTCGGGCACCCTGCTCTATCCCATTCAGCTCAGATTGGGGATGGGGAGTTGAGTAGAGTAACATTTTTCATGCTGATTAGATTTGATGATTTCAGAAAATGTACTTCTATTTCTCATAACTTTCCAGTATTTCTTTCTTTTTCAGGACTGCCTGTTGGAATGTCTTTTAATAAAATGTGAGTAAATTGTGATTTGAGTTAGTTGAAGAATGAAAACTTTGAAATTCCTCCAAATACTTTAGTAAAAGAGAGAATAATTTCAAAATTCTATACTTAGACTCCTAATTACATTCCCCAGCTTGATGTATTATTTATGAAAGTATGGGGATGAAGACAGATAATAAAACCACATATTAATAATAACAAGGATGACATCACACTTATCACCTACCACACAGTGTGCTAAGCATTTTCTCTTCCTTTCAATCCTTAAATAACCCTGCAAGGTGAGTATTACCATCCCATAAACATAAAATGAAACTGAGGCACAGGGAAGTTATATATCACAAGATTTCACAAACGATAGGCACTTGGAGTTAGCATTTGAACTAGGTTTGAAATGACAGGGAAGTGTGCGAAAACGGTTTTGGAATGCAGGCTAACAGAGTATCACTTGATTATGAGCTATAAGCTACTTTTCCTGTTTCTACTTAGCAAATTAGATCTTACCAGTATATTTCACAGTTTGCTTCAACTTAGTCTCTTTTTCTGGGTCTGATAGTGTCAGAATTAAGATCTGAATGACCTGATCTCATGACCCAAAGAAAGGGCAACAGGAATTGTTTAGCATCCAAAGAGGAGATGCTGTTGGAAGTACATGATTTCATTCTTTAAGCTCTGTCTAAATGTAGCAAAATTCGACAGCAGAAGTTTACTTCCTTGTCCAAAAGTATTTGTCAAGATTTTTAACCAAAGTATTTAAACACATGTCAGCTACGGGTCACATAAGACGGGATATAGAGGCAACTGTCTGAAGCAACATTAAACATAAATTTAGAATTGGAAGGAACGTGTAACACAAGTCTGGCTTTGTGTAGCACACAGTCTCACGAAGTTAGGTACAAATTCCGTCTGCCAATCCACCGGCTCAGGAGCAGTCTCTGACATGGCCTGACATGAAAGGATGAACTGATCCAATTATATTTCTCTCATGGGAAAGAGCAGTTAGCAGTGGTTGCTAACGCAGAGAGAACACAGAGAAAGTTGGGAAGTTGTCAGCAGCATGAAACCTCAAGGCCGATCAATTAGGCAGAAGACAGAATAGAGGGAGAGGAAGTGACTTTGGGTGAGATGGAGTCCAGCCTGGCAACAGTGATCTATTTTCCTACTAAAAGTTTGCTTTTCAGGGAAACTCTGCAAGGGATCCTTTTAGGAAACCAGAGAACTTCCTTCATGTAGTCTTTAAGTGCTAAATGTTGATGTTCTCCAGATTTTGTTACCCAAGATCTGTTTTCAATCATTATGTGTTATAAGAAAATCTGTGGATTCCTCATTTCTTATATGGCAATCAAAATTCCTGAGATTAGCTATAATGCTTTTTTATAGTTTGTTTTCCACTTATCTTCCCAGTTATTTATATCAATTATTCACCATTCTTTTGCCACTCACATTTCACCTTCACCTTACTACCCATTTGTACACACACACAGTCCATACATATCTATCTACAAACTCATATATATGCATTCATTTGCACACCACATCCACTCACATCCCTACACACCAACACTCGTCTAATCACACCTGTCCCTATACACCCCAATGACTTACACACATCTACTCATATCCATATACAAACCTCATTTAACAATTCACACCTATCCACACACGCATACCCACTGACACCATACCATCCACTCACATTTATGCACACACACACACATGCATCCACTCATACTCAGGTACATATACAAACCAATGTACTCATGTCCATTTACATGTTCATATATACATAAACTCATACTCAACTACACATACCCGTAATCCCTCCCATCTACTCACACCCATCCTCACACACGTACTCACCCATTCGCACAGTCTACTTCTTAGGTCCATCTGCTCACGCCCAATTACATACCCGCGCTCCCCTACTCACACATATTCCCATCCGCTCACAGGGGTGCGCACCCTCAAACTGCTCCCCCACACACTACCCACACTGTACATACACTTGTCCTTCCAGCCACAAACCAAGTCCCACAATTTTTCAAACACATCATGCTCTTTTAGGTTCTCACATCTTCGCATAGGTGGGAACCTAGAAGAGCATGATGCTATGTTTCAAATGTCTTTTGTCAGCTGGAAATGTCTTTTCGCTTTCTAACTCCTATTCATCTTTCAGGAACTAGCTCAAATAACACTGTTATTGTGCACATGAATGTTTATAGTAACTTTATTTGTAATAGCAAAGCTATAATCAGCCCAATTTTTTACCTTGAACAGGTAAAAAAATTGTAGTACATACCTCAGATACTACTCAGCAATTAAAAGCAGCTAATTATTAATTTTTTTCTCAATGGCTGGTCAGTATTTCCTTGATGTTTTCTTCCTAATTTTTAATTCCCATTCAGCTTTTTCCTCTATATCTATGAGTCTATTTCTGTTTTGCTTGCTTTTATTCTTTCTTTCTTTTTTCTTTCTTTTTTTTAACTTCCACATATAAGTGAGATCCTACACTATTTGTTTTTCTCTGTCTGAGTTATTTCACTTAGCATAATACCCTCTGGGTCTACCCATGTTGTTCCAGATGACAAGATTTCATCTTTTTTATTGCTGAATAATATTCCATCATGTACACACACACACACACACACACACACACACACACACCCTTTTTTCATCCGTTCATCTATTGATGGACATCTAGGTTGCGTCCATATTCTGGATATTGCTAGTAATGCTGCAATTAACATGGGGTGCATATATTTTTTTGAATCAGTGTTCTTGTTTTCCTTGGATAAATACCCAGAAGTGGAATTGCTGGATCATATGATGGCCCTATTTTTAATTTTTTGAGGCATGTACATGCAGTTTTTTATAGCAGGTGCATTAATTTATAATCCCAGCAACAGTGCATGAGGGTTCCCTTTCCTCTATATCCTCACCAACACTTGTTGTTTGTTGATTTATTGATGATAGTCATTCTGTCAGGTGTGAGGTGCTATCTCACTATGGTTTTAATTTGCATTTCCCTGATGGTTAGTGATGTTGAACATCTTTTCGTGTATGTGTTGGTTATCTTTATGTCCTTTTGAGAGAAATGTCTGTTCGGGTCTTTTGCCCATTTTTAATTGGATTATTTTGTTGTTGTTACTGTTGTTAAGTCATATGAGCTCTTATGTATTTTGTATATTAGCCCCTTATCAGATGTATCTTTGGTGAATATTTTCTCCCATTCAGTAGGTTGTATTTTCATTTTGTTGACCGTTTTCTTTGCTATGCAAAACTGTTTAGTTTGACATAGTCCCATTTGTTTTTTTTCTTTTGTTTCCCTTGCTTGATGAGATACATTAAAACAGGTATCACTAAGAGAGATACCAAACAATTACTGCAAAAGCAACTAATTATTAGTACATGTAACTTGAAATACTCTCCGAGGAATTATGCTGAGAGAAAAAAAAAGCCAATCCCACAAGGTTACATACTGTATAATTCTGTTTATATAACATTTGAAATGAAAATAATTTAGAAATGGAGGACAGATTAGTGATTTCTGGGCACTTGGAAGAGAGAGTGGGAGAAGGAGGTGGATATAAAATGGCGAAATGAGAAATCCTTGTGGTGTTGGAACTGTTCAGTATTTTGATTGTAGCGGTGGCCATGTACACAGGGGGTAAATTGTATAGAGTTTAATATATACATACTCATGAATGCAGGTAAAAGTGAATTTATCAATATTAATATGATGGTAGAGCTATTATACTATAATTTTGCAAACTTTAGCACTGGGGGAAACTTGACAAGTGTACAAGGGATCTCAGGTACCCTTGATGAACCAACTTGTAAATCAACAATTATCTTAATATAAACTGCAGTTAAATACATAATTCTAACATCATTATCAGGTATAAAATTAACATTCATTCGTAATATCTGAGTACCAAGATCCATTATAAAAGATCACGATGTGATAAAAACCAAATGGGGTGAAATGCATCTTGGAAAATGTGAACTGCAGTTAGATCCAAATAGTCATTGCATCAGTGCGGCCTGAAGATCTAGCTCAGCAGATCCCAGGGCCACATCGGAGGTCAGGGACGCAGTGACCGGCAGACCAAGCATTCGCCAAGGCTTTAAGCAACACTCTCTGCAGCTGAATTACTGAGTAGGTCTTTCTCGGTGAAGGCGCACACAGGCAGGAAAATGGCAAGGGATGTCCCATATTTGGGGTGGCTATACCATGTTAATGCAACACTTTTCCCTGTGTGACTCTCTTCTACTTATAGGAAGTTCCAAAGATGACTCAATTATAGACAGAATACTCAGTCTCACTCCTGCATTCAAATTAAATCTCCTCTTTCTGAGTACTACAGACACCATCTCCAATGTTGTTATGCTATTTGGATATTATATTCCAAATTTAATTTTTGCTTTGTTTGTGTTTGTGGAGCATATGAGATAACTAAACAGTAATGACCTGATTTGTTGATGTCATTTAATAGAGTTACATAGAAAGTATCATGACACAGCATGTTGTGGAATCCTTTTTATTCTAAATCTCTGTAGGAGAGGAAAAAATTTCTTTCCCATTTTGGGCCTGTGAAATAAACTGACAAGACAAATTAACAAGAGAAAACAGAGTTTATTAACAGGTGCATTGTGCATGTACATGGGAAGACTCAGTGATGAATAACTCAAAGAGTGGTAAGAATTTGAGATTTATATAACATCTTAAAAAAAGAACAATAAAGTCCTAGAGAAGTGACAAGACAAAGGAAAGGGGATTTAGGCTCTTAAGGGGCGGCAAACTGTGGAAAGGTAAATATACAGGGGAAACCTACAGAAGATAAAGACTATTTAGTATTGTTTTTAGGTTCCTCTTGGTGCCTGCCTTTGGACTGATAAGAGCCTGAAGTTTTCTCCTGGTGAGCTCTGCCCTTCCTGGTACAGGAAAGTGACACCTTTACAAGTGCTTTTAAGCAAATAGAGGAAGGGCAGAGAGCTTTGCTGGTTTCTGCTTTTTCTCAATTGCCTTCAGCTCAAAATAATCCTTATGCCAAAGTGGCATGTTCTGATACTTACAACTCCAAATAGGAAATGACTCTATAAAATGGAAAAGTCTTTGCAGCTTAGAATCCAAACTGGAAGTGACCTTTCCACCTAGGATGGATTTAAATATCCACCTTCAGTTAGAGAAGACTGATCACGGTCCTGAGAACACAGTTGAAAGGAGAGAGGGATGTTATGTACTCAGCACTCTCATTACAAGAATGTAGTCAGTTAGCCAGGAACAGTGTGTATTTAAGTCAGGTTTCTGAAGAAAATAGTCAATAAAGACTCTCCCTGATATAAATATGCAGGTGCCAGAACAAAGAATACAGTCAGAGAGGAATGGGGAGAGAAGGCTTAAGTGTGGACAGCAAAGATGTACAGACTGCCCTATACAGTACAGCAGAATGCAGAATCTGAGAGAATAATTTCTGTAGTCACACCAATTGAGGGTTCTCACCAGAGCTAGACAGAGATGCTGGACCCCACTGTATAATGTTATAGAATATTTATCCTTTTGATATTATAGAGTGAATTTTTAGTCTCATTCTCGAGGGCTGATGGGGGCATTTCAGCAAGGCCCCTGCGTTGGAGTTCTCCCCTCTACCCCATGGTGTTTCAGATAGAATCTAGAGCTGGGTAGCTCTGAGCTGATGATTAAGATTCTGGGCACAGTGTAGACAAAACTCACTGAGCAGCATTTTTGCAAAAAGCTGCATTCACAATGCTGATCTCGTTCTGTTTAGTTTTCTATTACTGCAACAGCAAGATACCACAGCTTGGTTGACATCTTGATTTTAGCCTCAGGAGATCCATGGTGGACTTTTGACATATAAAACTATAAGATGATGATTAGATTGTGCCTGTCACTCCTTATGCTGCTCTCTCCAGAATATAATGGAGTTAAAAAAATATAAGGTGTTTCAGAGGTGAGCTGGTTGGCCTTGCCTTATCCCTCCAGAGCAAATTAGTGGCATCAACCACAGGGTGCCATATTCTTTACTCACTTCCTAATGTCACTTTGTCCTTATTTTGTTGGATCCTTCTAGACTTAAAATAGACACAGCCAGATAACGAAACACATGGAAAGAGGATACAAAAAATGGAAAGAAAGCCTGTTTTAAGAAAAAAAAAGTCAGAATCCACAAAGTTGATTTTAGATTGAATTGTTCTAGCCAAATATCCCAGTCTTTCCGGTCCCAGGTACGGCCTAGAGAATACACATGGACCTTCTTTTTGTTTACTAACGGAAGAACACTATGAAGTAGTTAATACTCTCACTGACTTCTTTGCTATTTGAGTTATTAGGCATGGGGTAAATTTTAAAATAATTAAACTATAAGCTCAGAATGTTTGCAAATAAAGAGCTGTCGCCACATTTCATGTTTGTCTTGGGCCCTGGGGACACGGAGAACGAATGACTTCCATCAAGGGCTCCTTTTAGTGGTGTTTCTCCAGCAGAGGATCCCATGTAAGATTCTTGAGCAATGAAAGGTTGTAGTATGGAGAATTCCGGACCATCCGCGAGCTAAAACCATCTGGCCTGTGAAAGTCTGCCTTGTTTCTGAGATTAGAGAGATGTCAACTGGAATGACAATAGCTTTTTGATGACTTATTTACAGAGGATGATGAGAGCTGTGGGGAGAACAGCAACAAAAAGCCCATGTTTAGAAACAGCTTTCAGCTCGTGGTACATAAACTCCCAAGTCTCCAGAGTCACAACCAGTGAGGTCATCAGAAAATAGAGGCGCATTCATTACAGACATAGCAGAAATCCAGCCTGCCCCCTGGGCTTAGCCCTGTTTTTGACTTTCTTCCCGGGGACTTGCCTCAGAAACAGCTTTGGGTGGAGAAAGCATTATTAACAAAGGGTGTTGATGTCTGTAATTAATAGTAATGGTGATCAATTTAAGTGTTCGCCAGGCTCTGGGAGGCACCAACCTCCTGGGGGTGGATAGTGCTAAGGCCCCACTTTGAGACTGATGAAGGGCCAGTGGGTTCCTCCAGGATAGAGCGAGGCCCATCTCTCACATGCCAGTCTGCCCCGGCCAAGGGCAGCTGTATTCCTTCCTCATTATGTTTGTTTCCACCTGGACTCGTGAGTCCGGTGACTACACTCCTCATACTATCATTCTGTGGTTTGGAAGCCTGTGACAATGATGTTGCACTGAGGTAGCACTCAGTAAATCATGAGTGTGAGGACAGTGGGAACTCTGTGCAAACGTATCGCATGATGGTGGCTTGAAAACACATGCATCTATTTGCAGTTTTAAAAAATTTCACACTAAAATAGAAATAGCTATAGTTTTGCTCCACCATTGTTTACAATAATACGTCGATTTTAGACACTTGATGGATACCAGATATTTCATTCTAGGTTGCGAAGGAACTATTAGGCTGTTCTTATACACCTAAGTTCGAACTCATTTATCGATGGTACTTAAAAGAAGGGTCGGCTGGGTAGAGAGAATACACCTGATCCTCTAATCCCTACAAGGAAGTACGATTCTCTTATGGAGTATTTTCAGCCCAGATCTTTGAATTGTTAATAGCTTATTTATGGTTCTTTTTATTGAAGGATTTTTTCTGTAAACAAATAACTGAAGATACCAACATTCTTCATTCAGGGAATCTTTCAATGGTAAATCAAGGACCGTTAACTTTTGCAGAAGTGTAGCTCTTACATTAATGGATAACTAAATAATTATGGGAATGCCTCCAAAAAGTTCAGATGGTCTCCAAAACACATTTCTTGTCCAGTTGTGTTTTAATGTTTTCCTTTTTCCTTCTATCATCTCCCCTGTGGATAATCTCAAAACACTGGCTGCTTGATTTCTCTCTCTCTCTCTCTCTCTCTGTAATTAGATGCATCATTTCCTATGATCATCCAATTATGTATGAAAATTTCCTCTCAGGTCACTTGTTCTTTTTTTTTCCCCATGGATGTTTCCTTCCCCTCTAGAACCAAGTATTTCAGCCTCACTCTACTTTCAGTAGGAAGTTTCCTTTCTGAATTTTTACCAATATGTATATCATGCTTTTAGTAATCATCTGCCATAGAAAAGACCTCAATGGGATGACCAGTTTCCTGAGGTCTGGGGCTCTTGAAGTGATTTTCAGATATTTAATTGAGGAGAAAAGTGGGACAAAGGGGCATTTTAAAGCCAGGATCCCAAATGATCATAAACTCAAATGACTTTGAGAATCAAGCATGAACTAGAAATTAATGGATCAAGGGGCCGATGAAAAATTTTGGAAGTGTAAAGACAGGCTGTCCCACCTGCAGGCACAGCCTTCACTCGGCGTCACCCCTTGTTGGATGTGACCACGAGGGAGTGTGGGCTCTGTGTGGCCAGATCCTCCACTTTTTCAAAAGAAATTTTAAAATGCAGATTTTGTATGACATCTCCCAATTTTAAAATAATGGAAGTTAATGCAAACATTTTTAACTCCATGCAAGCCAAAAAGATCATATCTATGGGCCAGGTTTGGCCTATAAACCACTGCTTTAAGGTCTTAAGAATGAACTCTTTCGAACAGAGCTAGGTTATTAAAATAGAACTATCCTAAATGTCAGAAAATACTGTGTGTAGACTTGTTTATTGTTCACTGGCCTGGTTCCCCTACTTTTTTTCTATCTTTTGAATTTCTATACATTATAGGCTGCTATTGTGATTATACAGATGCTTTCAGTAACCAGTTCTCCACCATCCTAAATGTCAATATTACAATTACACGGTCATACCTGTGTGGCATTCATGACTCTTGAGTACTCTGTGATTTGGATACTCAATATAGAGAGAAAATTATAGCCTTCATCTAACAATAGCTGTCATAGGGTGATATTTTAAGCCTCAACAACATAAAATGTCCTTCAAGAAGGCTCTACTTAAAAGTGTAAAGAGTTCATTTCTCTCATTTTCTGTTTCCACAGCGTTCTTAGCACCATAGACTATCATGTCTATGGCTGACAGATCGACTAAAAGTGAAGGAACTTAATTGTTGGTTTAAATTTTTTTACAGTGAAAGAGAGACAAGGAAGGGAAACTTTTTTTTATTGTCTTCAACATCAGCATGGAAATGCCAGTATGGACATTCCTTTGAAGCCATATGCCTTAGGCTAAAGTGTTTTCATTTTTTACCTTTCGGATACTGCTCCTGGCTTTTCCAAACAGTATCACCTCTAGTTCTCAGTCGCTCTCACGTGGCCTTTGGTACACCCATGTCACAGTTACAGAGGCCTGCCAATGCCACCGACCCACACACTACCCAGAAGGGAGCGCGGAGAACCAGCTACAGTGAGCTGAACTGGCTCCCCTCCACACTTCCTGGTCACTCTTGATCTATGAATGAGATCACTTTACTGTGACCTCCCACTGTGGCAATGGTGGCCTTCTGGCTGGGCAGTCAGCAGCAAGAATGTCATTTAAAATTAAGGAAATGTGAATATGCCTATAATGGCAGGGTTTCCCTTTTAATTTAATTCAGGCACAAATAAAAAGCAACAATTTCTAGCTCTTAAAGCATGATGATGGTGTAAAAATTACAAAAATGTGGTTTCAGTAGGTCGAATGAGTTGAAGGTTAAAGGTTAAGATGAGCACCACCTTATTTTCTAAGATGCTATGAAATAAGTTATTTGAGTTTATATGTATTACAATATAAGGTAATGTACAACTTGAGTCTCACAGATTTTTATTACTTAGGTTCTGAGGGTGGTTATATCAGTCAGGAGACAGAAACCATACCAATTATTTAAACAGAAAATTTAATATAGAGATTTGTTAACCAGGAATGAAGTCGTTACCCAGGTAATTAGCAGGATGAAAAGAGAACACTATTACATAAAGGAGGCGACAAGGACCCTTCCTAGCATGAGGTATCAAAAGGAAAAGCTTAGAAATATTAAAACTCAGAAACTTAGAAGAAATGCCCTATAGCATTGAAAATCAGATCTCCCCAAAGAAGGTACAGGGAGGAGGAGCAAGGCTGGTTTGCAAGTTGTGAACTGGTTTCAGCTGCTACCACAGGAAAGCACTGCTTCTGCTGGGATGAAGAAGTGTTGTTGGGGTGATGTTCACAGGAACCACAAGCAGGCAGGAAACCTTTAAAAAGGAGCGAGTCCTCTCTTCCTCTTCCAACTTTGCATTCTCCCTCCAGTTCCACTACTGGCAGAGCGTAACACAGAGCCAGCTGGCAAAGCAGAAATGGAGTGTACAGAGTCCTGGTGCCAGCATCGCAAAGCTGAACGTAGAAAAGAGCATTTGGCGTATTGAGACAATAAGTTACTAACTGGAACAACAGTGATACCTCCTAGTTCTTTCAAAAGCTCATGGAAAAAATAGGATTTTATTTTCCTGAAGTAAAATATGTCATACAAATATGGTCCAAAAAAAATCTAGGGAAGGCTGGGTTGTGCATCAGCTTCTTAAGAACCATAGGTTCAGTATTTAGAGTTTCGAAAATTTTTTTATGATTTTCAGGAAAAAGTATGTACATAAGTAGTTAATTTTGCCCCCAAATACATACTTTCTCAAAAAATATTTTTCTCATTAAATAAAGAAGATTCCAAAATTTGAAATATCACTATTAGGATTCACTTTATGCTAAACCAATGACAACTATTAAAATACAACAGTATCTCAATTAGTATTAGATTTTCATGTAAGACTCTTAAAACATGGCTAAAACACAAGTAGGCATTTATTATTTTTATGCACATAAAGTCCAAGGGAGGCACTTACATGATGGCTCCAACATTACCAGGGATTCAAGTACAGCCAGGTATCTGCTCTATGTGTCAAGTTTACATGAATATAATCTGGCCCAATATGGCTGCTACAGCTCCAGCCATCACGTCCATGTTCTAAGTATTAGTATAAAGGAAGGGAGGAGGAGCAGGTTGTGCCCTGACTTTTCAAGAAGAGTTCTTACAATCCCACACAATACTTCACTAGCTGCAAATGAGATCATAGACTTATCTGGGAAATCATGTGCCCAACTAAAAATTGGTGACTTCTTAATTTGAGGAAGTTGGACATTATAATTACTGGTAGGGAACTAGCTGTCTCTATCAGTCTAGTGGGGACATTACTTCATTAATCATAAGTCTTGGTGTAAACAAGTTTATTTCAGAGGTAAGAAAGACTGGAGAGTATATGAGGGCTCTAGGCAGGGGAGAGGAGAGGCTGATGAACAGGGTGGATGAAGGATAGTAAACCCCTCTGTTTATCATTTTACTCAGAGCCAGCTTCAGTCCATACTCCATTTTTCTTATTTATTCATTCATCCATTTAAAAAATTTGGATTCTATACCAATAAGGAAAGGGTCATGTATCACATATTTATTTTGTTTTAAAGGACAAATTTATTTCTAAAGACTTAATAACTTTGGTTGTGTTGTTTTCCTTATATTATAGAGAAATACCTTCTAATGCCAAGACAGGTTTTAGCTTTCCATGGTTATTGTCCTCATATTCATCTTTGTGAGTTGGTCTCTCCTTTCCCACGAACCTTAAAGGGCGTGAAAAAATGGCATCATATGAATAAAACCTGATGCCTCCCAAGATGTTCTTTAAACCTCCTAAGTGTAAATATGATAAAAATGAATAATTCAAGCAAATTGAAGTGAACATTTTTCTATGTGCTTGGGGGTGAAACTAGCTGGCTGTGCAAAGTGGTTCTTTTTACAAACTAGCAACATTTCTTTACGGCATGTCTGGGTGACAGGCCAATATCTTAAGTAATTTAAGTATATATGTTTAGTCATTTCAGCACTTTCTCTTTTAGAACTAACTTACAGGGTATAGCATCTGACCATGCTGTGCCTTTTCAGAATCACTGGCAGAAACATCATAAATTTTTCCATTTCCAAAAATTTTACTCACTTCCAGATACCTCCTCTTTTATATGTTGATGCATTTAACCACAAGATAGAAATTTCAGGAGGACATTGGAGGTGGGAAGAGATGATAGAAAAAAAAAAAGGATGACAATTCAATTGAGAATTTGATGACGCTTATTATGTTTGCTGCAGAGAAAATATTGGGCGTGCACTCACACACACCTGCATGCGCAAAGGTCCAGCCCCAATCCAAATGATGGAGGGCCTGCACCCTGAACACCATCTGGCCCCTTTGGGCACCTTTCCCGTTCACTCTGCACCCATTATGCCACTCCAGTTTCCACTCGCCCTTGGTGAATAACAGAGATTTTTATTAAGGATGTTGGTGAGATCAGGGAAAGGAGCTGTAGTACATATTCAACAGGGAAAATCTTCATCAAGAAGACCACTCACAGCAAAATAAAATGATCCCTGTCACTTAGGGAGAAGCTGCTGTCTTCAGCAGCCTCTATCTCTCTCTGCTGCTTTTTCTATCTCAGAGTTTCTTGTCTTCTGTGTGCTCTTCCCCTCCTCCCTTTGGCCTCTTCCTTCTCCTGAAGTGGGGCATAAAGGCTGGTGAAGGTTTAGTTACTTCTCCATGGGGCATCTGAATCATCCATTAAAACAGAGCTAAAAACTGAAGAGGAGAAGCTCTGCTGGTGGAATTTCAGGCAGAATGAATAATGGAAAGAGCTGAGTATTGGAGCCAAAGAGAACTGGAATTGAGGCCCAGTTCAGTCACCTAGAAATGGACTGTCTTGGGCAAGTTACCTGTCTTCTGAGTCACTGTTTCTTTGTTTATAAAATTGAACTAATACCTGCCTCGTCTCATGATCATTTGAGAATTAGCTGAAATTATGTATGTAAAAATTAGTATAATATCTGATGTAGAGTTGACATTCAATAAATATTAGTTCTCTTACCTGTTATATGGGAAGTAGATGGAGTTATTGGGGCAAGTCATGGGGCTTTCTCAGCATTCTAATTTGCAGGGAACTCGTGTGTGAGTGTGTGTGTGTGTGAGAGAGAGAGAGAGAGGCGGGGGGGAGGAGAGATTGCGAGCAAGTTTAGGGAAAGTAAGTTAATTTAATTGCATCTATTTTTCGAATCTGTCTTCTTCTTAACTACTTTTGATATCTTCAACTTCCTGGTATCAGGGAAAATGGAAAACTAAAATGGGAGATCATTGGTGAACAAGCACCTGGAACTAACAAAGTAGAGTGGTTTAGGGGGTTATTTCATTCACTTGCTGATAAAACCTAATGAAATAATGTTACCAGTTTCCTTGTGTTCTCTAGAATCACTTTCTTGTTTGGCTAGTGTGAACCCACACATTCTTTTGTCACATGTGTGACTATCACTGTCTTAGGATCTGTCAAAATGAAGAATAGCTCCCTTTTCTGTGCCAGATCTAATTTGATAGTCTTACCTACAAGGTTCAGACCTCTCTTGGCACCAAAATACAGGAACTGGGCACAGATCTAATGGCGTTTGTGTCCTTGATCAAGTGTAATGGCCAAACAGTGTTTTGTATTATCAGCACAGCCGTCCTTGCTCTGCCCACACTCAAGTGTTGGCCCTGGTCTGCCTCTGTGATCCGGAATGGATGCTACAGAACCTCTAACCCAATCCAGCTCATCCTTCAGGAAATGAGGATGGTGCTAAGACTTCTGAAAAATAATCTCTCCTGGGGCTAGATTATAGACCCGGGGCAAAATTGACTATTTTGTTCCCCCAAGTTAAAAACTCTGTAGGCTTCTACCCATAATGTGATCTTGTCAGCCCTTGTTCTGGTTTATGTGGGGAAAGCACTGGCCATGTTTTTATAAACAATATTTGGAGGAAAGCTGGGGGAGGGAGAAGGAGATGATAGATATAATATCTATAAATAAATAAATACATACATACACACATACATAATATCAACCAAAGTCTGAGCTTCTTTATCCCAGGGAGAATCTGCAGATATCCCACCAGGAGGGGCACAGGCCTGGGTTACATTCTTGGCTTGACAGTTAGGGCCACAATTTCCTAATACTTCATTTCCATAATAAAAACAAGTGGATACCTGGTAGGTTATAAGACATTTACTTTCCCTTGGAGCAGTGTCCTGGTAATTCTTACAATATTTACTATTGAACTATTTCTTCTGCAGGAATTCTTAACCTTAGGCCTGTGGACACTCCAGAACTCTGGCATATTACTCTATCTCAAGGAAAATATATATAACACCAGAAGTGTCTGATGATTTAATCAAAATTAGTTTTACTTGTAACAGTAAGAATATTGGTTGTTCGCTTTTAAAAGCATTATTCTGAGAAGAGGTCCATAGGCTTCAAAGAACTGTCAAAGGGACCCATGGCACTAAAAACTTAAGAATCCCAAAGGCAGTGGGAGAAGGTCTTTTCACATGATCTGCACTTTCATTAATCTGATTTTCACAGTCCTTGGTTCTCTCCTCTATGGCCTCACTACCATGCCTCTGATGGTTTGTGTCACATGTGGCTGTGATTTGCTTTTATTATTTATCTTTCTTTGGACAGAACATTACTTTCAATATGGTAACAGTGCAATTCATAATGGACATTTTCTTCAAATTTATTTCAACACTAAGTGAACATATCCTCTGTGCTAGTTCCTACATTAGCCAAAGAGGATACTAGGTTTAAAAAAAAAAAATGCTGTTTCTTATCAACTTACAGTCTAACAGGGGTGTGAGTGTATAAAATAACCTCTTTGTGCTAGTTCCTACATTAGCCAAAGAGGATACTAGGTTTAAAAAAAAAAAATGCTGTTTCTTATCAACTTACAGTCTAACAGGGGTGTGAATGTATAAAATAACCTCTTGATTTCTGTTTCCCCTGCAGATTTTGGAGGCATCTGGGGTTTAATGGAGGCGTTCCAGCATTCCAGAGTGCTGCCCTGCAATGAAGTCTGAGTCACGGTCTTTGGGTTTAAGGTTCTGGCAGCAAAGTGGAACCCCAGGACAGCCAACCTGACTAACCTTCACCCTAAGAAGAAGCCCCAAATGAGCCTGGCCTGGAATCAGAGCAAACACTAGAGAAAGACCTCTTTGTTAATGGAAAAAGGAAAGGAGAAAAGAGTTTCCAACAAATTGCGACAGACTTTCCACCATTCTAAAGAACCCACCTTTCTTATCAATCAAACCGTTCAGTCTAGTGACTGCTATTCCAGCCTTGTGCCAGAAACAGAGCATGTCAGTCCTGGTGAAAAAATAAAGACAAGCCCTCATCAAAATAGACCTGGAACGGTGATACTCTCCAAACGGTCCGGTAAGAGAATTATGTCCGAAAGCCAGCCCAGCCCACCTGTGATCCTATCCCGCAGGCCTGGATTCCGGATATGCTATATCTGTGGCCGAGAATTTGGGTCCCAGTCACTCTCCATTCATGAGCCTCAGTGCTTGGAGAAGTGGCATATTGAAAACAGCAAGTTGCCCAAGCACCTGAGGAGGCCAGAACCCTCCAAACCACAGCCTCTCGGTGGCAGTGGATTCTCCAACCTTCAGGCGGCCAACGAGGCAGCGTTCCAGAGTGCTCAGGCTCAGCTGTTGCCCTGTGAAGCCTGTGGCCGCACCTTCCTGCCAGATCGTCTACTTGTTCACCAGAGAAGCTGCAAGCCCGGGGCGGAGAGGCCTCCGGCCCCACATCCCAACAGTTCTGATGATCGTACTGGTCTTAAGAAAGCTTCTGGTGGCATCTCGGTCCGACGAAGGACTCTCATCTGCTATATTTGCAGTAGGGAATTTGGCACCCTCTCCCTTCCTATTCATGAGCCCAAATGTCTGGAAAAGTGGAAAATAGAAAATGACCAGCTCCCCAGGGAGCTCCGCCGGCCACTCCCACGGAAGCCTCAGCCCCTGCCAACCGGACAGTCGAGCCAAGAGGGGCCAAGTCAAGTTCAGCTTGTGCCCTGCCCAAATTGTAGCCAGACCTTCTCCCCCGACCACCTTCTGGTACACCAGAGAAGTTGTAAAGCTCAACCAAGTGGGCCACAAGTTCAGAATTTGACCTTAGGGAATAAAAGTAGCCTAAAAGTGTCCACTAATTCCAAGCAGCAAAGGAGCATGGTCGCACCCACTGTGACTGATAAGGTAATTCATGCCACCTGAGATGCACTAGGTGGACCTGGGGATAATTTCTGCCTCTGGAGAATGAGAGAAAACTGCCCCTTGAATCCACTGCCTCAACCCCTAGGATGGTGTCTTTCAACGACTTACTTCTGTCTCAATGTAGCCTGTCCAAGTTGACCCCCAGTGGACTCCAGGGGCTATATTTCTGTTGGCAAAGTAGACACAAGGACATCCTTGCCCTGTGAGTTATAGTCCTCTCCCATTATGCTGCCTGAAAACAAGGGAGATGGACTTCTTTCTTCCCTGATCCCTCATACTGATAATCTTTGGGAGAGACCGTTACTTGCAAATGAGTCATTAATGCTATGTCTACATTACAGAGCTATAATTCTCGTTCCAACAGCCAATATTTATTACCAGTTTATTTTAGTCATCTACCTTAGGAATTCATTTTTGGCAATGCCGGGTTATGCTGAGTTTATCTTACTAAAATAGAATCTGTGTCAAAAACCCCAAATGACTTTAGCAATAATTAAACACTGGAGCACTTGCAGAAGACATGCACTACGAGCACAGACAGCATGTTTTCGTTTAACACTTACGTGATTGTAACATGGGGGATTAACCCCAGGGTAGACACTGAAGCAGCTACGTGTGTGTGCATGGTCCTGCTGAATTCCCACTGCTGCTCTGTGCCTTGTGTTCGGGTTAAATGCCACAGCCTGACTCCCAACTTGGGCAATTGTAAATAAGCATGACCCCAGGGGTCTTCAACCTGTATGGAGAAGTGTTATTGGGCCTTTGCCTGAAGTTTCAACATTAATTAGAATTAGGGAAGAACGCTTTTGAGGGTAGCTACCTGCAAGAGAGGGCGTGGTTTGTGGACTGGGTCCTACCATTAAGCCAGGGGAAGG
Organism: Lyroderma lyra; assembly: GCA_004026885.1. Lineage (NCBI taxonomy): Eukaryota > Metazoa > Chordata > Mammalia > Chiroptera > Megadermatidae > Lyroderma > Lyroderma lyra. The sequence continues at coordinate 264,681 of PVJL010000944.1, forward strand.
GAGGTGCTGTCCTGTGTCGTACCTGACAACATGTCAAATCATGAGCAATAAGAAGTCGTCGAAGCATTTTCTCTGTGGCTCGTTACTTGAAATGCCCCCCCTGCAGACTACTCTAAATGGTCTGTTTTTGGGAAACAAGCTACTCGAGCTACTATAAAGGATTAAACTAGAGGGAGTGCAGGGGGCATCCTTTATTTTTAATTCAATTTTTCTTCCTTACTTTTTCATTGCATTATTTTGCCAAATATCTAGTACTTTCCCCTAACTTTCATGTTTAAAATGAAATGATTATGGGTTTGAAGATTCCAAGACAATGACCCTAAAGCCAAAGAGTCAGGCTGACAGGGGCTGGGTAAGTTTGCCGATGAGCATTGAAGAAAGAATGGCTGGTTTCTTTGCCGAAGGAAAACCCAAACTTAAGTGTGGCATAGACTGCAGGCTGGTCTCGTAAACATGATCTGTTTTTCCCATCTTCTGGCTGTTGTTTTTCTTCCAAAACGTGTGAAGTCTGGATTCAGAGAGCAAAAGAATCTGTGTTTTCAGGGTCTCAATAGGAAGCTCTGTTAGTGTATGACTTTGAGCCCTGTTTCCTGATTGTGTGCATTTACTTCAAATGTTCTCATTAAAGATCTTGAGATAGGGAAGAGTGTGGTCAGGATTCTGGGGCTTGTTGTTGTAACACATACTTGGTGCTCCCGAGAGTGGAGCCAACAGGCTGAGCACAGCATGTTCTCACTCAGTCACGACTGCTCAAAGAGGCTGGCCGGGGCCCACGGCTTCACAAGAAGACATCTTCTGACTCACCCAGTCGTCTGGAGGGGAGGATGTCAGAAGGGGAGGCCAGTGATGGCCCTTGACTTGTGCATTTAGATCAGAGTAGGGGCATCCTTCAGAACAAAGGCACCTAGAGGACATGGCTGTGTCAGAGCACAGCCAGACGCGCTCCCAGAGCTGAAGAGGCACATGCCAGTGAGAACCTGGCACCTACTGCTATCAGATGGGTGCTGACCCATTTGGGGACCATGCAGGCTTCAGTGGAGGGCCTAGGAAGGTTATCTAACTTAGGGTCCCTGTAGTTGCCAGATTGAAAACAAGCTCGGCTTAATTACACTGGAGAAATCTCCTAGGCTTCAGAGAGGCATGAGATTTTGGAAGCAATGACCTTTATTCCTTCACGAACGAAGACACTTGCCATAGTGCTTTCAGCAGAAAGCCTCTCCTGGGTCCTGCAGTTTCTCTTTTGTTATGATTTGATCCCGTCTATTGCCGTTTTTCTTCCTTTGTATCAATTCTGTTTTACATAGTGCGGTGAATCATATGTTTTCCACGAAGAGCACTGCCCTATGCATTATTAGATTTCAGAATTTCGTCGGCCGATGACGGCTGACTTTGGCCGACTGTGATACACATGCATTCTTTCTGTGGCTCCGATTTTTGCTTCGTTTCTAGTCAGTTACAACAAGTTTCCTATGGAATCCTTGATCTGACTTCAGATTAGCATTGCTGATCCTGTGTGATGTTCTCAGAGGGCTGACTCTTGTGAATTAAGGTGAAAAAAGTATTCACAGAACCACGATCACAGTACCTGGAGAACAATTCGCTCCAGTTGGGCCACTCTGTTTCCCTGGCAGAGTGAATGACCCTCTGCTCACAATGTTCTTCCAACACAGATGGGCGCAGTTCTCTTATGACACAGATGCTTCTGTCGCCTTTCAATCAGATCTAAACACAGCAAGGCAAGTGTTCCTCTAAGACCTCGATGTGAACCTTGCTTTAGCTCTGTTCTACCTCTCACCCCTGTACAGGCTTGAATTGTTTCATTCTCGGTTATCCAAAATATAGGGCTGGATTTACTCTGTCTGGTCTCACAGGGAAGTCATGAAGGGTACTAAGCAGGAAGTGAGAGGAATAAAGCCCTCAGCGTGGACTTTTATGTAGGCGTAACTGCCCTGAGCTTGTGCCTCTTCCATTATATGGTGTCACCTGCAGCACCGAACCCCCTGTTTTTCCTCTAAAAGAAAGAAAGCTTGGATAAGCAATACCCCATTTAGCAAGATTTTAACAGTAGTATGAATTACAGATGAATTTTTGATGCATAATATGGAGAACCATAGATTATCATTTTGAATTTTAATATTGCACTTATTAATATTCAGTTGAGATTTTTTTGATGTCTGTTTTAGTAAGTAATGTTCTAAGTGATGCAAGGAGAATGTAACAGGTCATTATTGCTTCCTGTTTTAATGTAAGTGAATAAATTTTAATAGTATATGCATTAAATATTTAGGAAAATACTGCCTTTTTTCCTCGAAGCCAATGGTGTTTCATTCTTTGGTTTTAGCCCCTTTCCAGCTAATGGGAACATAGATTGACAGAATTAATTAAATGTAGTTCCAAACTAAAATGAAGTCTTCGTCTAATTATCTTTTATTAGTTAGGTAGTGCTTGGGGTTTGCTCAGGCATTTGCTGGCAACACGTGAAGCATGTTTCTAAAAATCCTCTACTATACTACAAAGTAGGCATTATTTTTCTTCAAGGAAATTATCTTTTCTATAAATGATCATCTCTCTGAATGTAGTTTTAAGCTACCTTTGACATTCTAGATGCTTAGGTTTGAGCTAAAATTCCATCAGATACCTCTTTAGAATCCGGTGCTGCCATCTGGTGTTTTAAAGTAATGTCGCCTCTCTCCTTGTGTTACTTCTAAATATATTTGAGAAGGCGCCCTTACAATACAAACTCCAATTATTTAGGACTACACATCTATATTTATACATTACATTTGATGTTATGAATTCTGTTCCATGGCTAAGTATCTCATTCTCTAAAAGCAAAACTCTCAATAGGAAGGTCACAATCAGAAAGACTTAGAAGGGCAGGATGGGTGTTCTCACATTGTCATATGTTTTGTGTGTGCGTGTATCCCTCTTGAGTCAGAAGTATCTGAAGTTTATGAAGACGTATGGAAGAAAGGGAACCTTTATTGTGTACCTTTTTGATCAGCACTTTATATGATCTCATTTTAGTCTTCATAATATTACTATAAGATAGATATTATTTTCTCCACTTTCCGAGTGGGAAGTCTGAGGTTCAGCAACCTGCCCAAAGTCACACAGTGGGTTTGGTAGTGGGTATCAGAGCCAGATCTATCTAATTCCAAAGACCCATATGTTTTTTTTAACTTTGCAACAAGTTTTTAGTTTTGCTTTATATCTATTACAGTGTTTAAAACCTAAAGAAATGGATTTTCTCTTTAAATTTGGATTCTCTTCTCTCGTCTAGACCTAGCACACTCAATGCCACAGTTTCTTGGCCTATGTCTGCTCTGAAATCATCAAGCTTTGTCTCCCCAGAAAATAGCCAGAGTTTATAGTTCTTGGAAAATTAAAAGCAAATGAATTGCAAAGGAAAACCAGTGAGGGAAAGGGTTTGATTCACCTTCCTAAGGTTGGTGGCTTGAAAGCCAAGCTGTTTTTGAGGGACATCGGTTTATCTTGGGTGTTTGGGACCTCATATCCCCTTTGCTTTAGTGGCTCAGTCAAAAGCAAATCCCATATAGTTGCCTAAAAGAGGCAATATGCCACGATAGGGCCTGAGGGTTCTATAGAGGTGGAGTCTTGAAGGCCATCCTGAGTCAGAGGTTCCCAGCTAGTCTCAGGATCTGAACTTGGACTTCCTTCACTGATCCCAGAGCATGGCAGGATTTTCTCTTCCCAAACCCAGGGGCTATAAATCTGATGTACACACACAAGACTAGAGAGGTACATGGCTGATACAAAAATGGGTAGGTTCTCTTGCCAGGCTGTGAGTGTTAAGTAGTAAAAAAAGACAGAAGTTTGTTCATTTAATAAATACTGATTGCTGGGCATTGGTTAAGTATTATACTCACTATCGATTTACACTATAGACACAATTCTTGAGCTCATGGAAATGTATGGAAGAAATGATGTGAAATGCATAAAAATAAAATTTCAAATTGGGATGTGACAGTGTCTATGGGTAGGAGTTGACATTCTGGGTCTTGATGAGAGAAAACCTCTAGGAGGAAGAGACATTTCTGCTGAGACATGAAAGGTATGAAAGCAGTAGTCAGGAGGGCAGGTGTGAAGGGGAAGCAGTGACAAAGGGAAGAGACCCTCTGGCTGAAGGGAGCATGTATGAAAGCCTTGAGGTAAGGAAGATCTGAAAATGGAACTAAGAAGTTGACATGTGGCCGGAGCCAAGTGAAGGAGGGGAGGGGAACGCAACGTAAAACTGTGGGCGCACACAGTTCCCCCCAGGGCTTCTGTGGACAAAGTTGTCGGGCTACTGCCGGAATCCAGGTGAGATCTGATGGTGGCTTGGCCTCGGGTGTAAGGCCCAGAGGCGGAGCTAAGCTATCATGAGTTGAACTTGGTGATAATATACGGAGCAGTGAGGAAGGAGGTCAGGGACCACTTGAACAATTTCTCGCTTGAACAACTACATTAGGTGCCCTATTTTCTAAGATGGGGAACTCGAGAAAGGGTATGTTCTTGGGTGTTAAGATGAATAATTGCATTCTGGACATATCAAATTCAAAATGCTTATGAGATAGCTAAGTGGGTGAGTCAAGCTGAATATATATCTGGCTCTCAAAAGAGAAGACTGAGCTAGGATATACATGTGTGCAGTATTAACATATATTTAAAATAATCAGAGTGTATAGGATTAGAAAACAGACCCAGGGCTGAGCCCCAAGGAAGAACCGTATTTAGGGGTCAGAGGGGACAAAACTGGAAATGAATACCTGTAGACACGGCAGAGATTGCTAGAGAGGGGCACCATGGAAACTGAGATCAGACAAAATCTCAAAAATAAGGAATGCTGGGGTTGAATAGGAGGAGGGCCCCCAAAATACCTACTCGATTTGGCAATGTGGATTTAGTTGAGAACCTTGGAAAGAACACAGTCAGTGTAGCAGTGGGGGTTGCAGAATGTATGGATAAAGTAGGGTGTCTTTAGAAGTTTGGTTTTGAAGACTAGGAGAGAGATAAGGGGTAGGCCAGGAATAGGGATATTGGGTTAAGAGAGGTTTCTTTCAAAGATGGGCGCTTAGAAACGGTATTTGAATGTTTGCAATCATGATCCAGAGGAGGGAGGGAGTTTGAAGAAGTAGGAGAGGTGGTAAGGGCAACTGTAGAATCTGAAGGAGAAACAGGCACCAGGGCACGGGGTTCCGGCACATTTGGGAGGGTGGGAATTGATAGCGGGAGGCACTTCTGTGTTTCAGGAAGAGGTTGAATGCGGATGAAGGCAAATTTATAGGTGCTGATGGGATGATGAAGGACCTCTGATTTGTTAGCTTATGTCTTTTATCTTCTCAATGAAATACAAGGCAAGCTTACTTACCAAGTCTATTACAGGAGAAAGAGGTATAAAAAGAGAGAAAAGGTTAATTTAAGAGTCTACTTAGTCCTTTGTCCATTCATGCATTGAGTTCCTGAAATCAAGGCTAAGTCTATCAGAACCCTTTGCCTCTATGATTCCCAACACAAGAATGACTTGGAACTCTTTGGAGGTGGTAGGTAAAATGGATCCTTCCAGGGGTATTACCTTTATAATCATCTTCAGTGGCCCCAGTTCACCTGCTCAGCTCCGCTGATGTCATAAAAAGCAACCTTGACCTCACAAACTATCCCCTGATGATGCTGGCTGCTGGACCCCTAATATCCAATTCCATGTACCACTCCTCTGTCTTTGCTTGGTGACAACCATGCCTGCACATCAGGGCAGCCTTTTAGGATCCCACAGCTCTCAAGCATACAAAGCACAACTTTAAGGTAATAAGACCAGTTCTCCTCTGTACTGTTGGCTCTAGAAACCAGTCCAAAGAAATTGTGTGTATATTGGATATGTGGAATAAGTAAGTGTGGGCTGAGGGTAGGGGAAGTTACAAATTTTAGAGCAACAGTATCACCAATGAAATATAACTTCCTGATATAAAAATATGAAGCTTCCTTATCTATATAAGTTACAATCTAACATATTTTTTTTAAATCAGCCTCAAATTATAATTATATATCATATATCTATGGTGGGAAAGACCATAATAGATATAGCTACTCATCCCAGAGGCCAAGACCAAAGCGAAAACTAGGTGGTCATTGCATTGACACTCTAATACGTGGCTTTCTGCTTCTCTAGAAGGAGAAATACTGATTCTAACCTCTGTGAAAGGAGATGATCACATATTACAAATTCAAATATTATTCAGGCCTAACATGAACAAAACCATAATAGGCTCAACTCTCAAAAACTTAACTTGGCTTAAATGATTTCATATCTTCATAAGCCAGTTTTGCCTGTCACCCCCATCTCCCTGCCTCTAGCCCCAACACGTAGACACCTGTATTTTCTATTGATAGATGCTTAGTAAATCCTTGTGTCATGAGTGAACGAATAGCCATAGTTCTTAGAAATCTGAATTCCAAAGTCAACAAATAAAATATTTCCCAAAATTCTTAGAACTTCACCAAAGGCAGAGCAACAGAAACTTGAAGGAGTTCCTATTAAAACAGAGGTGATTATCCTGTGAATAAAATCTCACTGCTTAAATGTGAGGTACAAGTTCAGCTTAATGACCAGAAGAAAGAATGAGAATATTTGACTTAGAGCACCATTTCTTGCTTTCCCTTTATAAAATGTAATTTGTCCCCTTATATCCATTGTCTCTTTCAAATACTACCTCTATGAGTTTCTCTTATATATAAAGAAATATCCTACAAATTGAAGAAGGGCCTAATAAATCCAGAAACTCAAAAAGTTTCCATTATTCCTGCTCCGAGCACCAGTTCTGATGCCATGATCCTGTCATTTAAAGTCCCCAAGAAGCTCTGACATCCCAGGCTGCCTTTGTTTAAGCAGAGAAGGTGAAAACATAAAAATATCAGTGGTCTGAACCTAAAGCTTCAGAAAATTGGAGGCAGAAGGATAGGGCAAGAACTCTGATAAGAAAAGAAAAGAAAAAGGAAACTGTCTTCCAAGGCTGAGAGTTCTTTGTGGCCTATCCAAGGTGACACCTTTGTTCACTTGATTGGGAAACTTCTTCCCTTGGCCTTTCGCCTGAGCTGGGGGCCCTTCAGCATCTTAGTTCTAGACAAAGTAGGCATTAAAAATAACCTGCTTTGCAACTGCCAGGACAGGTAGTGTCTATACTTTCCTTTTTTTCTCCTACCTAGAATAGCTGGGAAAACTGAGTGGCTGTCTCAAATTGTGGGGTTTCCTGTCTTGGCCCCATTGCTTCTTTGTTACTTCATTTTACCTTGTGATCTAGAAGCCATCTGACCATGAGGGTCAGGCCTGGTACCAAACAGAGGAGCACAGATAACAAACACCAGAACATTCTCTGTTCATGTTCTTCAAGGCATATCATTCTCACAAGAATTTTCAACGAGATTTAATCAAACACCTTACTTTACAGGCAATATTCTTTTAAGGAATCAGTGGGGAGGTGGGGGAATAGTTTTATCTCAAATGAGAAAAGAAAAAAGAAAAAGAAAAAAACTTCATTCCTTTCAGAAACAGAGACTCTTATTTGCAATTTGTTCTTTGACTTAGATTTTTCAGCCTTGTATCTCAGGATGAGCAATTAAATAACAAAAATGCCAATCACATATTCAAAACACCAATAGTTTATTTTTTAAAATCAGGTACAGAGAGGAGGGGGGAAGCTAAATATAAGGTGATGGAAAGAGAAGTCACATTAGGTGGTGAACTTATTATACAACAAGGTGACAATGCACTGTAGAATTGTATGCCTGAAACCTATGTAATCCTTGCTAACAGATGTCACCCCAATAAGTCTAACAATAAAAATGAATTTAAAAAATAAATAAAATAAAATAAAATTAGGTACATAAAGGTACTTGAATATTAACAGCATTTCCAAATGAATGGCCAAGTCTTTCTTAAAGTTGAAAGGAGCAAAACAAAACTCCAAATCAGGTTAACACTCTCTAATAGTTGGCCAATAGGTTGGATTGGAAAAATTCTTTTACGTGGCATCCAGTCATTTCCAAAAACAACTTCATCTCAAACAACGATCCTTCCAGATGTGATATTTGGGTAGAATTGTTTGAAAACACCAGAAGTAAATGTGAAATACCAGTGGTTTCCAGACAATCAAACTCTGTAATTGTTGAGGTTTGAGATTGAACTACGCAGTTACTCCTATATATTAAAATGCTATTTATACTTTGTCTGCATATGTAGGACATGCCTAGGGGAATGGAAACTTAATGATATACATTCAGTCTTGGTCAAGTTTATTGAAATTGTGCTTTAAATGCCCATAGGCAAAATTCTGACTTTGGGAAATGTGTCTCTGGTGACCTAGCTGCAAACTCTGATCTCCCTTTTCTTTTAAAGCCTGCTATACCCTCCCTTCTCCTACCAACACTCACCCCTTGATATGATTGGGAGTTGGGAGAATCTGACAAGGTTCCTTCATTGAAAAATCTGTCATAGGACTATTTGCATTCTGAAAGAGGATCAGGGAGAGGGCAGTGTTCAACCCAAAGAATGAACTTTTGAGGTAATGGAGAGAACAGAAGGAATTCTTCTGGTTTCTATCAAATTCCACCCAACGGCTAACTCTGTAGATACATAAGGCAGAGCATGAAACTCTGCTGACCATTGATGCCTTACCCCACCTGTTTCTAGAAGCAACTGGAACTAGAAAGACCTGGAATCATATACTAGATGCACAACGAAACCACAGATCTCTGAGTAAATTAATCCCCTCAGTGTTAGTTTCCCCACTGAGAGGCTGAAATGAAAGAATGTCTACAAAGGACCTGGGGATGGCACCTGATAAATTCTCACTTATCAGCTCTTTCCTATGCCCTTCACAGTGGCAAAGCCTGTAGAGCTCTTCTCTGGGTGAAAACTAGCTTCACCGCTTGTTAACTGCTCTGTGCCTCAATTTCCTGGTTTGTAAAATGGGGGTGTTGAGTCTTTCCCAGAGGATTATTATGAGAATGATTGTGATAAAGTATGTTAAGTGCTTAGTACAGGGCCTGGTACTTAGAAAGTGCTCAGTAATTGTTTGCTGCTACTCGGTCAGACATTTTTAATATTTTGATGTTCACGAGAATTTCTAAAAGTTTAGCTCTTTCTTTCCCCCCCTCAAACTGTCCTCCTTCTTTCCCCATCCAAACTTCTTGCATTCTCTGATATGCTCCGTGAACTTACCACAGACATTTCAATTATTTGGCCTAATGGAAGGGATCAGGAGTGTGGAAAATCTAAAACAGCAGCGAAGGCCCAAATTCTTTGTGCAATTTTGTCATGAGGAAAGATGACCGCTGTTGATGGAATGACACCCATTCCAACAGCTGCACAGTCACATAATTCCCTCAGGCCCTGGCAGGATGGGCCCTGTTTTTGAGAGCCTGGAATCCAGCTGGGAGTGATGGAAGCAAAAAATCCTCCAGTGAGTCCCTGACCTGAGGATTAAGCCTGGATTTGTGCGTGTGGTTTGCATATCAGTCTCATCCCTTGAAGTAGGTGCTTCTGTTGCTGAAGGACAGGCTTCTAGTCTCTTGTCATGTTCTGTTGTAATTGCCTGTTTAAACTCAAAGAGAGCAGGGAAAGTTCGGTGTGATGATCTCTGATGTATCAATGCACTCTTTTTTGCTAAAATGCCTCCCCTACTGCCTGGGAAGCTATTTTAATGGCACAGCAGAGAGTCAGTCCTTCGACTCAAAGCACCAACTTTACAGGAGACACCAGATAAAGTGCGAAGATTCTCTAGGTAGGCAATACACTCTTTTTAGCCAGACACATTCACGCACATTCACCATAAATTTAGCTCATTTCTTAGAATGGAGATCTAAGGCAAATATTTTTTTAATGGGGAGATGAGTAAGGAGAGGGCATGGGAAAATAGGCTGCTCTGAGTCCTAAGTTAAAAGCTTTCAGGGGCTGACCAGGCATATGTTGGATGATAGGGAATGGTGGGGCCTGTGGTATCCTCAGCAGGAAGTCCCACCTAAAAGATAGTCATATTTAAAACTTTTCAGAACATTGTGCTGGTCAAGGAAAACATGCCTATCTTTTGGCTGAAATGGCTGTTGGTCCATTAGTTTACAATCTGAAGTCCAAAGGCAGAGGGAAGGAAGTTCTAGAAGGTAGCCTGGGTGAGATGCTGTAGAGAGGACAGCCTGGGTCATGAGGGACGGCTGTGTGACAGTTGTGTGCAGGGACCACAGGCAGGCGCACTTGGCGCCTGAGCGTAGGGTAACTCACTCCAGCTGCCAAACATTTGGATCACCTGTAGGAGTCTCCAGAACAATGAAGTCATTTATGTGGATCAGACATCTGGGAGCCAAACCTTCTAAGAATTTTACAGGGCCACAAAAAGTCCAGGGTCACGAAGAACTTCCACATCTGGAGAGTAGTTTTCAGGACTAATTCGTCTGAGTTCAAACCTACCAATGGGCAGAGAAATCAAGAAAATGCTTCCTCCGCTCAGCAGGTCCCTTTGTCCCTCTGCCCCTGTTTCTTGACTGATTTCAGGGGGAATGGGCTCTTGCATACCAAATAGGGATCTGTCAAGGTGACTTACTGCCCCAGAGAAAGAGCTGAGAAAAAACTAAAAAATAGTTCCCAAATAAAGATGGAGAGGTAGGTATGGTCATTCCCACTGTTAGGGCCAGATCTCAGTTCTGAACCTCACACAGTGCCTGGCACGTGGCCCGTCACCTGCAAAGTCTTCCTGAGACACACCGTCTGGGCTATCAGTGTCCTGGGCGGAGACCTTTCCTCCGGAGGCGTTTCTACTTAGTTGAGGCCTCATCTCTCGAATCACTCTCAGCTGTGTTTTCAGCCGATGTCTCTGGTTTCTTTCTGCTCACAATGCAACTTCAGTATCAACATTGAGAAGCTGATTGCTTTACTGGCTTTGGTGACGTTGAAAAATATCTGATTCAACCCAGATATTCACAGATTGGCCATACTGTACCGGTCACACTCCATCTGAGAAACGAAGTGCCATGAACCCATAGGGCGGGTTCCAGGTCGAGTCCCGAGACAAGGTAAGGATTATCACGTGTATCTCTCCATGGCTACTGTTTTCATCTTGAGACGTGTATCACTACAGATGAATGATCACAACCATATAGTTTGAAAGTGTGTGATGGTGGAGCACTTTTTCTCGTTTACTCGAAATCATGGTTCCATTTCAGGATGCTTCCTCACCTCCGCGTTCCTTGATTTCTCTCTGACTCTTAGGTTAATGAAAGTCCCCAAATGCACACAGGGCATATGGCTATTTTGATGCAATCTAACAAAAAGGACCATTAGACTTTCTGCATTTTTTTGTTTGTTTGTTTCCAAATAATGTGCAAAACATGTGACTTGGGAGTAAAAGCCAGGCATTTCATTTGCACACATATTTGGTAATAAAAAAGACACCTTTTCCATTTTGATATGGTTGGTTGGGCACAGCCCACTAGAAAACCCTCCTCAAAAAAACACAAACAAAAACAAAGGCCCACGACGTTCCTGTTACTGAAAGGTGAGGAATTGGCATCGGTCCCGTTCCAGGCAGACAAATGCCGTGCACCCAGGCACAGGACTAGGCCTGCTTTTAGGCTCCCCGCCTCTGCTGCACAGCACAGGCCCTGAAACTGTAGCTTGGACTTTTCTGTAGAAATATGTGAAGGGCATTGCTACCTAGTGTGCTTTCTCTAGCAAAAAAATCTGCCAGGAGGAGTGAGGAACCTCAAGGAAACATTTTCTAATTTTCTTCAGTTGTTCTTTTCTCAGTGTTCCTCTGTGGTGCTTTTATTTTCTTTTTATCAGCCACGGGATTTCTTGGGAGATAACTGAAAGGGTTAAGAATCTAGATCACTTAAACATACTCTGTAGTTCATGGCAAAAGTCACTCTGAAATTCCTTATTTGATTTGGGAATTTCACCTGCCGAGGTGTGCTGCTGACCTGGACCTGCTCGGGCATGGTGGTGCGAAAGCTCTGGGCTGGGCTGCGTCTGCAGAGCGGTGCCTACTCTGCTTTACTGAGGGGGCACGTACAAGCTCTACACCGCACCCGCTAAATACATGCAATTTAATGTTTTGACAGTTTTATACACCTGTTATATCACCACCATAAGGCAGACACAGCACATTTACATCACCCCCAAAGCTTCCTCATTCCCTTAGCTCCTCCTTCCACCTCTAGCTTCCAGGCAAACCCTGATTGGATCGTTTCATCATTATAGCTTAGTTTGGAGTCTACATAAATGGAACCACACCGTAATACACTCTTTCGTGTCTGGCTTCTTTTAGCATGAATCTGAGTTTCATTGATGTTGGTACGAGTAGCAGCAGCTCCTTTTTTACTGCTGAATACTAGTTCACTAAACGGAGGCATTACACTCTGTTTATCTAGTCACAGATGTGTCCAGTCACATCTGTGTCGTTGTCACTCGAGAGCTCTTTAGCCTATTTCAGTGCCAGCAGAACAAATTTGTATTTCTTCCCGATGGAAGGATCAAGATGTTTTAGTATATGAAAATTATAAATTGCTCCTGGCTCATTTCTTGATCTGATTCTGTTCAAAGACATTTAAGTGCTCACGCTTCCACTCAGGTCTCAACAGGATCAAAACCCTTTTCGTTACTTTTTTCATTGCCTTCTCTTTGCCTGAACTCACAACACCATGCCTTGATGTGGTTCATGCAGCTCTCTTGGCATAGAAAGTATTTACTTCTAACATTGTCTGTCAAATCCCTCCCCAGCTACTAAAGTATGGCGGCTGGCTTCTAATGACAGGACTATGGAGGCTGAGATCAGGACCAAGGTGGGATGGTGGGAGGCCACACAGAAATGTGCCATCACGGACTCTGTTCTCAAGGTCTGACCTCTCATGTTTCCGTTTCACATTGAACAGACTGGTCCTTGCTTTCTCATTTTCTCTAATCTGATGTGTGTTTTCCCTTTGGACTTCATAGTTTCCATGTGAGCATACTATAGTTCTATTAAACACTTGTTGAACTGATCATATTATTTGCTTGAGGGAGTTCTCCCCTCATCAGTACAGTTCTACCCATTCAACAAACCCATTTCACATATCACCCTCTTCACTGACTTCTGGTCGAAACTCTCCTTTCTTCATAGAGCACTCTGTCTCCTTATCGTGGCATTTGTAAATTTGCCCTTCGGATCTAATTAGTAGTTAATATCCTTAATTATTAAGGAAAGATAAAGATTGGGGTTCCCCATAACCTCCAGCATGCTGAAGGTGCTGTACTTAATTTAAATGCTTGTTGCTGAATAAAGTCATGAAGGCAGCACGTTGGAGACTGCGGCTCTCGCTTGAGGAGCGGTGCCCGGTTTGGTGCGGCCAGCAGACCTGATTCATGGGGCGAAGGCTGGGTATGAATGAAGTCAGTATAAAGTATTTGGCCTTTATTCTGTAGCCATGGAAAACCACAGAAATTCTTGGTATCACATCAGACAGGCCAAGTTTGCACAAAACATAGTCAAGTGCAGAGGGGAGGGGGCAGAGGGGAGGCTGAAAATTTATGGTGATTTGTCAGTCCAATGGGCAACACAGAACCCAAGGGACAGTTCAAACCAGTCATCTCCCAAATTATCTGTTTGGCTGCCACCTTCAATACAAGATGTCTAATATCATATGGTCTCATTTAGTTATTTGTGAATTCATTTTTTTGACTAATGCAACCCAGGTAGGGAAAACAAGCCTGAATAAAATTAAAATATCTAGAAAAGCCATATTTATATTATTGTAAGGTAGAAACAGACTCATGCTAAATCTTGTCCTTAGATTAGTATTCCAGGCCTTCGTTACTGCTTTTTAAAGTAACAGAGCATAATTCTAGGACTTCAATTAAACTGCATCATACAAGCATTAAACTGATGTATATTCAACTATGCAGAGTTGATAAAAATAAAATAGTATTATGGCAATAATGTAATTTAAGATAGTATAAATATTTTCATTTCATATTGTACTTTTATGCTATGAAGAGCTGTATTTGTTCCTATCATTAATTCTAATCAATTACTAAACTGTATTTTATGCAAAGATGAATATCATTTATCAATTATTTAAGTAATTTTCTGAAAGTTATTTGGGCTCCATGTGATTTTTCCTTTTAGGACTGCTTTTGTTACTTAATTCTTGCTTAAGTTTGACTCTGGAGTTGATTTTTTTAAATTATTTTGTTTTTCTTATAAAAACGACACATTATAAAAATTTAAACCATTAGAAAAGTACAAAATTTGCATAAAAATTACTCCCAAATTAGTTTGACCTTAGTGAATATGAATATTATTCCACACATATTTCTATGTATACAAACATATAATTTCTGTAGTTTTATTTGTCAAGGTGTATTCCTTTTATATTCTCTTCTCTAATCATAATTTCTACACTCATTTTGCCTTAGTTCTATATTTAAGTGAATTTATTGCCGGTCTTACAGTCACAGCTTCAGTATGTCTAAGCTTTTGTTGTTTCATTTCTTGCTTGCTTATATTTTATCAATTAATATTTTTCAAAAAGGATTGGAAATGGAGTGACTAATTTATTGACTAAACAGGGACAATTTAGAGAGTAAAAGACAATGGGTATAATAGGGGTTGCTTTAGGCAAAGTAGGATTTAGGTTAAACTACAGCCACAACTGGTGTATTTTGTAAGTTCCTATGCACTTCAACTCAATACTTATTGAGGCATTTAATTGGTGCCACATGGCTCCTTATATAAAGGAGCACCTACTTGAAAAAAAGTTTGGCTCCAACTAAAAGCCCAGCAGTTCATTTCCTGGGGTTATTGTGTGGGTTTTAGGGAGTTCACCAATCATTCAAAATTATATGCATAATTCTGTATACACGTGTATTTTTCTGAGATGATCGTAACAGTCATTAGATTTTTCAAAGGGGCCTACTGCCCAATAAATCTTCAAAAAGTACATCACATTCTCCTAACTCTTCCATAAATAATATAATTTCACACTATTATTACTTAGTGTTTATTGCGGGATTAATATAAGAAATGACCAAAAGTAGAGTGTTTCTGATCTTTTATAAACTGTTAGCGATGACTTTTCATTTTCGTTTAAAGATCTCTTTGGTAAAGATTCATGTAATAGTATTTAATGTTTAGAAATATTTTTTCCTTCTGATCAATTGTTATATTTCCTTTTCTAAGCTCTGGTGACTATTGAGTTGTGTAGTGTAGTTTACTATGGTTTCCTTTCAGCCTGAGCTATCGAGAAGGTCATCGAGAACTCTTGGAAGCTATTTGAAACAGGCATCTTAGTCTAAGTTTTCTGGAACTATGTTCATTGTATCAATACCTGTCTTAAGATTGTCAACCACACCACACTCTTTTCTTGGTTCTAATTTTTTCCTCCTTGCTTTAATGGTAGTAGTATTATAGCTATTTATTTAAATTGTAAAAATGAATGGATGGATGAAAAGTCATCTACAATGATTAGGAGAGAATTTGTTAAATGTTCGCTTGCATTTACATTGCACAGCCCCAACCTAAAAGATTGAACTCGAGGTGTTCCTGACAAAGAAAAGACATTAACAAAAAAGGGGAAAAAAATGCTACTTGGAAAATAAAATGATAATTCCAATAGTGGCCAGCAAAATGATTGAAAACATATGAAAGTTAGTGGATTCAAGTTAAAAGAAATACACACATGAAAGTTTTCCCTGAAGTGCTCAAGTGCCTCTGTCTATAGCCAGCCTAAATAGACATTCCCAGAAAACTGAAAGAATAAATGCAAAATTGTGATGAGCCCTAATAAACTTGTGTGTGGCGGGGGCATGTGGTTGCCCTCCATAAAACTGTTCACACCTAAAATAGCACTTATGTAGATTCAAAGATTAACTTTTTAAAGCTACCCTAATGTTAAAAGAGTAATGCCTTTGCTCTCAAAATATTTGAAATGTTGACAGGAAAACTGTTGATTGAACCTTTTGCTCTGCAGAAACTTGAGGCTTATCGACTTCCCCTTGGCCTTCCTTTGATTTCTTTGAGTTGGCAGGGCCCGGCAAGGCCCCACGTAGACAGGCCCTCGGGCAAACCTCCCACTGCCCTGCCTAGCTCTGTTGTGCCACCTCACATTAGCACATAGGCCAAGAAGGACCTTCTGCCCTTTCTGCCAGGGCTATAGTCTCCTCGTCCCATTCTTCCTCTCCATCCCCCACACATCCACTTTCATCTGAAAACACTGGAGAAAGACCCCGAAGGCTAAAACCTTGGCAGTTGGGGTAGTGGCAGTAACCACCAGCTGGAGATTTTTCCACGTTCCCTGGGAGTTTCAGAGTGACAAGAGTGAAATGAATGAAAAATAAAAGAGGTTCTCTTTATCTTCATTCAGACCCATGTGGATGTATTTTCCTCTTCAGCTGTGTCTGGGATGCTTGCACTTCCTTAGAGCACGGCTTAGGAGGAAGATGTTCAAAACCTAAGAATATGGAGTATGTTGCAAGTTCAACTGCAGTTCAGCCACAAATATACAGCATGCGGCAAACTTTGGAAAATATAATAAAGAACATCTTAGCCTTTTTATGGTATTAATTTTCTCCAGTATCCCTTTAAGTTATTTTGTGCATGTCTTCTGGCCTCTGTGTCTGCCTGTTTTCTTCGAATTTTTCCTTCCAAAAGAAACCATCTGACAATGTGACATGAATGCCTTCATTTATGACCCATGCCATTTATTTTGCTTATACGCTTGGTTACATACTGGCTTTGGCTCATACTTCCCATGTGGAATTTTAATAAATTCATTATTTTCAAAGTATAAAGAATAACTTCTCATTTTTAAACTAAAAAAACCTGCATTTAATTAATCTTTCAAGTCAATAAACATGTAAAAAGAAGAGTAAGGACCTATTGGATATTTTAGAAACTATTTCTTCTGCTTTATCTTCTGTCTTTGGTCTTGAATTCCCCAGATATTTTTAAAGTCACTTTTTAGGTGTTAGATGTTACATGGTTAATAACAGGAAAGGATAAATAACTACTGAGTTATTTTGATGAATGCAGTCTATCGGCATAATTCAGTACAGAATAATAGAATTAAAATATTCTACCTCAAATATTCTATCTTGGATCACCTAGGAAGTAACTCCATTTTTCCATTTTGCTTGATCTGCATTAATTGTAGATTTACTCATCTAAAATCTACTTGGGTATGCAGAATTTATAAATGTATTCCCCTTTTGCTTGCCTTTTGCTCTCCCCACTGCTGGTGTAACCTCCAATAGTCTTAGTTAGTAACAGGCTGCTTCCAAAACATACATTTGTTTATTGTCTTTTATTTCCCCAAAGGACACCCCACCGCCAACTTAGTTTCTGCTTCCATGCCACCCAGTGCTACTTAAGAACATAGTGAAAAAGTCATTTAATTCCACTGAAATTTCTTGCAGCTCAACTTACCTGGGTCTTTCCATTATTGGGTGAATATTCTTTCCTAATTGAATCACTTACATTCCCTGAAGTGCCTAATTCCAGTATTCTCCACTTTTCTATTTCCCAGGTTTTGAATCTCTTCATTCTCTGAAGATCACGTTGCCTTGTCCTCAGAGGACCTGATTCATCTTACGTGAGCTCCACCTGCCTCCCTTCTCTGCAACCCCCTTTCTCTAACGTCATCTATGCATCTTTCCTCTTTTTTCCCTTTCCTCAGGGGCCAACATTTTCAATTGATGCCATCTCCTCCAGCATCCTGAGACCTTTATTTATTTGTTTATTTATTTATTTGTTTATTTAATTGACTATTTCTTTTCTCTTCGGCCTGTGGTCTCTCTCTGCCAAAGACACTGCTTTCCTAAAACCTACATCAAAACAAATCTTCCTTCATTCAATTCTACTTAAAGCTCAACTTTTCTTTCTGCAACAGCTTGGAAGTGCGTTCCTCTTCTCTACCTAATCTTGAACTCCTACCAATTTAGTTTTTGTCCTTATTACTCCATTGGAACTGAACTCTCAAAAGTCACTGATTTATAATCTACTGGTAACCAAATCTAAGTGCCTTTCTCAACCATCCATTCCTTTGTAGCATTTCACAGAGTAGATGATGCCATCTTTCTGGAAATCAGACTGTTGTCCAGAAGTCTGAATGGAGTCTTTTGTCTCCAGGCCGTTTTCTTAACTGCGAACTTGAACCTTTATCCCTTTAGGCTACAATTCCCTTACCCAATCTTCTTATTGTAGATAATCTCCCAAGAATTTTCCCCCATACAGTCTCTATATACTTCTTCTCTAGAATTGTCATGGTTCTAAATGCCTTTTCTGTGTGAATACCTCTGCAACCCATTCATCCTGAATCACAGGCCTCTATTTTCTGTTTTGGCTGGACTCACTCATATTTAAATCTGTTAATATGTCAAATTCAATAGATTCAGAACAGATTCTATTTTTTTCTTCTTCCCTAAACTCTCTTTCTTGATTTTTCCCTTTCTGTAAATGACATCACCCCTTTCCTTATTACCTAGAATAAAACATTGGTATTCTTTTGGACCCGTGATTTCCTTACCCTCAGAGCCATAAATGTTCAAGCTCTCAGAGATATTAACACAAGGGCTGTCTGGAAAAAACCCAGCCATAAATGGCTCTAGTTTTCATATTACATGGCTGGATACTTCCAGACAGCCCTCGTATGCTGACCTGCTACCTTTTAGATAAATTACAACCAGACTAACTTTCTTGAAATGAAATTGTAGATTATTCCACAGCTTAACAGTTTCTGAACATTTGAGTTTTCTTGAATAATTCTTACCTCCTTTTCATCTCTCTGCTTTAATTTCTCATATCTTTACACATGGTGTCCATCTTTTCCTCTAGATCCTTTAAAATATTTATTACAATTACTTTAAACAATTTTCAATATTAATTAAAATAATTATTTTAAAAATAATTATTTAAAAATCCCGATAATCCCCATATCTAGGCCACACCTGGGTGTGATTATACGAGCATTTAAGATCCAACAGTGATGAGTCGTATTTTCTGTGTGTTTGTGTATGCTTTATCATTTTGACTGAATACTAGACATACGTACAAGAGAACAGTAGATTCTGAGGTAAATTATACTTATGCCCAGAAATGAGTATGCCTCTTCTTCTGTCAGGCAGTGAATATAAGTAGTTGTGTCAATGTAATCTATAATTTAGCAAGGTTTGGACCTTGTCTTTGCTTTACTTATGCTCAATGAACTACAGCCTTAAGGTCTCTCAGTGGTAAACTGTCCCTGCCTTGTACTTATTGTGATGCCTGGAGCCAAAGTGCTCCTCCCAGCTCTCCCCTGCACTCCTAGATTCCTGTGAACCTTACGTGCCTGCCCCAGAGAGGGAGTGCCACTCAGTGCTCCCACCCCTACTTAAGCAGTAGACTCTTCTTATCTGGTACTCAGTGCAAGGCCTAATTCTCCAGCTCTACTTTCAGATTTTGGCAGGCCCTGTGTTCTTGACTTGGTGATGGTTTCTCTCAATGCTCCTGCCTCTCTGCAATGTTAGACTGTCACCCTTTATTACTGGGTGTAAGACCTGGTGCTTGGGAAGTTTTATATAGACGGTTCCTGCACACCTTCCCCTCAGTAGGGTTCACACCCAGTTGTCCTGCCCTTTTATGAGGTAAACAACTGCTGTCCATACTCGTGTAAAATTGGTAGTGTGGGAGACTTTCTCTTGGTTCTGCTGATCCTCTCTCAAATTTAGGCAGTCCCTTTAGTTCATTAATTTATCTCAGAGTCTTCAATAGGCTCAAATTTTGTAATTCTGTAAGTTATCTGATTGTTTCTCATGGTTTGGGTGGAAGTACTATTTCTTTTAACTTTCTGCATCTCAGAAAGAAACCCAGAAGCTGCATTTTATCCCTAACTCCTCCTTAGATTTGGTTGTCCTGAAAACAAATGATAAGAAAAGTACAAGTATTAGAGTACAAGTAGAAGCACAGGGATTTGAGTAGAAGTATTTAATTTGGAGGTGATCTCAGGAAACCTCAGCAAAGCAGTGGGAGGAGAGACGGGGAAGAGAAGGAAGCCTGTACAGTGTGCTAATGAGTGACAGTGGTAGGATCCCAGTGGGAACTTCTGAAAAACTGTATGGAACCAGCTTTGGGGAGGTAGCTGACTCTTTATCCACCAACTTCCATCTGTAATTGATTAGCTACCCTGCCCGTGGGTGGAGTCTATGCCAGGTCAATAATGGCAGAGAATCACAGGTGCTTGCAGGAGAAGGAGGTTTACATGAGGGCATGTGGGCAGCCACAACACTGTTATAAACTCTCCAATGACACTAACCACTTGCTTTCTCAGACATATTGGTGTACTAGACCCTGATGTGTTTGAGAACATGATTCATACCTGGTTTATCATTGTATTTTCCCAACATGGAGAATAGTCAGAAGACAATTGACAATATATTTTATAAACTACCAACATGTAAAATTCTGGTTTGCTAGTCTTTATTTCCTATCCTCTTCCCAAACACACATCCTTACCCCCACCCCAGTCACTCAGATAACGTACTCGTCAAAAAAAGGTGAAATTCACCAGACTGGTTGGAATTTTTAAAAAACATATTAATTTTCTATCTAATTTGAACATACTATGATTTTAAAATGTAATTTCCAAACCTAAACTTCATCTAACCAATATTTTCTGCTATTTCCAGTCAGCAATGATTAAGTACCCACCAACCATTATTTGCTACATTTGTGGTCGTAAATATGGAACAAAATCTATCGCCATCCATGAGCCACAATGCCTGAAAAAATGGCACAATGAAAACAACTTGTTGCCTAAAGAGTTAAGGAGACCAGAACCTAAAAAACCTGAAGTTGGGACCATTAGTGGTAAGTTTTTAGAAAAGAAGACTTGCATGTATAAGGGGATACTTTTCTTTCTAAACTTATAAGAGATATTCTTTTTGTTCTTGTTCAGACTGAAATCAGCCACATTTACTGTCTTGGCTACAGCTGAATGGAAAAAATAGTTCTGGAAGGCCCACGCAAAGTGTTGTCTTCAGGTGCTGAGACATAACAATACTAATCCTGGCAAAACTGTGCAAGGAGAGGGACCCACTGAATTTACATATTTCCCCAGAGTTACTTTAATACATTATCAAATTTAATACATAGAAAACACCTTTGGGACGTCGGGAGACGTGTTTTCAAATATGAATGTGTCTCAGTGTTCATAGAGCAGGGATAGCAAATTCAAATACGTACATGGTCCACTAATCAGATTTTAAAATTAAATAAGTTGGTCCATGTATGAAAAAAGGAAAGGTGAGGACTCTGGTGAGTTAGAGAGCACTAGCTCACTCTAAAGGAGACAACTACTACCCAATTCCAGCTAATGTTATCATTAAGAAATTTAGCCTGGTCTGGTCATATCTTTCAATAATGCAGAATAAACTGAAAATCTAGACATTTATATGAAATGTCAAGATTTTTGAAATTTTGAAATTAGGACCTTATTAAACCCTGCACAAGCCAAATGAAACTGGAACTCGTGAATTACCATGTGTGGCCTTGTTATAGAGCAGGGGTATCCAACCTTTTGCATTCCCTGGGCCACATTGGAAGAATTGTCTTGGGCCACATATTAAACACACTAACATAATAGCCGATGAGCTAAAAAAAATTGCAAAATATCTCATAATGTTTTGACAATTTGTGTTAAGCCTCATTCAAAGCTGTCCTGGGCCACAGGTTGGACATGTCTGTTACAGAGCCTTATATTTACTCATTTAGGGTAGAAAAATGAAGTATTTCAGAGAATATGTTTGCCGTACAAGCTCTGGCTTTCTCACTTCTACCATTGTCATTTTCTCAGTTGATTCCCTAATTCCCCTCAAAGGAATATCATTCTTAGTTTTTAAGAGGAATATCATTCAGTTGACTCATTCTCCTTCTGTAGCTAAAGATTTTCAGAGCTGGAAGGTATCTGGAAGGCTATTTAGTACCATTTAATCCAAAGCTGTCAGTTTTGGCCTCTAAAAACAAGAGAGTTTTTTAACAACCCATAGAATGAAATTTAGATTGTCATGATAAAGTTCTAGATGCTTCTAGAATCCAGCTATTCACAGTTCTTGCTAAAAGGAGGACTCTGCATACAGGTGGGAAAACAGCTCATGATGAAAACATCCATCTATTGAAATTGGAGTATTTGCCCACAAAGAAATTGTTTACCACGTTGAAACTCTCATCCTAGCAATTCTCATTTGGTATCAAAAATGTGGTTCCTTCATTTTGGACCTTAATTGCTTTCTCTGCCTGGGCATACTTGTAATTATCACAGATCTAGAGAAGGTGAGAGTAATGACTGGTGTGAAAGTCCTGGTGGGTCACTCTTCTGTTATTGACTACAGATGGGTAAAGTAGGGCCTATAACTGCACCCCCTGTAATTTTCCTCTTGGCCTCGTGCTATCTTTATTTCTGAATGTGTTCGTCCTCTCTAGGCCAAGAGAATTCCCATTCGCGCTCTCACACCATGGACTTAATACAGTCATAGTGTTCAGATAACCCTCCCTCCAGAACCAAAGTCTAAGCCCTCTGCAAACACTTTTAGAAATGTGATGAATCATCTTAAAGTGAGAATCAATGAATACTGTGGAATTTTTAGTTCATATTACAACTCATGAATAAAGAGCAAGTCAGTGTCATTCTTTTTGCAAATTTTCAAAGCCCTCAAATTATACCTTCATATCTTATGCAGAAAGTGATACTTGCTTTTTCCAAAGGAGCGATATACTAATTTGCTGGGTTTTCATTTTCCACGGAGGAAAAAAAAAATTAGAAATAATCATGTTAATGAATCTAAGGTTTGCGATGATTGCGTGAACCACCCGGGAGAAATCATGAGAATTGCTTGGGTTTTAATGAAGAAATATGTGCTACAGAAATCACAAAAACTATGTTATCTATATTTTGAGGGTCTGGCTACATTTTGGGCAGCCTATTTTGGGAGAGTCTAAGGCATAGTCCATTTAATATACTAGAGTCATTCTATTTAAATAAGGTTCATTAAAGCTAAATCCCACACTGGTCTCTAAAATAAAGCCATATGCCTTTTCTGCTGTGCTCTGCCAATGACGATTACACATTTTTCGGCTGTCTTTGTTGTTTTCATACGGGCCCTTCTTTTTGTCAAATTAACTATTCCATTTGCATTCTTTACTTTAATTACTTAAAGAATCTCTGAGTTTATGGCCCTCACGAGATGGTAAATTTTTAGGACATAATTTCTTCAGTTCCCGCTCAGCTGTCAGTTTTGGCCTCTAAAAACATTCCACTGAAGGATTACGGAAGAGGAAAATACAGATACATGTTCTTTTCCTTTGTAAGTTTATATTTAGAGTCAACTTGAAAGAAGGCCAAAAGTTATATTTGCAAGATAATAATGTGTAAGCAAAGATGTTAATAATTAGTAAAGAATGCATATAATAACACATAAAACTATGTCTTCCCCCTTTTAAAAGCTAAGAAGTGAAAAGCCTCTGGTCCATAGCTGACTCTCCTCACCCTTGAGTGAGCACACATTTTTTTTTTCTTTTGGCAAAAATAATATGATTTGTATAAAAGCCTCAGTCAACAGGTATTTCCTGAAAATATTTTCCATAAAATGTAGAATATGGTTCTCCAGAATGAAAACTGATCCATTTTACCACTTTCTTTTCCTTTTCTTTCTTTTTTGTTCTTTTTTTTCTTTTTACTTTAACTCTTCAGCCAAAGGTTTCTATGATCTCGAGGCCTTAAATGAAGCCGCTTGGACAAGCGCCCAGAGCCAGTTGGTTCCCTGCAATATTTGCGGGCGTACCTTCCTGCCAGACAGACTGACTGTTCACCAACGATCCTGTAAACCAAAAGTCGCCAAGTAAAGCCCTTTCTCCCTATGGAAGTGTCACAGGCATTACATGCTTTTGGAAGTGATTGGGGTACGGTGGGAAGGAGTACAAGCTGGTGGGGAGAGGAAGCACATCGAACTGGAATGGAGCACAGGCTGTCCTGCACGGGCATCCAGCTGCGTTGGTGGCCTGAGTGTGACCCCAGGAGGGTGGGCAAAGGCTCTGCTTTTAACAAGCAGAGCGCATGCGTGGGCACACGGAGGGCCACGCACGTCACACTTGGGTCAGGCGGAGTTCTCATCGGGCTACCCTCATCACAGCTGGCATTTTTGTCTCAAGGAAATTTCGGAGCCAACTGTTGCCATTTTCCTTCCATTCCATTTTCCTGAAGGAGATTTTTGAACCCAACCATGAGGACTATTATTCACTGAACAGGGGCTTTCGGTGGCAATTTCAGGCAACTGCTCAATCCCAAGACACACTGGATCCCTTCTCATCCTTGTGCTTATTGAAATAACGTGCCAGTCCCTGCCTCCTCTGATCCAGGGAAGTATTTCTAATTGAGCTATTGCTTTGAAATCCTTTTTCCTCTCTAAGATCATTCAACGGGAGAGAGATTCAAAAAAGAGCTGAAGACTTCATGGATAAGAACCATATCTAATTCCTATTCCCTTGCTAATAATGGCAAATGCAACAGAGAAATTTCAAAATGAGTGCCAGCCTCACGTGTCAGGAGACTGTTGCAATGTGATTCATCAAATGGGTGGAGGCGCCTTCCTTCTATAGGGGAAGTCCCACGAGAGTTCTCCATGCCCTCATAGAGGCTTATAGGTATTTTATTGTTGAGGTTGCAAAGCCTTCCAGGAAGTTCTATGCCTCCCCACCCAAGGTCTATGCACAGTCAGTGAATTGTGAAACTGCTCTGTGTTTTAGAGTCCTTGAATGTGTATTCATAGAGGCTGGGCTGTCCTGGGAGGAGGCCAGGGCCAGGGAGGTGCTCTGCTCAGGAAATTCTGCTCCCCCAGGCAGACCTGCTTCGTCTGGACTCCCAGCAGTTTTGCTTGAGATCTTTGTTCATTTTATGGCTGAATTTCAGGGCCATTCTGGATTCACTGGGTTCCTGCAAGCTTGCATTCACGCCTGTATACACAGCACAGTTAGCTCCAAATTATACATGCAAATATACTCAACCTAATATTTTGGTTATGCAACTCTGTATTATGAAAACTTACATTAGGATAATGGTGCTAATCAGTTTCTTCTGTTCATTCCAAAGGAATCGAGATGAACTTTAAATGAAGTCTTTAGATACCCTCCAATAAGATTATCATCTTGCAAAAGACGTAGT
Organism: Lyroderma lyra; assembly: GCA_004026885.1. Classification (NCBI taxonomy): domain Eukaryota; kingdom Metazoa; phylum Chordata; class Mammalia; order Chiroptera; family Megadermatidae; genus Lyroderma; species Lyroderma lyra. Next base: position 289,887 of record PVJL010000944.1, read on the forward strand.
ATTTAATGATACGTAGTGCATGATGTAGTTTTGTTAACAAAAATGACAACTACATCTAATACATCGTCGTACTATGGCTCGGGCACTGTGCCTAATGCTTCCTATATATCAGTTTATCTACATCTCACATCAACCCTATGAGGAGATATCATTACCTTCATTTTACACATGAGGAAATTGATACTTAGACAAAATAGTAATCCATGGTCACAATGAGCTTGAGTTAAGGGATGTAATAGGGAAGCCAACTCAGAACTGTTGGAATTCCAAATTCATAATCTCCTCCATTGTCATTTGTGTGCTAGACATCATCATGAATTATACAACTATATAAACACAAATGATCTGACAAATGTGAGAACTTTTGTACAGTGTTTAGTAACTAAGGCAACTAGGAGTCTTAGCATGCATCCAGGGTGCCTGCTGGTCTGAGTTGATCTTAAACTGAGGTGAAAACAAACATTTGAACTGTATGGTGTTTCAAAAGACACTTCTGCATTCTGCTAATGCTCCAAGTCAAATAGCAGGGAAATGAAAAAATTCTGGCCTCAACTTTGGAACAAATTGCCACTCGGGGTCATAAAATGAGAATCTTGGGCACCTGGCTTTCAAAGCATGACAAAATCATAAAACAAAACTACTTTATCTGTAGGAATCATTAAGTGTGAGTTCTTGAGACGGTTGAAAGGATGAGCTTTTGCAGGAATCATCACTTCTATAGGGACCTGGGAGCCGGCTTGAGGTCTATCAAAGGGCTGACTGTGGGATTCCTCAGCCAGCCTGCACATAATTCGTGGGATGAAATCCAGAGCAACCTCAGTCCCACGGACATCAATCTAGGAGTTCCCGCCATTATCAAAGCGAGTCATCAAAGTCTCACCATGAATGGGAAAGAGCTCACCTGCTAGCTCTGCCAACTGCCCTCCCCTTAGTTCACATTTGTGCAGATCTTTGTACTCTCAAAAGAAAATTTCTTTAACAATGGTTGACACCTCCCTGAGCTATGGTTTTGAACTTTGAAATGGTTCCTGTAGATACTCTCCTAGACGAGGAAGAGCAGATACTAGATGAACGTCCTCGGAGCGCTTACACTCACCCCGGCAGGCGTTGATCCGGGATGTGACGTCATTACAGGCATCGACAACAATGTCATTCCCTCATTGCTCTGTTCACGGGCGCTGAACAAAGTGTAATTGAATTCCCTTCTAGCTGAGGTTACAGGAAGAATTCCAGGACTTGTTGATGCTCATCTGCACATTGAATTCACATCAAAGACGCAGGGCACATCCTCTCAGAAGGGGACCCTGGGGACCCAGCAAGTATGTCCTGATAAGGGGAGTGACAAGAATCTCCTACTTTGAGTGAGTACAGAAACCTGTTGGAGCTCCACGTGGAAGGTCTTTGGCAGCCTCCTTATCAGGCAGCCTGGGAAGTATTTCCAAGTGGGGTTCCAGTACTTCCAGGGATGGCTCCCAGGTGACACAGCTGCCGCCTGGGGAGCACTGGCCTGAGTCCTTCATGGGAAAAGAAGCTGCCATGGTCCAGCAGATGCTTTTATGAATGAGGAAGAGATTGAGGGCAGATCCGCAGTCCCCTACCTAGTGAAAACCTGCAAATAGCATTGGGTCCGTCCGTACTTGTCTGCTCAGAAACATTAGTAGCATTTCTTTTCTTTACACCTCTATGTGACCCGACAACTCACATGGCTTGAATTCTGTATCAGGTCAGGACAGGAAGTTCAGCCCTTTCCTTTTCCAACCCGGAGGGGTCCATTTCCTCCTCTAGCAGGCCCACTTTCTGTGAGCACTGGAACCAGAAAGAAGAACGGAGCTTTTCCTGCACTTGGAAGAAACAGTGCAAATGAGAAGCAGTCATGTTTCTAGTAGGGGCCGAATGGGGGGGTGTTGGGAGAATGAGCACCAGAAAATAGTGCTGCTGTGTTATCACAGGAGGGCACACCTTTATGTCTAGCTCTTTTACATTTTTATTGTAAAAGCATTCAAATAGATAAGCTCACAGAGAAAAGTTTAAGGAAGCCTGATGTTCTCTACACCTGGGAAAACTTAGTTCTTGACATCTCATCTAGGTTGCATTTGAATGGTTTAAATTTTAAATGCTACTATTTCGGCTAGAAGAAGATGGGTGTGACAAGGAGAGGTGCTGGGAGCACAAGATTCCAGAGTTATCTCTGACAATGCCTTTGAATTCTATTTCTAGAAACATGAGATTAAGCCAACATGCATAGATACCAATTGCAAGTATGATAAAAAAGTGAAACCTATCCTGGGCACTATGAGGGCTACGTGCTGCTATTGATTCACACTGATCACCTTACTGGCCAAGGCTTTTCAGATGATTCTTAGTTGGGAAGGTGTTAGACAAAATAATGACCCCCCAAAGACATTGATACCCCACTCTCCAAAACTTATGTACATGTTGCTTCACATGGTTAAAGAGACTCTTCAGATGTGCTTAAGGTTATGGACCTTATAATGGGACGTGTACCTCAGATTAGCTGGGTGGGACCAGTCTAATATCATGAGTCCCTAAAAGAAGACTAAGAAGGAAAAAGAATGGATGAGAGAGATGGCAGCATAAAAAGGATTCAACACCCTGTAGCTGGTTGTGAGATGGAGCGAACTATGTGCAAGGACCAGGGAGAAACCCCTGAGAGTTGGAGCTTCTAGGTCGTTCAGCCCCAGTAGACAAGCAGCAAGGAAACTGCAATCTCGGTCCTTTAACCACAAGGAACTGCATTCCGCCAACAACCTCAATGAGCAAGGAAACAGAATCTCCCCCAGAGCCTCCAGGAAGATGTAGCCCTGCCAACAACTTGTTTTTATATGTTGAGTTCAGGGTTGAACTTCTGACCTACCGAACTATAAGAAAACCACTCTAGGTTGTTTTAATTTACTAAGTTTGTAGTCATTTGTTATGGCAGTAATAGACAACTGATGGAAGAAGCATCTATGTGCCATAGGGTAGGACCGATACAACTTCCTTTTTATTTATTTATTTTTTTGGTACGTGGGTAGCTCCCTGACGGGGAATCGAACCCAGGCCGCAGAGCTGACAGCGCCAACGCCGAAGCCTTAGCCACTGCACCACCGCGGAATTCCCCAAACTTCCTTTTAATCAGGGTAGTAGAGGCCTCAAATCCATGCGGGACCCTGGCCACCTCAGTGCTTGCATTGATCGGGCCCCGTGGCCAGCACGGCCCGAGGCTCCGCCACTCCTGATGCGTGCGCAGCCGTCTCAGAACAGGCACGAAGTCCGTCTACGCCCTCCGGTGTCCTGCTTAATTATTGTAATTTTAATGTTCCGTTAACATTGTTAACCATAACACTGATTCTGTCACATGTACATACTTGCTTTAAAAACAATTAAACGGGCAAATGCATTTGAATGACTTGGTAATTGGCTTTGGGTGCCAAAGACCCCACGGCCTTCCCCTGCCCACCTGCCTGTCCCTCCCGTGAGCTGCGGAAGGACCATAACTGCACAAGCTGAAACAGTCGATGGCCATTGTTAGAGGAAACTCTCAATAACACACTGACTGAAAAACAGTCCAAACATCCAAATCCTGAAAGTGTAGATATGGTTTGAGCAAGTCACGAAGTTCTCTTCATGATTTTCAGCAGGACTTCCCTGAGGGGCAGCGTGAAGATCTAAAAAGTAGGCAGGCCCATCAAAACAACGTGCTTAACGTGTGGGGACAGGGTGGGCAAAAGCACCCGATTTGGGGACCAGCGTTCAGCCAGTGATCAAGAAGACATTTGCCTTCAGTGCCCTCATCTCCCTTTGGAGCCATCTGCCCTTCCCCTCCCTCATCAAGGCTTCCCAGGACCCCGCTGTCCCACCGCCCAGATTTCTGTTTTCTGTTTCTGTTGGAGCCAAACCTCAAGTCTTCATGTTCTAGATACTCCTTCATCCCTCCCAACCTGCCCTTCAGCATTTCACTGCCAGTAATCCCTTTCTCAACTTTTCACTAGGTATTTTTACTAGAAAGAAATTTGAGAAAGTCATCTGTGCTAAGGGACTTCGTGGAAGACAATGGTTTAATGTCATATTCTTTTCAGGTGATTGAGTTGTTTTTTTGAAGTTTTCTAGAAGTAATACATCTTTATCCAAAGTCATGAAATCCAAGTGGTAGAATTTTAGACAAAATGTTAGAATGGAAGTCAAGAAGGCATGGGGAGTGGGCCTCTCCCTGGCCGCTAGTGTCCTTTATCACGACACACAGGTGTCTGCTCACTCCACATCTAAGTATAGGCATCCCTGATGGGGTACTACTCACAGTTTGTATAAGCTGTCTAGCTGCTGTGACAAACAGACCCAGAAGGTGGTAAAGCATTTCCATATCCTGTTAGCACGGAGGGTTGGAGGGACACCCAAGGCCAGCTGGCCCAATCAGGCAAGGTTCTCAGGGGCTTCCAAAGTGGGCAGACAGGTCAGGTCGTGTGTAGGGTTTCTGGGAGAGCAACCTAGACAGCAGTCAGCAACGGCTACAGGAAGGACAAAGGCCTGTGCAGGGTTTGTGTGCGAGGAAGGTGATTAGTGATGACAGCGAAGAGATCAGAAAAGTCATGGCTTCCTTCTTCCAAGCCCCGAGCTTGTGGTACGTGCCAAGGCAAACTGGACAAGTTGATTGACTTGTCTATTTGGGGGTGGGGGGGGGGGGGGAAGGAGGGCATTGGCTCAGACAACCTCAAAGGAAAAATGAGGGTGAGTGAACTTAAAGGTTAGGAGGGTTATAAATCTGCCTTTCCCATTTTGTTCCAACGGTTGCCTTTCCCCGTTTCCACTCTCCCACAAATACCTCTGTCTCTCTCCCCGGTTCCATTCCTCTCGGGCAGGCCCCCTCCACACCGCTCTAGCAATAAGCACTCTCCGGCCAGCAGAGGGCGGTATTCGGAAGCAGTGCGGAGGGACACGCGCCCCGGGCGGCGCCGGCGTCACCGGGCCGGCAGGCCGTGCCGCTGGTTCCTAGAGCAGCGAGCCGGGAAGAGGGCGTGCGTTCACTGCTGAAGTCATCACGAGTGACTCTCATCCCCTCCCTCCCAACTTCTAGAGGATTAATCATAAGTATTTAGGGCATACATATCAGGGTGGCTTCATACCAAGCCATGTTTGGGCCAGTTTTCTGACAAAACTTACAGAAAATATATTATAGAAAACAAATACCTAGAAATTGTGAGTAATTCAAGCACAACGAGTGCTTTGCTGATAGTATGCCTGCTCTTCGTATGCAGCTGGAAAGTTAAATTTGTATTCTACTTAGTTCTTTCTTTTTTTTTTTTTCCAAAATGATGGGAAGGTATTTCCTGAGCACCTGTTAGGTGTCCTGTACTGGCTGGACAAGGGGGAGGGATGGAGATGACATGGTGGCATTGGGCTAAGAAGAACTGGGTTTTTGAAAAAGGCAGAGAAAGTTCTAAAAAGGAAAGCAAAGGGGAATGAAGAGCCACCTATTCCAGCCCCAGGCACTGTGAGATGTGGGATATGGGAATCTGACAGTGTGCTTGGGGACAGCTTAGGTGTAGTTAGAGTACGAAAAATTCTTTGGAACATTTAGAGAGGAAATTGAGGCTACAGAGCATTTTGCTGATAACAAGCCATGAGGCAATAAGGAAAGGATTTAAGGTGGGGAACACGGGGTGCTTCGTGGGCGTACCACCTGCATCGTCATGCAAAGCTCCACACTTAGAAAGGCCACTTGCTTGGTTTAATGTCTTATGGTTACCATCAAGAAATTCTTCCTAATTTTTAAACAAGAAGCCCCACATTTTTATTTTACATTAGGCTCTTAAATTATGTAGGTGGAGGTCAGGAGATGTGGGAGTTTGGGAAAAGTAAGGCTAGGGAATTTACAGATCTGTCTGTGGAAAGGAGTCTTATGAGACTCTGGGGAGGTTGGATTTCTGGTGGTGGTTAAGGTAAACAGGGATGTCTTCCCAACAAGATTGATACTGATGGTCTTCTAGAGAATGACGGTTCACAGTTCTAATTAAGGAGGAATGTCTAGAGAGACCTCGTGTTCTGGGAGCATTTATTCTGTGCATTGGGAAAGGTGGCTCTATCCTGGAAGGTGGGACCTCGTTTAGGTTTCGGGATACTTGGTGCTGAGTCATTTTCTTTCTAGACTGCAGTGTCAAGTGTGGTAGGGGATTAAAGGGAGCGTTGTGGGCCTCCCTTACATTCCACTGTAGGCAATGCTGTATCTGGAAGCGAGATGTCTTATCAGGAGCCATGTAGCCAGTGAGACATCTAAATGTGGTTAAACTATGTTAGTCTTTCCTTTTGTGCTTTCTGAGTATGATGTCTAGCTTAAAAGAGCCTTCTCCCTCACCAACACTACACAGGCCTTTAAATTTCTTCTAACGATTTTTATTGTTCTATTTAGTCTTTCATTTACCTGAAATTTTGTTATTATATTGTACCTAGTAGGGATCTAACATTTTTCTTCTGTGAAATTCTCCAGTGTCATTCATTAATTAATCCTATATATAAATAGGTTCATTTTTAATGTTCCAGTCTGTTTTATTGATCTCTTTTTCTACCTGTGCAACTGTTTACATGTTGCTATATCTTTAGAGTATATTTTGATTATGGCAAAGGTCTGCTTCTTTTTCAAAATCTTTTGGCTCTTTTTTGTTTCCTAGATAACTTCTAGAATGAAGCATGTCAAATAAATTATTCAATTTGTATTGAATCAAATTAACAAATTCTCTTAAAAAGAATCAGCATTTTTAAAATATGGACTCTTTCTAATTAGGAGCACAGTATGCAGTTTATGTTTAAAATCATAAATCTTCCATCTTGAATTTCATTCACCTACCCATGCTAATTCATTTTGCCATGTAGCAAGCAATCTTTTTGCATGTCTGCTACTTTTTGGTGGAACCGTTGCCCACTCATTTTTCACAGTCATATGTTTTCAGAAAACTCTGAGGCCAATAAATACGTAGAGAATTAACAGTTTGAGAACAGCAAAAACGTCACACAGAAATTTTGTAACTAGTAGGAGCTCTTGTATATTTCTTAAATCTGTGTTAAATTGAATTGTTTATTCTCTTAACTGCTCTAGAAAAGGTTTGCAAAGTTTTGTCTTTTGACCCTAAAGATGTCCACATCGGTAGTTCCTCTATGGTCAGATAGTTAAAATACAAAGCCATATGAAATTGAGTGGCAGACATCATCGCAAATCAATGTATTGTTGAAAAAGCAATCTACATCTCTCGCTCTATTTTTCAGGAAAGCAAGACCTCTAGCAATCCCCATCTTATTAAGTGAGGATATTCAGAGAGAAGAAAATCACTTTTATACAGCCAGTTCACTTATTATACTGTCTGAGGCTAATCAAGGCATGTGATTAATAATATTCCCTTAAAATTGCATCCTGGGAAGTGTTTTCACTTAAGTTTAATGAAAACCACTTGGAAGCAATTGAATGCTGTGCAGAAGTGGTTAGTTATGATCCTTGTTTATGAATTAGCATGAGTTTAAAGGGTAGTTGATGCTGAAGGCTAATATTTTTATTTCTTTTTCATAACAATGTTCCATCCAGACTGAAACAGAAAGATTGACAAATGTCCGAGGGCATTTAGCCTGCCAAGGAAGTCAGACGCCAGAGATGTTGAACCGGAGACGCTGGGGAAAAACCCGTGGAGCCCAGCAGGTGGCAACAGAGGCTCTCCTCTCCTCTCCCCTCCGTGAGCAGGTATTGAAGGTTCTCCAGCTTCTTAAACCATCCTGAAGACAAACGTAATTTCAATTGTCTAGGGTCTCCTTGTTGTCATGGAGACAAGAACTGGAGGAGTCAGGGTAGACGAACAAGAATGAAAGCCTGTACATAAAATTTGAGCCCTCGAGAAGGACTTTGCTTTTCCAAGTCACTAAAGATTCCTTCCTATTCATAAAGAACATGCATGTTTTAATAGCCTCTGTACATGTTACCTTAATAAGATTTTTTTTTATTTGGGGAGGAACAATAAAATTTTAATCATCAATGCTTTTCAGCTTAATAGGAAGGCTCTTGGCAGACTGTTTGGTGTGGCTTATTAGTTCAAAGGGAGCTCATTGCAATGCTGGGACTACTAACGACTGTTATAAAAAGCAAAAAATGTTCAATCCCAAATGTTTTCATGTAGAAAATGGAGAGAACTGAGTGTTATTCACAAGTAGGATTTGGAAGAGGGCTATTTCTACACTAGATTGGATTAGAGTCTTCACCTGGATCACACCTAGAAAAGAAGAGATTGTTCTCATAGATGTTTCTCAAAGATCTGACTTGTAAGGAAACAGGCCTGTCTTTTAGGGTCTTTATTTAAATTTTTAAAGTACAGTTGGTGGAAACAGTATGGGCTTTGGAGTTTACAGCTTGAGTTCGAATCCTACCTCCACCAATGGGATTTTGAGTAAATTACTCATTCTTTTTTGTGCCTCAGTGTCTTCATCTGTAAAACGGAATTAATATCAGTATTTACTACATAGAGTTGTAAGTAATCAATGTAAAGCACTGTGATATTGTGGTTTATAATAAGAAATAATAATATTTATTTGGTCTGAGTTCCTGTTTCCGGCACAGAGATCCGAAAAGCCTGGGAATTTCTTGAGTAATGAGAGCCCACAAAGGTGTCATTTTTTATTTTTTTGAGGCTATTTTGGGGCTAAACCTAAAGATGGAGGCTGGTTGCCAGAAGAACCAACCACGTGACTAGAGAGGGCTGGACCTTTCAGGCCTGCCCCGTGACCTCTGTAGAGGGGAGGAGGGCTGGAGGTTACATCAGTCACCAGCGGCCAATGATTGAATCAGTCGTGCCTACGTACTGAAGCCTCCATAGAAACCCAACAGGACGCGGTCGGTGAGCGCACGGAGAAGTGGGGAAAATGACGCCCCCATGGGGAGGGGTCGTGGCAGCTCCACACCCTTTCCCCATACCCTGCCCTGTGCATCTCTTCCATCTGGCTGCTCCTGAATTAACATCCTTTTATAATGCACAGTTTATCTGGTAAGTAAAATGTTTCTCTGAGTTCTGTGAAATGCTGTAGCCAATTAACCTAACCCAAGGAAGGGGTCGTGGGAACCTCCGATCGATAGCTGATCAATTAAGTACAAGGTGACAACCTGAACTTGGGATTGGTGTCTGAGGGGGGGCAGGACAGGGGCAGTCTTGTAGGACTGAGCCCTTCATCTATGGGATCTGACAGTCTCCCCGGGTACAGAGTGTCAGAATGAAGTTGAATTGTAGGCTGCCCAGCCGGTGTCTGAGTACTGCTGTTGGTGTGGACCCCCGACCCTGGTGGAATTAGGTGCAGAACCTTTAAACACTTAGAGTGGTATTGTTACATGGAGGTGCCCAAGAGACTAGCTATTGTGGAAGAGACAGTGCTCGATGCTTATTTATTTGTTCCGTTACATTTCCCAGGCTTTGCAGTTAGTTTAGGGCCATGTGCCTAATTATAGCCAATTAACTGGAGCAGAAGGGCTGAGGCAGTGACGATCCAGGGTGCCTTTAAGGTCTCTTTCCCTGATGAAGAGAGCTTGGAGACCACATGGTGCAGATGCAGAAGAGCAACCCAACCCGCATCGGGGTACGATGAGGGTGATACAATTGTTATGTCACCGAGATTTCAATGTTAATTTATTGCTACAACAGAGCGTCATTATGTAAGGAAAACATCAAGTTTGACTATTAGTTTATGAGTGCAAGTACTCCTCCCCTAAGGAGCAAGTTCTGGTCCTATGACTAGGTTGTTAAGTGAATTGGTCAGTAAGTGAGGAGCTTAAAGGTGTGTGTCTTGCAGTGTGTCGTGCTGCCATAGGGTACATATTTTTCAAAGCTATCACATGACACCACCTTTGTAAAAAAAAATATGTAGTCTTGTGTGACTGTGAATGCTTTGTGCAGTGAATACTAAACTACTGTGGGAAGGAGACAAAACCTGAGAAAGTGAATTCCCTGAGCTGGAGAAGTGTCGTAAGCCCAAGCGGTCATTAAACAGGTAGGTCGTTAAGTGAAAAGTGGCTGTGATGTGGATTCTAGATAATGACTAATAAAATGTTAAGATAAAATGAGTCACAGACTGACTTAGGAAGCAGCATGTAATCTCCCTGAAAGTAGGGCTTTCATCTATTTTATTTACGATGGAAGCCTTATTACCCAAAATAGTGCTTGGCACATAAGAGCTAAATATACAGGTGTATCTTTGTATAGGTACTGTGTGTGCATTTTTATAGCACTCTTTATATATTCCGTAGTACACAAGAAATTAAAACTGTTGTCTTTACCCTCAAGGAATTATAACTCAGATGAGAAGATAAATATACTTCAGCTGAAGAGGGTCGTCTAGGCCAAGGCCTCATCCTCTTTTCAGGGGCAACCGATATCTAATTATTGATTGATGCTAAGACATAAAGGCAAGGATTCTTGCCTTAATGACAAGACAGTTCTGTAGGGCTATCCCAGCTCCACGGTCCCCATGGGATTGCCAGAGGGCTTTGTTGTGACCATATCACAGCCCAGTATCTGTCTCTGCCCGAGCCTGCTTCCCTCACATCCCTGCAGGTATCAGTTCCCAAAGCAGGCCCACTACTTCCTGCATGCCCATCCTACTTCAAAATCTGCAGCAGATAGTAAGGATGAGACAAATTTATGGAGGGCCACACAAGCCAGAGAGGCTGAGACTTGTTGAAGTAGGAGAAGAGTCACTAATGACTTCTGAGAGAGGAATGGGAGTCTGAGAAGGATTTGGTCCAATAATGGAATAGGACGTAAGCGGAGGCAAAGATCTTTGCGAGAATTTTGCTGAACAGCCCATGGACCCTTCAGTGCCATGCCACCATGTAGACCCCAGAATATGTGTCTGAAATCTGCCTGGTATTTTGAAGTCCACTTAGGACTCTGAGCTACAAGTCAAATAAAAGGGAGACCTTTTTTATTCCACTCCAAGTAGATCATTTGACTGGAAATGAGTTTTAAGGAACAGCCAGAGTTAAAGGTGAACTCTGGGTTTCTTGGAGAAAATCTCAGCATTTTGTGACTGTTCAAAATATAGAATTCGATTGTGGGGAATGAGTAACTGAAAGGGAGATACATCTCTATATGGAAAACTGAGCACAACTGCCTCAATCTTATGAGTCAGATCTTAGTGTTCAGTGATAGTACTGGTCGCAGAATTGAAAACCAGGTAATAGAGGCAATAGGATTATTCTCTCAGGAAAGAGAGAGAGAGAGAGAGAGAGAGAGAGAGAGAGAGCAGGGCAGATAGCCAAAATTATCAAAGTGTACAAAAGAAGCTATGGAAAATATTGATCAATGAATATTGTTGATTGACTGTGATAATGTTTTCAGACACAACTTATGTAACATTTAGGATCTTTTCCCTACACTATTAAGTAGAAATTCTCTCTCTTTCCAAATTTCTTTTTATTTCTTATCTACAGATGCTCCTTACAATATTGAGAGTACCAGGACATCATGTCTTAGATGCTGATCACTATTAGAATAATGCTCATGTGACAGAAACAACATGCCACTCTAATAAATGTTATTAATGGAGTCTTGGGAAATTATTATTTTGACTGGAGTAGTTCTAGAAGTGTTGACTGAATATTTAAATAAGAACTTTTTAAGGGGAAAAGATTATCCTTCTAAATTATCTTTATGATGAGGCTATTAGCTTAAGTGAACTTGGCCTGCTGTACTGGTGATTCCAGACAAATGGAGGAGATATTATAAGGTGTAAATGTGGTAATTTATATATTCAAAGGAAGGAACAAAGACAGGACATTCTAAGGTAGGATATATGCAATGAATGGTTTTGATGTTAATGAGCCCAGTAGGATGGAAATTATCTGTCTTCTGAGCTCATTAACTAACATTTCTTGAGCCTCTACCTACACCTTGCACCACGCACTGCATGGGTGTGGGTTGTCAAATTCATGAAGAGTTAGAACTAGTAAGGCTTTCTGAATTCAGAAAGATGAAGGAAAAGGTCAAAGAGACAAAGGGTTTGCAAAGAATAAAAACTTATAATTAGACTAATTAGAAGAGCTGAGTCTGGACTGAGTGGTCACCGTGAGAAATTTCACTGCGAGCTGCTCAGTGACATTCCCATGTACATTTTGGGAGTACCCAGCTGACTCAGCCGATGGATCCTGTGACTGCTGGAGGACAGACAGGTGGCATCATGGCGTGGTTAGAAGAGTCTGTCCTGCCTAAGTTTACATCACAGATGTATCACCACCACATGCAGCTTTGGCCATCCCTCAGGTCCTCATTTATATAAAGAGAGGTTAATAACAATACAGGACTGTTGCTAAAGAGTAATGAAATTATTCACGTAGGGTGCTCTGCACAATACCCTGCGCTCTGTAAAGGTCCTTGAATAAATTTTCATGTGCTCTATGATAGTAGACACACTGTGTACAGGGGGAGATGTCATGAAGAAATGAAAGGGGCACGTGTCCTCGGGAGGTAGTCCTTTCTGATGCCCTCCCTAAGTTCCCAGGGGATGCGAAAATCTCCCAGCACAACAGCATGAGGAACTAAGCTGGAATACATTCTCTTTGGGGTCATTTATCTCACTGCAGACATCCATGCAGACATGCAATTTCTTTTCTCTAAAGTTTATAGCTTATAGAGTGTCTTAGCTTCTGATAGACTGCAGGTACCTTCTGGTGAGACTTAAGCAATTTTCTCAATTTTTCCTTAATAAGAATAATTCATTCTAAGTGCCAAGTCAGCATAAATAGTTTCTGACAGATGAAACAGTTTATAAATCCTCAAGAGCTTTTTATGATCCTTGAAAAAAACCTTTACGCTTACTATCTGCGTACCCTGCGGGCCTGTTGACTGCAAAGCCCTCTCACTCCGAAGACCAAAGGCAGGCGATGGTTTAAAAAAAAAAAGCTAGAAAAGAACATAGGTATAATTGTCCTGCACAACTGAGGCTCCTCTCTACTCCAAATCTTCAAAACACTGTTCACTTTTAGTGTTAAATGCATTAGCAAGAGCTGGAGCAAGCCAAATTCACAGGATTTCCATGTCAGCACTTCTGGGTCCCCGCATGACAGGTGACAAATGGCTTTTCTTTTTTTTCTTTCGCCCTTACAACCTCTGACATATCTGAACTCTTGCTCTTGTATCTGCTCTGGTCTTCGAGGATAAACAAAGCTGCTATGTGTTAAGCAGAAGTAAAGTAGACTTTGAAAGGGTTATGCTGGCTTTCATAAGCCCCAAATAGGAAGCGAGTAAAGAGATGATTTAACTGCCCCAAATGACCATATAGTCTGACAAGAGGGAAGAACAGCGTATCTGGGGTTTTTCTCATCTCTGTTTTCCACATCAATCTGTAACTCCCACTGATACACCCAAGCCAGTGGCTAAAGGTGATGGTCACGTCCTTCCCTCTCTTTGTGGCTGGACACTTGGCTTTCTAGTTTTTGTTCATCTTATTTCCTCCTCCTGAAGTTAGCATGTGTGTATGTGAGCTATGGAGAATACTAAAGGACGTTCTTTTTTTTTTTTTTTTTTTTTGGAGGGGTTAGTTCCCTGGCTGGGAATCGAACCCAGGCCGTGGCGTTGAGAGCACCGAAGCCTGGCCTCTACACCACCAGGGAGCCCCCTTTGGAGGACATTTTTTGTGTCTATCTTTGTGCACATATTTGTGTATCTACTAACTTGATGAAGGCCTTGGGGAAAAAACCTTCCTGAGACATGGCGTTGGGGGACAATGCTCCATGAGTCTCTCATGTTTCTGCACATCTTGCAAAAGAGATACCAATTGTTCTTTCTTCTCAGCCACATTACTGAGGATGTTTATATGGTGAACGGCCTTGGAATATACAGTGTCTCCCTCTAGAGCTTAGGGTGCCTCCACTGTGACACACTCACTGCAGGTATGAGTTTGTCGTGGCTCTCCTCAGTGCCCTGTGGAAACTGGGCTCAGTGATTAGAAGTGTTACTGCTATTGCGGTGTGTAATAAACTGTTCTTTTTTTTTCTAAAAATCTTGTATCTTCTGCCAGCCTCCACAAAACTATGGCAAGCTAACTTGTTTGTATATGGGTTGAAATCTCAGACCCTTCCTAGTGCTTGACTTATAGTTCCACATTTTAGATGATTTCAAGGGATATACTAATGTACAAAACCCTAACAAGGATTCTTAATGTGTTGACCACTGTGATGCTATACCAAACTGCTCAGCATGTCCCAGGGCTTTCTCAGATTCTCCGAAACTTGCCCTATGTGTGTACAGTAGTGACTGCACTCAATCACTATTCTCCTTGGATCATAATTTCTGGAAACTTTTTTAAAGTTGGCAAAAACACACTCAACTTTCAGACCACTTTCTAAATGTTATCAGATGTTTGATCTGTGCACTAAGGATTAAGCCCCTGTAAATAGCTAGGTCAGTTTGTGCTTAGCAAGAGCACAAAAAGTGTCTTTGTTCTGACCATATAGATTGACCTACTCATTTGACCCATTTGTTTCTTCAAATCGATATATGCATTAACTTAAAAATATATTTCATAGAAGTAAGTAAGACAGGCACATTCCTGCTTTCGTGGAACTTCTAGGTTCATGATAAATAAAATATTAAAAACAATTACATAAAAATATTGTCATAAGTATTATAATAAAACAAATACAAAGAAGTACTATGAAGCATGATAGAGAGTGTGATGGAAGATTTTTATTCTCTCAAATTTCAAAAGTACATAGATTAGCAATTCAAAATGCTACAAAATTCAAACACTTTTTCAACAATTGAGTTTCTTTTTTGCCTTGGATCCTGCAGATAAATAAGAAACAAGAATTAAAATATGTATGTCCTTTTCAATTTTACCAAAATAACGTAGCATTTCTCCTGGGTAAAGTAGATTTTTGGAGGGTTTCATAGAGATCTCTAAAGAAAGGAGACATTGTTCATTGACAATCTTTGAAGTAAAGCTGAAGCTTGTGGGCCATTACATAGGAATTAGAAGCTGGAGGGAGTGTGAGAAATGAAGAGGCACCTTTCAGTTCTCAAATGAGTTAAGTCAACTTAAGACCTGAAAGAATTTTCTCACCTTTCCCAGCAATGTTTTATAACTACATTTAAGTGACTACAGCCTATAATTATAAGAACCTCCTGTAAAGTATTAAAATCAGTCAATTAAAATAATGGGGAAGAGTGTAACACATAGAAAATAGTGGTTACATGAATTCTAAATTAAGATTTCAGAAAAGCAGAAACTTGGGAAATTTTGTAGGCAGCAACTCTCAGATTCATTCAATTAACAAGTTGATTTGAGCAGAAAAATTGCCAAACAGCAGAATTAGCTAGTAGTCTAGACCTGTGGAAAACTGTCTATCATGTTTCTCTGTATGTCTCTCTCTGCGTGCATATGATGTGTATCTCCTCAGTTTTCCAAATAATCTAAAGATTTGTGTTTTAATTTATGAATCACCCCAAATGATGCAGATAATTTATTAAAATCTATACTTTTGCCTAGTGTTGGCAAGGTTTAGTCATAAAATCCAAGAAATAAAAGCTATGTTTAAAGTGGGAATGAAGAAAGCATGGGATAGGGAGGGATTTAACTGAGGGATAGTTAAAAAGCAAAAAGGTATTATTATGTTCATCTAGATTAAAAGAACGTAATCCAATTGAAATTCTTTTAAAGTTGTGCCAGAAAGGAATTTATTTTTCTTTGTAGTAATGCTAGGACTTGAAATAACTTACCTAGTAATTAGTTACTTCATAGGAAAGAAAAATCTCATTTGTGTTTGCATTACTAAAAATGAAGGCAAAAAAGCCAAGATGTGGTAGACCAGTTCTCTGTATCTGCCAGCAATGGTTGGTGTTTATCTCCTCTTCTCCATGAGTGCTACATCTATATCTGGACGAGGCTGAAACTTTCTGCCAAAGCAGAACCGATCCTTGCTGTTTAGCAAACCACAGTGCTCCCAGCTTTTGCTTCTGGCTTGGTGATTCTCATTACACTACCCAGCTCATTTCGGACAGGGATTGTTCAAGACGGTAGTCCCTCGCTCCTAAAAGCAAGTACATTACCAGTTGGTATAAGATTTCTGGTTTCCTTTCAAAACATTGTCAGATGAGTGTGTTTTCTCTCACTCTATCGGTAGCACAAATGTCCTCTCCTTCAATATTTTAATTTTATGAGAGCTTCAGCACTGCCATCAAAGTCAAATAAAAGTTCGAAAGGCTGCAACCCTTTCCTTTCATTTCTTTATCCCCGTGAGGGAGGTAATCCTGCAGAGAGGTATGGCGGAGGATAAAAGGCCTTTTTGTGTAAGAAGCAAGGCTTCATTCTATTGCCTCTGTTTGGAAATATCCATGTGGTGTTCAGTTTCTTTCTTCACATCCAACATGGGCAGTTTCTGGCACCTAACAATAAAATTCTGGTGTTTCCTATTGGATTCTTGGTGAATGCTACTACTTTATCTGAATTACAGTTTATAATATAATATAAACAATTAACTCATATTCTATTAATAAAAATTCTCCTGCTGGATTCATGCCAACACAGAAAACAATTGTATTGACTTGATAGTGGCATTCTTAGTCAATCTATTACTATTTTGATAAGAATAGATCTAAGTGATACTGCCTTAAGAATTTTGTATAGAGTAGCCATATTCATTTGACAATTGAAACTAAAGTAAATATTTTCTTTAGAAAGTTACTCTACAAAAAGTTCCATTGACAATTTGTAGTGTTATAATTCAATGAGGGATTATAGAATCCCTCATTGGGCTTTGTTTTTAAGTGGGGTGGAGCAGGGTCCCTTGTGCTCTGTGTGTCCCCCTATATCTCCTAGGGTTATAAATACAGAGACATTTACCTCTAGTACTGGTTTTGGGACTAGCTGTAGTATAATCAGTTGGGGAACTTTAAAAATAATACGGCCTTGAAGACACCAGTCCCAGAGATTCTTATTCAGTTGGTCGAAGGCACAGCTTTGGAATTTGTGTTATTCATAAATCTTTTATTCAATTCTAAGATATGCCATCTTTGGGAAACAGTTTCTAAATCTATAAGCTATGTTAGCTATTTTTTTCTATAGTACTTTTTTCATGAAAACATAGAGAAATAAAATAATGGCTCTGATCATGCCAAAATAAATGTCCCCTTGCTTTTCCTGGTGTTTTTATTTTTTATTTTTCAAAGAAAATGTTGTGTGGCAAGGTACTTGATTGTTAGGGAAAGGCTAGCTCAGCCAAACTTACGTAATTTGTCAAATACGTTTTCGGTACTCTTGGGCCCTCTTCTCTGTCCATGGTTGCCTAGGTGTTCATAGCAGTCACAATAAATTAGGTTATACTGTGGAAACAAAAAGCACCAAAATCTCAGTGACTTAATACAGCAATATTTATTTACTATGCATGCTATAGATCCATATGATCGACTGCAGCTTTCGCTTCACAGCATTTTCTCTGGGGCTCAGACTCACAGAGCAGCCTCTGTCTCTAGAACATTGGCTAGTGTGATGGAGTGGACAAGAAGACATGGTGAATCATGTGCAGGCTCTAAAAGCTTCTGTCTAGGGAGGGTCACACAGCCATGCGTGAATTCCACAGGGAAGGGGCTATAATCCCCCAACAGGAAGTGATACCAAATATTTGAGAATCTGAGTGCACCATATAATTCTCTTCAGAAAATAAATAGTGCTGATCTCAAACCAACAGAAAACAAGTATTTATTGAGTACCTACCATGTGGCAGACACTGAATACAACAGTAAATGGAAAACACAAAGTCCGTGAACTCTTGGGGACTCTCGTTGAAGGAATGGGAGGGGAAATAAAAATATTTTACTTTGAAGAAAAACAAAGCAGGATAGGAGAATAAGAGTGATGACAGTGTTGGGAGTTCTATTTAGACGATGTACTCAGGAAAGTGTCTTGTGAGTTATTCGAGCATAGAACTCAAGAAGAATGGAGTCTGTGTCATGACCCAGAGGAGATTTTGAGACAGTGAGAGAACAGCAATTGCAAAGTCCTAAGGCAGAACATTTGTATAGAGTCAGCCATATTCATTTAATGACAATTGAAACTAAAGTAAATATTTTCTTCTTTAGAAAGTTATTCTACAAAGATTTTCATTGACAATTTGTAGTGTTGTAATTCAATGAGGGATTATAGAAGCTATAGCTTTGGCTGTGTTTTTAAGTAGATGGAGCATAAGACCTGAGTGGATAGACACTTCCTTTCCAAAAGGGAGAAATAGAAAAGAAAGAAGGCATAATGAGCTCCAAAAATGTCAAAACTACAAGGCTAACTCCATGAGATCTGAAAGTTCAATTGTTTGGCTTGATACTCTGACCTCTAGGTCTAGCTGGGGCTAAGATCCTGTCTTCCAGATGTAATGGAGAAAAGTTCCAACTCGTGGACGCACTAGAGTGATAATTTTGCCCCCAAAGCTTTGCCAGGCTGGGGTGGGACCCCCAAGTCTGAGCAGTCCCACCCCCATAGCTCTGGGCAGAGGCCATCTGGTTAGTTGAAACTGAGGTGACAGTCTCCCCTTTAGAAACCAAGGAGGGAGCCCTGATGATTCCTGAATCACCTTCAGGGTTATGCTACTCTTGTCTTGAAGAACAGTACACATTTGTAGTCAAATAGCTTTAGACTTCACTTTTGTGAAACCTAGAAGTCCAACAATCTTTCTGCATTCTTTCCATCTCCTTTCCCCTCAGTTCGAACTGGTGCTTTTCCTGTTTGAGGTGGCTGATTAAATCCAGGATCCTAATCTCTTTATCAAAGGATTGTTTGGCCATACCCTCATTGTTCCCTCCCAAATACACTTTCTCAGTTTTTTGCAAAATGGATAGTCTGAAAAATGTTCAGTTCTTTAGTTCTATTTGCTTTTTTCCTTAACCATTTTTATCTTTAAGTCATTTCTCTCTCTTCACATTTTACTGTAAGCAGTCAGAAGGAGCCAAACCACACCATCAACACTTTGCTTAGAAATTGTCTCAACTAAATATTCAATTTTATTGCTTGCAGGTTCTACCTTCCACAAAATACTGAAACACAATCCAGTCAAGTTCTCTGACACTTTATAATGAGGATTGCCTTTTCTTCAGTCTTCATTAATGTAAAAGTATGTTCTTCATTTTCATGGGAGACTACATCAGAATGCCCTTTACAGTCCGTGTTTCTATCAACGTTCTCTTCAGGATTACTCAGGCATTCTCTAAGAAGCCTGAGGCTTTCTCTTTACCTCTCTTCTTCTGAGCTCTTAACCAGAATCTCCCAGTAGGCTTCTTCTACCATGCACTTCAGAACTCTTCCAGCCTCTACTCATTTTCTAGTTCCAATGCTGCTTTTACATTTTTTAAGTATTTGTTATAGCAGCACCATAACAACTGATACTCTCAGTATCAATTTCTGTCTTAGTTCATTCAGGCTAAAACAGATTACCATCAACCAGGTGGCCCCACCTCTTAATCTCGTCACATTAAAGGTTAGGATTTCCATATGAATTTGGGAGGATGCAAACATTCAGTCTATAGCAAGGTCATTGGTCGTTTTGGCAAGAGAGGTTTAAATGAAGTGATAGGATTAAGAAAACTTAACGAGAAGTAATAAAAACTGAGAATTTGGAGAGCAAATATAGATCCTTTTATTTTTTTATTTTTTATTTTTTTGAACATGAAGTGGTCTTTATTTATTTATTTATTTTTTAAATTCATTTTTATTGTTAGACTTATTGGGGTGACATCTGTTAGCAAGGATTACATAGGTCTCAGGCATACAATTCTACAGTGCATTGTCAACTTGTTGTATAATAAGTTCACCACCTAATGTGACTTCTCTTTCCATCACATTATATTTAGCTTCCCCCCCTCCTCTCCCACCCCCTCCCCTTTCTCCCCTCCCTAACCCACTAGGTCCTTTTAAAAAGTTCACTCTAAATGGGAACAGGTAGAGCTCCCTGCTTACGAATTATCTTTTCATTGTACCATTTTACATAATTGCCAATAGTATTTTAAAAGTTCTGTTGTTTCATATCCTTACCAACACTTGGCATGGTCAATTTTATTGATTTTAGTTATTCTAATGAATATACAAGGGCTGTCCTGAAAGTTTCCAACCAGGTAATATGAAAAATAGAAGCATTTATGGCTGCACTTATCCCAGACAGCCCTCATATAGCTGTGGTTTTAATGTGCATTTCCCTGATAACTAATAATATTCATTATTTCATATGCTTATTAGCCATTTGTATAATTTTGTAAAGTATCTCTTCAAATTTGTCACTTTCGTACTGGGTTTTTACTCTTTATAATTGAGTTAAAAGAGTGCTTTATGTATTCTGGATACAAATCCTTTGTCTGATACCTGGTTTGCCAATAGTTTTTCATCATCCATGGCTTCATTTTTTTTTTTTTTTTCTTAGTGATGTCTTTCAATAAGAAAAAATTTTAAATTTTAAAGAGATCTAACTTAATTTTTCTTTCATGCTTTCAGTATCCTGGCTATACTAAATATTTGGGCAGTGATCCCTCTTGCTGTACATATTTTTATCTATTTGAGTAATACTGGTGTTAATTCTACTAGTGAAATTACCTGGGCCTGGCCATTGTCTTCTTGGGAATGTTTTGATAACAAAATGAATAGCTTTAGTACATGTAGCATTATTTATATTATTTTTTTCTTTTGATTTTGGTGTTTTGCATTTTTTGGAAATTTACTCATTCATCTCCATATTCCAATTTGTTACACAAAGTTATTCAAAGCACTGTCTTATCTTTAAGATCTGTTGTGTCAGAAACCTCTTTTTAATTACTAATATTGATGATTTATGAAGATCTGACAAATCAGTTCTCGAACTTCCCACCATGCGCTTATATTGGCAGCACTGTACAAAATACTGGGTGAGGTTAAGTAACCTTGGTATGTCTGTGTCTCACAGCTGTGTTCATGTTGACTTGTGTGGTCTCTTGCTAAGTTGCACTCATTATTGTTGTATTTTTGTGTGCTGTTTTGAGAATGTCAGAGCTTGAGCTAGAGTAATGAACAAACATTCAATTTCTTGTTAAACTTGGCAACAGTGGAAGTGAAATCAGGACCATGTTAGTCCAAGTTTATGGGGAGACTATGAAGAAAATGATAGTGTACAAATGGATTAAATGTTTTTCTGAGGGGCGAGAAAGCATCACTGATGATAAGAGGTCAGGGCGGTCAGGAACAAGCAGAACTGACAAAAACACTGAAAACATTCATCGAATTGTGCATCAAAATTGTCGGCTGTCTGTGAGGAGCATCGCAGACCAAGTAAATGTTGATAGAGAAACAGTTAGGAAAAATCTTAACTAAAAATCTTGGCATGAGAAAGGTGTAAGCAAAAATGGTCCCAAAGCAGCTCACTCATGAACAAAAACAGAGTCAAAGTTGCCAAGACCTTTTGGAGAGGCAAGACGATGTTTTGGGTCATGTTATCACTAGTGATGAAACATGGGTGTACCAATATGACCCTGAAACAAAGTGTCAAAGTGCACAATGGAAGTCAGCCAATTCTCCAAAAATGTTCTGTCAGTTCAAATCAGTTGCTAACCATTTTTGATATCAGGGTAATTGTTCATTATGAATTTGTACCAATTGGACAGTCAACCAAGTTTACTATTTGGAAATGCTGAAAAGGCTGCATGAAAAAGTTAGACAAAAATGACCTGAACTTTTTGCCAACAACTCATGGCCCTTGCATCAGGACAATGCACCAGCTCACACAGCACTGTCTGTGAGGGAGTTTTAGCCAGTACACACATAACTGTATTGGAACACCCTCCCTACTCACCTGATCTGGCCCCCAGTGACTTTTTTATTTACCCAAAGATAAAGAAAATATTAAAAGGAAGACATTTTGCTGACATTCAGGATATCAGTGGTCATACAATGACAACTCTGATGGCCATTGCAGCAAAAGAGTTCCAAAATGACTTTGAAGGGTGGACTAGGCCCTGGCATCAGTGCATAGCTTCCCAAGGGGAGTACTTCAAAGGTGACCATAGTGATACTCAGCAATGAAGTATGTATAGCACTTTTTCTAGGATAAGGTCACAAACTTAATTGTACATTATCTGTCTTCTTCATTAATCTGGCTAGAATTTTGTAATTTTGGTGGTCTTTTCACAAAGCTAATTTTGGGCTCTGTTAAGTTTCTCTATTGTCCATTTTTAATTTTATTGATTTCTGTTATTTTTTTCCTTCTATTTACTTTGGGTGTACTTTACTCTGCTTTTCTTAGTTTCTTGAAGTGAAACTTAAGTCGATTTAGATTTTTCTTCTTTCTAATATAACCATTTAAAGCAGCTTTTCTCTTTAACCACTGCTTTAGCAGTATCTCATGAATTTTATGTTGTATTTTTGTTGTCATTCAATTCAAAATATTTTCTAATTACTCCTGTGATTTCACCTTTAACCCATAACTAGTATTTAACTTCTAGACATTTAACATTTTCCTTAAAAAAATGTTGTTATTGGTTTCTGATTTAATTCCTTTATGGTCAGAGAATTTACTTTATATAATTTTGATTCTTTTATTTTTTATAAAAACATGTTATATGACCCTGCATATGGTCTATGAGCATTTGGGAAAAAAAATGTGTATTCTCTAGTTTTTGAATATAGTGATCCATAAATTATGTCAAGATGATTGATAATATTATTCAGATCTTCTATATCTTTATAGGGTTTTTGTTTTGTTTTGTTTTTTCTTATTGGCCTATCATTTGCAAGAAATGAGTGTTAAATTCTATCATGCCTCAAAGAGGAGCCTGAGCTTTGTGTAGGTTCATACTGAGAATCCAGGTATGCACCTCTCCAGCCCCTCCTGTGTTCTCCTCTCCTTCTCCAGCCCCTGGAGACTCATTTTTCTCATTCTACTGGCTAGAAATATGGAACATTTCTTGGAGTTGTAGCATTTCCAGTATGGCTGCTACTGTAGCACTCCAAGGTGACGGTCTGCCGTTAGAGAAAAAGCACAAGAGACTAGAGAGAAAATGAAAACTTCATCCTTGTGCGATCACTTATGAATGTTTTTACTTCTTTCCACAATTGGCCTACTTTGGTTTACTTTTCAGAATCCTCAAGTAATTGTGTTTTGTATTTTGTTCAGAGGTTTCTGACATAATCAGTGAGAGGGATGGGACATATGTGAGTGGAGCTATTGTGCCATGCCAATACTGCAACACCCAAAACATTTAATAAGTTTTATGTAGAAAAACTTTAGTCTTTTCACCAGGAATTCTGATTTTTGTGTTTTTCCCCCCAATAGGGTGGGTCTTCTATATCTCAAGAATATTTATATTATATATATTCTATCTTGTTTCTTATAGTAATTTTAAAGTTCTTTTGTTGGTTTTGTCTTAAGCTTACTTATTAATTCAACCAAAATTAATTCTTTAAATGTTTGGCATGGGATGAAGTAGAGATCTAATTTTAATTTATTTTTCATTTAGAATACATGATTAATTTTCCAAGCACCATATTTTATTGTTTAGTACATCATTTTCCTACATGAATTTATTTCTGGATTGTTCATTCTGGTCTATTGATCAATTTGATTATTTATTTTCCAATATATAACATTATATTCCAATGCTTAGCAATGCTATGTTAAACCATTTTGATCATTATGTATATTATTGTTTCAATACATTTCTTCATGAAAAGTGCTAATATTTTCTGCACTCTGTACGGTGCTGGGTGTTAACTAGATGTACTATGGTGATTATTTCACATTATATACAAATATTGAATCATTATGCTATATACTTGAAACTAATATAATGTTGTAGGTCAATTATACCTCAATAAAAAAAGTGGTAACATTTTATTTAGGGTTTTTCCATCTAACTTTGTAAGAGAGAGTCTATTGTCTCACTTTTTTAATATTCTAATCTGATTTTGTAACGACCATAAAATGTTTGGTCCTGGCCTTTGACTGTATTTTCCACTTTACTTATGCTGCTGGTCTATTCTGTTTTTAATTTCTTGATGCACTCTTATTAATTAATATTTTTCTAGCAAAGTCAATCGTTTCTATTTAAAAATTACTTTGTGTAAAAATGTTACCTTCTTAAAAATTCCTGTATGTATGATTTTTATCTCTTTATCATGCTAATATCTTTTCTTATTCTTGATCAGGTTCCCAAATGTTTATTTACTTTATTGGCATTTTCAAAGAGGCAACATTTCACTTTACGTATGTATTCTATTGTGTGCTTATTTTCTAATTAATTTCTGTTTCAATCTTTTGAATCTTCTACTTTCTTTGGGTGTGTTTTTTATTATCTCTTTAGTTTATCTTGACTATTTGGTTCATTTATATTTAATTTTTATTTATTAAATACTTTTAAGCCTAAATTTTATGATGATGATGATGATGATGTGTGTGCATTTTTAAATTTCAAAGTAAATAGGTTTTTCTATTTGGGTTTTTCTCTTTTTTCCCTATTCTTTAGGAATTTTTTGCTTTGTTTTGTTTTGTTTTGTTTTGTTTTTTTGTCTGCTTGTATTGTCTACTGAGAAAGGTTTGTTGAAGTCTTCCAAATTAGGATACTCTCTTGTTTCTGGATTCGTCCCAGTGCATACCTCCCCAAATACCTATGAATTGCACTCCAAGTCCCAGAGGGAGAAAACTGGGAAACAATGCCTTAATCTAATGCCTGTTGAATTATCTTTTTACTTCCCTAGCTAGAGCCAAATCAGCAGTACTCTTGGCAAGCCAGACTCTCTCTAGAGTAACTGTATGTAATTAATGAACAAAGCAGTCTCCTAATATATGACATTCTTTATAAGATTTCCTTGATGTGATGAAGGACATAGGAAATTCCCTGAGGAAATGCTCTATATACACTCTGAACATTCATTTACTTCCATAAGACACAAATGGCTAAACAGTTAAGCAACCAAACAACTTTGACAATAGCTTCTCCTTTTCAAAGGATGAAAAGGGTTAAAAATATCATTGCTTCAAAGAAAGTTTTCCAAAGTGAATTATAATTAAAGTTTATTGTAGTTCACAGAGTATTTTCATATACAGTAGATAATTTTATCCTGGCAATAATTCTGTGACTAAATTTAAAAAGACATGACTATCATCACCATTCTGATAGAAACCATTGCGAATTAGGGATCAGACAGGACCTGTTGAAAATTATACAACCAGCACATGATGAAGTCAGTACTGGAATCTTACGACAGCAAATTTCAGAGGACTTACACTTGATCATAACAGTTTTCTATGTCTAGAAACTTAGTTTTCATGGGAAAATGCTCCTTGGATTCCAATTCATGTAGATGATGAAATTCTAGAAAGGAGGAATTCTGCAAATGTAGTTATTCAATAGATATTGGTGGATATTCATAGAAATGTGCTAACTTTTTTCCATTTGCCCCTTCACCCTTTCTGCTAGGCTCTGCCCACCAGGAAGCGGACTTACACTCCATACCGTGGCCTCCTTTCCTCTCTGGGATTTGGCAGGGCTGACAGGCGAGTGCAGCAGGAGCCCCGAGGGAAGAGGAGGGGCAGATGGGCCGTGTATTTCCGTGTCCCCCTTGCAGACTGATTAGGGCTGGCCTTATAACCTGCCTGAAGCTTTCAGCCTCTCAGGGACCTTATCCACCTGGTTCATTTGTTCCATATTCCAGTAGCAATGTCCTCTCCTGCCTTCTCAGACCTAGGGTTGAAGCACTGCCCTCATGTTACTTTCTCCGAGCACTACACCATCCCTTTAGGTTTCCCTACACCCTGCTCACACTTTCGTGAAGGTCTCTTTTTAAACAATCCTCAAATTATCCCGTTTGAATGGGCCAGCTGTTTTTTGCAAGGATTCTGACTGATAAAGGAAACAAATTACTTTTAAAGTTTATAGCTTAAGTAAAAAAAGATGGGGTAAAGGGACAATTTTCCTTGCCAAGTCAAAATCTATTCATGTATTAACGTCTGATTACTACAGTTTTGGAAAGGAGTTGGCTCTTTTAATATATTCTTCATTGGGGATTACATATTTTCTGGACCCAAATCATAATCAGATCCAAAAGATACTTTATATATTGTTAATAAAATTTAACAGTAACAGGAAAAAAAAAAAAAAAGGAAACTACCCTTTCAGTTTCCAAAGCAGAGAGGAAAAACAGCCGAGCTCCTAAGTCATTCCGTTCCCATGCACCCTAAGAAATCGCTTAGAAGAGTTAGATTCTCCTGATCCTGGTTCTTTGGTGAATTAAAGCAGGTACAGGCCACTGCAAGGGCTCACTTCTGAAAATCCAGTGTAGGAAGGGAGTGGGAATGTTAATTATATGTGAACACAGGGATGGAAATAATACATTTCCAGCAAACATCTATGTATTCATGAGGATTCACACACACACACACACACACACACACACACAGAGAGAGAGAGAGAGAGAGAGAGAGAGAGAGAGAGAGAGAGAGAGAGAGAGAGAGAGAGAGAAGGAGAGAGAGAGCGCCAGAAAGGCAAAAATGCAGAGAAAATGGTATGATTCTTAGAAGTATTCTGGTGTTTGGGGACTAGATGGAAACAGGCTATTACTTCCCTCTGAAGCAGAGCTGGGTGACATGCTGACATGTTTTATATTTTCTGCCAGTTGGTGGCAGTTTGGGTGGATGGGAAAATATACTTTACTCCCATTCTCCTCCCTTATTCACCTTTCATGGGTTAATTTTTAATATGATGCCATTAGAATTATTGTAATTCAAAAAATAAGGGGGTTCCCTGGTGGTGTAGTGGCTAGGCTTCAGAGCTGTCAAAAAATAAGAAAGGACTCAAGCTACATAATTGCTGCATCAATGTAGAATAGGTGTCCATTGTCAAACTGGAGTGGAACCATTATCCTCCAGTGGATCTGTTTTCCTGTTGTTTATATAGGAATAAAACTGACTACATTTTCCTCTTTTGCATTTTAATGAGAAGGGGAACCGAAAACTACAACATAATGGCTGCAGTCACTGAAAGTTGTGAAGTAGAGCAAAAGAAGGGTCACTTGTACTAACGATTTTCAGTTTTTAAACAGTCTCTCTGTTGTCCTTCAACGTAATAGGATCAAATCATCTACTAGAAATTTAAATTTTAAATTTGTATTATTGAATAATTATTATAGATTGCTATTTCCTTTGGTTCCATTTTTAACTATGGAATAGGTATTTCCTACTAACTTAGAAGTACAAGCATGGCACAAATTAATAATAAAATAATTTGTACATCAGCCTTTCTAGGTTTGGAACAAGGGAGATAAGAGTAAGCACTCAGAAATTAAAATTATGACTGCCAAAATTAACCTTTCTTTCCTAATTTCTCAAAGTGAGAAGAAATAGCTATACTTTAAATGCAAATTGATATATTGAGAACCATAGGTTTAAACACATTATTTAAAATATAACTGCAGTTGCTATTTCAACTTCAAGTAGTCCATATTTTTTCAATGTTAAAGGAGACAATAACAAAGAAAGGATACAAGCTATTAAAAACAGAAAAGAACATTGGTATGACAAAATATCTAATATGTTGGGTTGATGATAAAAGTAAATAATCCAGTACATAAACAAAACAGTGGAAGAAACTTTATACGGATATCAGGCGAGGAATTCAAGCTGGAAGTCTATGTCATTTGATGCAGGTTAAAGTCTACAGAGCAGTTATAGTTGTTCTTTATTTCTTATTAGTAAAAATATGAATAAAATATAAAATTATAGAAAGTAAAAGATATATTTACAAGAACACAATCATAGTAGAAGGCAACAGCTCACTTTCAATTTTTTATGGATAAAATGGAAAAATTTAAATACAGTAGATTTGAACAGTAATATGTGTAATAGTGTAATAGTAAACACACATATGCCAAATACTAAACTCTAGAAATAAAGAAATGTTCTGTTTTTCTCAGGGACCTATAGATATTCATAGAATTTATCATATTTTTTGAAACAATAAAACTACTAAGTTCCCAAAAGGAGAAATACTATAGGCAACATTCTCTGACCAAAATGCATTCAATACTAGAAATAGATAAGAAAATTAGAAGTCAGGAAGTGTAATGCCACCAGCCTTATTCTTTTTATGTAGTATTGCTTTGGCAATTCGAGGTCTTTTATGGTTCCATATAAATCTAATAATTCTTTTATCTATTTCATGAAAGTATGATTGTGGGATTTTG